>JAJJMC010003668.1:1071212-1101140 GCA_023531435.1 Papaver californicum | reverse complement strand
CAGTTGTTGTTTTGAAAATCTATTTTTGCAATGATTTAGAATCAAATTAAAATGTTAGAATTGCATGATTAAAATTATTATCACTTTGAAATTGGAAAATAGTGGAATCCTAGTCTCAGTTTTCTCCCAACTTTATAAAAAATATTTGAGTTTTCATACTTTTAGTTTTAGAAATTAAATTTAAAATCAATCTTCACAAGTCTGAGTAACGAATCTTTATTTACCACTTTTAAACTACATCAAATCCTATTCAAGAGAGGAAAACTGAAGACTAATAAATCCATTAAGAATAACATTCTAGTTTATTCAACAAAACTCCCCTGTAAACTTAAATGCTTCTACCATCCATCATGCCGATCATCTTCTTGAATCTGTCGAATAATACTTTCAAAAGCGGTTTTGTGAAGATATCCGCAACTTGATCCTGACTTGCCACATGCACCAATTCCACGCTTCCTTCCTTAACATGATCTCGGATAAAGTGAAAACGAACATCGATGTGTTTGCTTAATTCATGGTTCACTGGGTTCTTTGCTAACTCAATTGTTGATTTATTGTCAAATCGAATCACGGTTGCACCTTGTTCCTTTAGTCCATCTTGCTCAACAATTTTCTAAGCCATATAGCATGACATACACACCAAGATGCTGCAACATATTCAGCTTCACAAGTCGAGAGCGTCATGATCGGTTGCTTATTTGAAGCCAAGTAAATGCAGTAACTCCCATAAAGAACACATATCCCGCGGTACTTTTTCGATCGTCTATATCTCCGCACCAATCATTGTCGAAGTAACCAACCAACTTGTAATCTTCTGCTTTTGAGTAGAACAACCCGAGTGACAACATTCCTTGGATGTACCGTAGGATTCGCTTCAACGCCTTCCAATGTGAATAAACTGGCTCCTCCATGAACCGACTTACAATGTCGACACTTAATGAAAGATCTGGTCTTGTGCATGTGAGATAGCGAAGACTTCCTATCAAACTCCGATATTTTCTAGCATCGACTTGTTCTCCTCCATCGAACTTCGAGAGTTTTGCACCTGGTTCCATTGGTGTTGAAACAGGATTGTGATTTGCCATCTTGTACTTCTTGAAAATCTCTTTTGCATAAGTCTCTTGTGATAGAAAAATACATGTCTCTACTTGTATAACCTCCAAACCAAGAAAAAACTTCATATAGCCTAAATCTGTCATCTCAAATTCCCATATCATTGTGCCTTTAAACTCTTCTATCATCTCATCATTGTTTCCCATAAAAATAAGATCATCAACATAAAGAGCAACAAATAACACGTTACCTTCATTCTTCTTTACGTAAAGAGCATGCTCATAGAGATATTGCTTGAACCCGTTCTCCTTGAAATATGAATCGATACGTGTATTGCATGCCCGCGGTGCTTTCTTCAACGCGTAAAGCGCCTTCTTCAATTTTAGCACCTTCTTTTCTTCTCCGAATTTTATGTTCCCGGGTGGTTGTTCGATGTAGACATCTTCTTCTAGCACACCATTCAAAAATGTCGATTTGACATCCATTTGAAATATCGGCCATTTGAATTGAGTAGCTTGCGAAATGAGTAATCGGATTGTCTCCATTCTTGCAACAGAAGCAAATACTTCGTCATAGTCTATTCATGCCTTTTGCTTGTATCCTTTCGCAACAAGTCGTGCCTTGTACCGTTCTATCTCGCCTTTAGCATTCATCTTTTTCTTGAACACCTACTTCGCACCAATAGGATGACTTCTTTTCGGCAATTCTGCTAGCTTCCATGTGTTGTTGCGGTCAATCGCCTTAATTTCCTCGTTCATAGCAGTTTGCCACTTCTTGTCTCGCACCGCCTTTTCAAAGCTGATATTTTCAGCATTTGCCAAAAGACATACAAGGTGTACCATCTTCAGCATTTTGCGTTTTGGGTTGTCGTGGTTCATCTTCATCATCGGTAGTTTCAGAGTTTTCTTGTTTTCTTGTTGATACAACGACGGATGATTCTCCAAATTTGATGTTAACTTCTGTCAAATTGCTCCAGTCCCATTCACTTGCTTCGTTTACTCGCACATCACGACTCACCATCACCTTCTTGTTTATCGGGTCGAGTAGCTTATACCCTTTTGTCTTCTCATCATACCCAATAAAAATGTACCTTTTGCTTTTGTGTTCAAGCTTCGTTCTTCGTTGATCCGGTGCGTGTGCATAAGCCATACTACCGAACACTTTGAGATGAGAAATTTTCGGCTTTTGTCCGCTCTATGCCTCTTGTGGTGTTTTGATCTTCTAACTTCACATGTGGACATCGATTATGTACATAGATAGCACACTGCACGGCTTCTGCCCAGAATTCTTTTGGCATCTTCTTACTCTTAAGCATTGATCGAACCATGTCGAGAATAGTCCGATTCTTCCTCTCGGTCGTGTTGTTGAGGAGGGTATGGTGCTGTTAGAAATCTCCTTATGCTTTGCTCCTCGCAATACTCCATGAAGGCTGTCGAAGTATACTCGCCACCTCTATCAGATCGTATGGTTTTGATATACCAGTTGCCTTCTCCACCATCACTTTGTATTTTTTGAACACCTTGAATGCCTCGGATTTTTCTTTCAAAAAATAAACCCAAGTTTTCCGTGAGAAATCATCGATAAAGGATATGAAGTACCTTTTACCTCTAAAAGATTCGGGGGTGATTGGTCTACATATGTCGGTATGAATTAGTTCGAGAATATGTTTAGTTCGATAATCTGCCTTCTTTTGAAACAAGATTCTCGCTTGCTTTCCAAGCACACATTCTTCACAGAATTTGCCCTCATATCCATGTACGGTAACCGTGCACCATGTTCTTCTTTGCTAACTTTTTTAGACCCCCATGATGTAGGTGACCAAAACGGAGATGCCACAGCGACGCCTTGTCTTCTACATTGACTCGCAAACATTTTTCTCGCACGCTTCTCAAATTCAGTTTGTACATATGATTTCTTCCCATCTCGACTCGAGCAACCAGACGCCCTTGCTTATCCTTCAAGTGTAGTACCCGGTCTTATAAGAGTATCGAGTAACATTTCTCCGTGAGTTGCCCCAAACTCAAAATGTTGGTCTTGAGATCTGGTGCGTAATAAACATCTTGGATCGACCCTATCAGGCCATCCTTTTGTAAGTAACAAACTGTACCTTTGCCTTTGACCTCCACCTTTGATGCATCTCCAAACGACACATGACCATCTTCAATCTTTTGCATACTTTTGAATAAGTACTCGTGACCGCTCATATGGTTGCTTGCCCCTGAGTCGAGATACCACAGAGTGTCATTGTTGATGTTGTCTTCATTTTGATCCATCAAGAGAACACCTTCATTCTCTTCAACTTCCAAGGCCAGGTTAGTTGTTTCTTCCACATTTTTATCGGCTCGACAATCTTTTGTAAGATTCCCCATTTTACCACAATTATAACATTTTTCGGAGTAGCAATCCTTCGCGTAGTGACCATACTTGTGACAATTGTAGCACTCGATGTTGGAATAGTTCGATCGGCCGCCTCTTCCTCGACCGTGTTCTCTTCCATGCCAGATTGGTTGACTCGACTGTTCCTTCTCCTTATAGTACCCTTCACGACTGCTGCGACCATTTCCACGGCTTCCACGGCCACGCCCTCTACCTCGGAAATTTTGAGAATAGAGTACCTTTTCGTCTTTAATTGTCGCCTTGGTTTGAAGTGCTTGCTCTAGTGTCTCCTCCTTATTTTCTTTTTACGTTGTTCGTGTGCCTCGAGAGAACCGACAAGCTCGTCGACTGTAAGCGTCGCAAGGTCCTTTGACTCTTCTATCGCGCACACAACATTCTCAAAATTGTCGATTAAAGATCTCAAAATCTTCTCCACAACTCGTGCATCAGTTGTCGCTTCACCATTACAAAAAAGTTGGTTTACCACGGCTTGTACACGCGTGATATAGTCAGATAAAACTTCTGACTCCTTCATCTTCATGCTCTCAAACTCGCCACGAAGAGTTTGGAGACGCACTTGCTTAACTCGTTCAGCTCCTTTAAACACTTTTTCTAAAATGTCCCACGCTTCTTTTGAAGTAGTTGCACCGGAAATATTCTCAAAGCCTGACTCGTCAACGGCTCGAAACAGCATATATAGTGCCGCGTTATCCTTCGATCGTGTCTCTTTCAACGCTTTGTTTTGAGCCGCCGTATATCCCGTGGTATTTGTTGGTTCTTCGAAACCTTCTTTAACCATCTCCCATATATCTTGAGATCCGAGAAGAGCTTTCATTTGAATGCTCCAATTCTCATAATTCTTCTTCGTTAGTCGTGGTAGCGACATTTGACCTGTCACATTCGCCATAGGCTCTGATACCAATTTGATAACTCAAATTGAATTCTCAAGATTATTTAACACTTCTATATTACTCTCTCTGAGTTATACTTTCAAACAAAACAATAATGCCTTTATATAGGCACTAAACAATAGAAAAAATTGATAACTAATAAATCCTATTCAAGAGAGGAAAACTGAAGACTAATAAATCCTATTCAAAAGAGGAAAACTGAAGACTAATAAATCCATTAAGAATAGCATTCAAGTTTATTCAACATATACACAATTCTTGTAGTATCTGTAGTTGCCTTTTGTAGGATGCTCTTTATAGTAAGTTTGTTGCGTCTTGTTTGGCAGACAATCATTGGCCTAAGTTGTTTTAAGAAGCCTTATATAACTCAGAAAGGCTTGAATCGGATATGATTTATAGGTTGTACGCTTGTACTCTGTATCCTTGCGTTCTAAGTCAGAATCCTTGCATTACGTTGAGTCAGACCTCATTGGTCCTAGAGTTTGTTTGTGATCCATGCCCTGCTTTATTGATTGAGCCTGGTTTTATGCTTCCGTCTGTATGCGATTCACACGTCTTGTGCTAAACTTTCACATCATCCTTTTGAAATTATCCATGTTTTTGATCAGCTATCTATACTGTAATTATCCGATAGAATCAATAAAGTTTTTTGTTGAATGTCAATTTTGTTAATGGCTCGTACTTAATCAATGAAAGCTGTGATGTATACAGTAGTGACTTGTCTCGTTTACATGGAGTCGAATAAGTATGCAGGCCAAATCAAAGAAAGTAAGAGCTTTCTTAGCAGGAAGGAATACTTCTTAACATTATCTGATTGTAAATTTTAGGGATCCATTTAAAGTTTTGCATGTTTTCATCTAATGTTTTGATACTGCTTATGTTAATGTTTTAGTTAATAGTATCCATTTACAGAAAGTGGTAGTATTAATGGGAAACTGCACTATTAGTTTCTCTGTGATAACTAATATGATGTAAGTTTCTATTCTATCACTAACCACAAGCAACCTACGACCTATTAGCAAGTTACAGACCACTGTGTAGTTCTATTTTGGATCAATATGGCTAGTGATGACTAGAACTTAGACCATTCTAGTTTTGGAAATTCACTACCGCATACTTTTTTGTCCTAGTTACAACTTTGTCTCCCCACAATTGCTTCCAGTCTAAATTGTTGTGATTGTCAATTTATCTCATATGTATAGAATTCGTAACTGCATTCGAAAGCCACGAGTGTTCTTACAATAGTGATCATTGACTAGATAGATATTATGCTCTTACAGTAGTGATTATTGAATAGACAAATATTTAATCGATATTGCTTAGCATTTGCAATAGCTTAAGGTATATTGATGTCCCAGTAAAATCTTCATAAACTGTTTTAAAGTCAGGTCACGAAACTGTTCTGAAGTCTGGTGAATCCCATAATGTGATCAAGGAAAAGTCAGCGAACTTCAAAAACTAAAAGCTTGTTGTTGTTGGTGAATATCAACTTTGCTATGGAATTTAAAACCAAAATCATTTGATTTGATTCTTCACCGTCTTACAGATTACCGACTAGCATCTTATTGTTTTTTTATATATGTCATTTAGGTTAACTTGAAGTGATGTCTATCACACCTCCAAGCAAAGAATGGATGGATGCACCGAAGCAGTCACCTCAATTTATGGAACGAGTTAAATCATTTATCAAGTTCGCAGAAGATGCTGGGGGGTCAACAGATGGATTATATCGTTGTCCATGCTCGAAATGTAAGCTCTTTTTAATGGTAGACATATTTTTGTGTTTTATTTGTCCTTAATTCTTTATTTTTTAGTATTTATTTTGATATTTTTTATATTTTTGTAGGTATTTCTGGGAAATAAACATTTGTGAAAAAATTGGCTCAAAAGGTGATAAAGGCACCCAGGCAATTTGATAAAGGCACCCATCGTTGGATTAGGGGCACCCTTCTTCTTGAATTCAAATCCGAAAGTGGCAGGAAATTTCAAATATGCGTGAAGGAGTTATCTGATTTACTTGGATCCTATTTTTGTGACATTTAAAAGTTGTTCGAGTTAACTACATGAAGAAGTAATCAACACATGACTAAACACGTCAAAGAAGAGTGTTTCATGCCGTAAAAAATAGTGAAAATCATTGTTACTGTCAAAAAAAAATTATTCTCGGATTTGAGATAAACACGAGTTTGATTTGATTTGGATAAGTAGTTTTGGGTCCTTATCGATTAAGGAAGGCTAGTTGGGTTCCCTAAACCTATAAGCAAAGAGAATGAAGAAAAAGGAATCGAGAGTCGAGAGAAAGAAATCTAGAAGAAAAAAAAAATAGTTGTTGCGAAGAGGAAGAAGAAGAACAGACTACACCAAAGAACAGTCGCGAAATCCCTTACTTATTCTTTACTCTTTACTGCAATCAAAGCTTGTCATTTATTCAACAGTGTTACTTCTTTCTTTATACCACAGAAAACACTTTGTTTGCAACATTTATATCCGTATCAAGTGTTTTGTGAGAGAGTCGGTATTGCTCCTTCATTTAGTTTGAGTATTGTTTTATTTCCATAAAAAAGTTTACCTTTTATTGAAAAGGATTGACTTTTTTTGTACAACATATTTATCTAAGTATTAATAAAGATAATAAATAACTACTCAAATATCTAACCTTGAGTGATATCTAATTTAAATTCCCGAAAAGCTAATCATAGGTTCTTCTCTCCATCGGAACAATAGGGCCTCAAAGGCATCATATTTATACGAGAAATGGTTCCTAACTTCTGGCATCGCTCACAAGCAACACAGTAACTGTGGGAGTCTTTAAACAACGACGACCAATATAATCCACACTGCAATATCTTAGCAGCAGTCTTCTTAGCACTAAAGAGACCCCCACAGGCATGATCATGACAAAAGGAAATAATACTGGACTGGTCACTCTCGGGTATACATCTCATAATAATCTGGTATGGACAATACTTAAACAAGTAAGGATCGTCCCAAAAGAAATGCTTTACCTCAGATAAAAACCTAGAACGATCTTGTTTACCCCAGTGTTGAGGCATTCGACCAGTAACAAGATAATTCATTATATTCGCAAACCAAGGTAATTGGGAAACAAAGAATAGTTGTTCATCAGGAAAACTATCTCTCACATGAGGAGAATCATCAGGGGAATCCACAACAAGTCTAGACAAGTGGTATGCTACTACATTTTCTGCACTTTTTTTGTCTCTAATTTCCAGTAGAGAATTCTTGTAACAAAAAGATCCATCTAATCAATCTAGGTTTAGTATCCTTCTTAGACAGAAGGCACTTCAAAGCAGCATGATCAGTAAAGACTATAACCTTGGAACCTAAGAGATATGATCTAAACTTGTCTAAGGAAATAACAATAGCTAACAGTTCCTTCTCTGTGGTGGTGTAGTTTAGTTGGGCATCATTGAGGGTTTTGCTAGCATATAAAATCACATGAAGTAATTTGTTTTCTCGCTGACCTAACACAACACCAATAGCATAATCCGAAGCATCACACATTATCTCAAAGGGTAGGTTCCAGTTAGGTGCCTGGACTATGAGGGCGATAGTGAGTAAGGTCTTAAGATTTTCAAAAGCTTCTAAACAAGCATCATCAAAGACAAACTTAACATCTTTTGCAAGCAGATTGCAAAAAGGTCTAGAAATCAAGCTAAAATCCTTAATGAATCGACGATAAAAACCTGCATGCCCTAAGAATGACCTAACATCTCGTACAGTTTTGGGAACCTGTAAAGTCTTAATAAGGTCAATTTTGGATTTGTCTACCTTTATACCCTTAGAAGATACAATATGACCTAAAACAATTCATGATCGAACCATGAAATGACATTTTTTCCAATTAAGCACTAAATTCTTTTCCTTACATCTAGTCAACACTAATGTCAAATGATGCAAGCACTCATCAAAAGATGACCAAAATACTAAAAAAATCATCCATAAAGACCTCTAGAAACCGTTCTACCATGTCAGAAAATATGCTCATCATACAACACTGAAAAGTAGCGGGTGCATTACACAACCCGAAAGGCATGCGACTATATACAAAGGTACCAAAGGGACGGGTAAAAGTGGGTTTCTCTTGGTCTTCTGGGACAATAATAATCTGATTATAACCAGAAAAACCTTCTAGTAAGTAATAATGGCTATGTTCAGCTAATCTCTCAAGCATTTGGTCGATGAAAGGAAGGGGAAAATAGTCCTTCTTTGTGACCTTGTTCAATTTTCAATAGTCAATACAAACACGCCACCCCGTGGCTAGGGCTGCACATCGGGTCAGGTGGGATCGGTTTGGCCCCACCCGTACCCGACACGCCAGTTGGCGGGTGACTGAAGTATTCACCCGCACCCAACCCGCCGTAGTACGAGTCGGGTGCGGGTGTGTGCGGGTCACCCGCCCATATTCAATCCAAAAATATCGATAAATAAAATTCATTCAGATACATCTATTGAAGGCATTATTCCCAACCAAATCAACAACAGATACATCTTGATTCTTGACTAACTACAACATGATATGACAATCAAAACAACAAACACCTTTTCTTTTACAGTCAATTAATCCATCCAAATCATTTAGCCAACAAAGACTATTACTAGGGGAATCAATTAATACTCGTATACCATCAGTAAAGCCCTTTTGAGATCCATTCGTGGCATCATAGATCATAACTTTTAATCATAAATGATCTCAAATGAATCCAGAAAACAACAAAAATACACAAAATCAACTCCACCCCATATTAAATTTCCTCCTAATCAATCTAATCCAATCAAATCACAAATCTGAGAACAAAAGGAATTCCTAAATCATATTAAGATCTAGGGCAAAAGCCATTATTCATTTTCAACACAAAAAAAAACCAGAATTGCAGATTAAGATTAGATCCAACAAAATAACCAAAACCCATTATAAAGAACAACAAATAAAACAAACCCATTATCAAAAAACCAAATCTTTACGATCTAAATCAAATAGAAAATCAAACAACCTGAGGGAAAGATGGACTTTAAGACCAAACACTACCATCATGACCTAAAATTGCAGAAGAAGTGAGATGATTTCCTTCAACATCACACATAAGGTGATCATCAACATATGACTGCCATGACATCTTTGATTTTGATTTGGTTGGTTTTTGATTTCTTCTTCTTCTTAGGTTTTTGCAGAGAAAGTATTAAAAGTGGTGATAGCGTCGAATTCACGAAGAAATGGATAAATAAATACTGTGATGTCTGAAGTTTCTTTCACAAATGGATAAACCTCGCAGAGTTGATTTTCTGGCGGGTTGGGCGGGTGGGTTGGGTGAGAGAAGGTGTCACCCGCACTCGACACGCCAGAAGGCGGGTAAAGGAAATTGTCACCTGCACCCGACCCGTTTATCGGCGGGTGGGATCAAAATTGGCGGGTGCGGGTCGGGTATGTGCAGCCCTACCCGTGGCCACTCGGGTTGGGATTAATACATTGTTATCATTCTGGACTACAGTGATACCTGATTTCTTGGGAACAACCTGAACGGGGCTGACCCACTTACTGTCTGAGATAAGGTAGATAATACCCGCATCTAACAACTTAAGCACCTCAGTTCCAACTACTTCTTTCATGTTAGGGTTAAGTCGGCGTTGCATCTCCCTAGACGGTTTGGTATCATCCTCTAAATGAATCTGATGCATACAAACAATATGACTTATACCCTTAATGTCTTCTATGGTCCACCCTAAAGCTTCCTTATTGTCTTGAAGAACGGTCACTAGCCTACTTTCCTGGTTACTATCCAAGTCGGATGCTACAATCACAGGCAAAGTATCAGATGGGCCTAAATACACATACTTTAGAGTATCTGATAATTGTTTAAGGTCCAAATTTGGAGGCTCTTCTAGAGAAGGAATTAGGGTAGACTTAGAAACTGGTAGTGGTTCGAACTTAGGTTTCCATCCATTACTAGTGTCTATCAAAGGGGTTGAATCTAACAAAGCATTCACCTCATGAATCATACAATGATCATCAAAATCAAACCAAAATGGGCTAGGCATTTCTCTAATGGATCTTCTAACAAAGTGTTTGGTAATGACTCCTGAACTAGCCTTACTTTTTTTAAACCATGTTGAGGACATTGCAATAATAAGTCATTGAACCTTTCCAAATACCTATATAAAGATTCTCCCTCTTATTGAGCAAATGTGAAAATCTGCTGCCTAATAAATGATGTTTTTTTCCAAGGGAAAAACTTCTGGAAAAAGGCATATATAAGTTGTTCATAGGTTTCAATTGACTCAGAAGTCAAACTATATAGCCAAGATTTAGCTTTGTCTCTTAGTGAAAAAGGAAACGTTCTAAGTTTCAATGCTTCGTCATCTAGGTCCTTAATCCTGATGGTACTACATATTTCCTCAAAATCCCTAACATGGAAACATGGGTTTGAATTTTCTTTCCCTAAGAAGATTGGGAGCATCTGTATGGTACCAAGTTTAACTCATAGTTTACTTCAGTTTCAGCTAACTTGATACATGATGGACGAGAAGTCCTAGTCGGGTTCAACAAAGCTTTTAAAGTTGTCATTGCTGGCGCTATCAAAGGACTAGAAGTAACTTCTTCACACAGTGTCAAGTTCTCAAAATTGAAATTTCCAAAAACAGGGCTCTCAAAAGAAGAGTTTTCGAGGTCCTCGTTTTTAGGGACAAAACTACTAGGTTTTTCACTAATCAAATGACCTAGAGTGTCTCTTTTCCAAGCTCGCTCACTGATGATTTAAAGCGTTCTTGGCATACACTAAAAAAACTAAAAAAATAAATCCTAATTGGAAGAGAATTATAAACAATCACAAGCACAACTGACTCAACCAAATCAAACCTCTTGAATCTAGCAAACATAAAACATGATGGCTCCACTTAGATTGTTTCTAGACCAGCTTCTATTACTTCGAAAGGCAACTAGTTACAATTTTAGCAAACCTCTTAGAACCATTTGAATTAGATTAAGCCAAACAAAAACAGGATAAGCTCTAAGGAGCTTTGATAAACATGTCTCTTTGGCAACGTTTCCTTGGGTTACAAGGCGGCTCTAATCAACTTAAACTAATCTTCCTGAACTTCTAGTTAGGATAACAGAGTAACCAATACAGTCCTTTTGAACAATTTCCTATAAGCTCATTACCCTATCGGTCTCTTTCTAGTCAAATTTTAAGCTTAGGTTCGCGTTTGGTAACGTGTTCCTAAAGAGGGCAAGAAGGAAACGGTGATGAAATCCGAATCCTTATCTTCTATGGCCAGTTCTTTCCCTTTACTAGAAAATAATTATGTATTCAGTTCCTCAACATATATGCATACGAAGGAATACAGTAAACCGACTTGCAAGGGATTCTTGGGTTGATCGAGTCTTATCTCCCGTACCAAACGGGGGATGAATCGGTTGTAGTCGACTCAGGTCACTGAATCCTGTGTCAGTGTACAAACTCGAGGGGCCGAGACAATGTCGTAATTGTCGTCCTTCCCTGTTGCAGTTTAAATTTAAATTACCCTTCCATAGGGTTTAAAAATAATAATAATGTCCAAAGTCCCAAAGTAAAGTCCAAAATAAAAGAAAAATTACAGAAATAATGAAATTTCCTAATACAATTTTCTAAAAAAAAAAAAAAAACAAATAAAATCTAACAAATAAAAATAAAATCTAATTAAAAATAAAATTGTTTGTCTTCTTTTCCGTTCTTTTAGCTTTAACTTTAACTCCAAGTCTTAAATCACCAAAGTCTTTGGCTCAATTTCCTTTTAATAACAAAATCCAAAACCTGTAGCAAAAAGTCCTCGGCAGCGGCGCCAAAAATTGATGTTGTTTTTAAAACAGTGGTAAAAAATTGTTACCCAGACTTGTAAAAAATTAATTTTTAAGCCTAATTTTTAATACTATAAAATAAAGAAAATTAAAGTAAAATTGATTCAAGTATTGTGGAAAGAACTGAGACTAAGGATTCGACCATTAGCCAATTTTTCGAGTGACTAAACATTAATAATTATTTTGCAATTCATATATTCAATTTATTCAAAATATTGCCAAAGTTAGATTTCCAAAATATTAGTTGTAAATCAAAAGTATGAGACATCAAAAGCTCTAGACTCAGCATTACCCATCAAAATAAAACACAACTAATTGATGAAAATTATTTTTTTCCAAATTTAATTCAAAGCAAAGAATTATAAAAAAATTGTAAAAATAATAAAATAAGAATTACCACTCTATTATTGGAAAAATAGCTTCCTCCGTCGCCCCAGTGATGGTGATTAGCTAACCATGTTGGAAACACTCTCAAAATAATTTTTCATACCTCAAAAAGTGTTTACAAAGAAGAAATAAAGACAACACAGAAGGTTTGATACGGTTATAACTGTTGCAAGTTGTGTTCTCTGTGTGGCTGAAGAGAATAAAAAACAAAAACAATAAAGTACGGTTTCTGAACGCTGAAGAAATATGAAACAAAAGGTGACTGAATAAATACAGTTTTCTCCTGCCTTATGTTCTTTATCTTCTTTCTCACCAGCAGAAAAACTTTTTTCTTCTGAATTTTTTCGGCTCTCTCCAGATGATTTTTTTCTTCAATCTCTTGGCTATTTATAGGATTAGTAAACCCTAATAGTCTTCCTTAATCGATAAGGATGCAAATATCCATCCAAAACCAACTCCAAATACTTGTTAATCTGAAAAAGAGTGTGCTTCCCTTTTCCGGCGTGAACCCTTTTTTTTCTAGCTTGTTTACTGCATGGAACTCTCATGAATGATGTGTTTCCACTTTTTTTGATTGTTTCTTCCTTTAGATATCGAAAACAGCCTTTAAATCCCATTATTCTCGCACTTGAAACAACTCATATACTCTTGCTCACGTAAAGATAACTTTCCCTCCCTTTTCGGATTTGAATTAAGAAGAGGGGTGCCCGTAATCCAACTGATGGGTGCCTTTAACAACTTTTTGAGCCGATTTTTTCACAAATATTTATTTCACAAAAGTACCTACAAAGACATAAAAACCCATAATAAGTACAAAATCAAGCACTATTAGAATAGAGAATTGAGCACAATTTAGACACAAAAATATGTTTATCATGTTATTAGAACTGCAGTTTATCCTCTGGGTGGATCCCCAGATTTTTAGATTGTTGGTTTACGGGCAATAACCAGAAGGTCAAGCTGAGGACATTAAACTAAGCGCTGAATGGGAGACAACCCATTGGTTTCATATTTCTTTCCCTTATCTTTTATATTTTTTTAGTTTTCATATCATATTAGCATTTCCCATCTTGATTTTATTTCGAAGGAGTCATTTTACATTGAGGACAATGTAAATTTTAAATGTGGGGAGTGGTTAAGCATATAGATTTTAGTATTTGCTTTTGTAGGTAGAATTTTTAAACTTTTTGTATATATTTGCATGAAAACCTCCAACTTTTAGAGAATTCAGAGTCACTTTGTATACTTCTAGCTACCTTTACATACGAAGTTCTAACCGAAATAACTGAACTTAGAAGTATTAAAGAACTATGCTCGGGTTTTTAGTTGTTGAGAGGTTATATCTGACAAAAAGGGACCTAAACCGCCGGTAAATAGTACAGTATTAGAGAAGCTGATCATTCAATACCCATTAGAGCACCAAACTTTCAATTCTTTGTACATATCTAAATTATCAGTTTAGAGTGTTTCATCTGCGCTAATTCCGGGTAGAATGATGATCTATCTAACTTCACACCAATTTAAGCACTACTTTTTGATCTCTTGAGTGCTATTTCTATCAATCATGAGGGTGTCATCAGAATTGCTAACTCTATCTTGTAGTCTTGTTTGCAGTTGACACCATTCTCTCAACAACAATAGGTCCATAGAAACACATTATCATCAACAAGTGGAGCATCAAAAATTTAAAGGAAAGTTGAATACAGTCAAGGTTCACAAGCAACAGTTCAAGAAGAGATAATTTCATATTCAATTAAAGCAATAAGACAAAGAGCAGAGTTATAGATACATGTTGAAGACTTATGAACAAGAGTGAAAGAAATCAAAAGATGAGAGTTAGTTAAGTTCATGCTATCAAGACAATACAAGTTGTGAAGAATTAAGTGGTAAAATCCTTATCCCATGGCCATAGTAGTTTCATTATCTATTTTATTTTTAGTTTTTATTTTATTTGTTAAAAAAATAAAAAAGAAGAAGAAAAGGAAATAAAAAAAAAACGAAAAAATAAAAAGAAATTAAAAAAAAAGGAAAAAAAAATGTTTTATATTGCTTTAGTATATTTTTTTTTGTATTCATTCAATAAGGTCGTGGGGAAGAAGAAATTTATGAAGAAGTTTCAAGCAACAAGGAATTGAGAAAAAGAGTTATAATTTTCAAGGTTCTACGAAGTTTAAGAGTTCATCATCAACAGTTGAAAACCGAAGACGTTTCTATTGGATGTTGTGAGAGTGGTGTCGATTGTAGACCGGATGAGAAGGTAAGTAAGCATTCTTATCCTTGCATGCTGGTTGATTTCCATTCTTAGAGGTCATAGGAAAAAAGGTTATCTTTCGTCACACGTTTTATTGGATAACATCTTCATATAAGCCGGAAGGTTACTTTTCCTTCCCACCATTCAACGTGTGCAGAATTTCTATATTCACTCCTTCCTGCACACATGAGAACCATAAAGCGCATCTTCTGAGTATCAATTTCATAAAATCCTAATGGTGAGGCAGCGAAACATTCGATCGCTCTCGAACCTGGATTCTTTCATATGGTGGTTTTCTCCTAACTCAAAATTTAAGCGTGAGAATAATGTTTATTGGCATTTCTAACTTCTTATTATTAGTGTACAAAAACTTTATGTCCTCATAACTCTTTGGATGCTTGTGACTTTGAAGTTGGGGTAGGTTTTGTGGGTATACCTCTTGTAAATCCTCACGAGACTATAACTCGTCCACTAGGGACACCTAGGGGTTTAAAGGCTTGTTACATATGCTAAGTGTAACCGTGTCCTCAACAAAAAGGAGTTGTATTTTATTTTAGTTTATGATTTAGTTTAGTTTAGTTTGCTCGAGGACTAGCAAAAGCTAAGTATGAGGAAATTTGATAAGTGCATATTTTACATATTTAGAGTTTCAATTTCATGCTATTATTTGCTAGATTTCTTGTGAATTATTGTATATTACGTTTGTTTTGTAGTTTTTGCTTTTATAAGGTGAATCATCTAAAAAGGAGTTACAAAGTGTTAGATTGTGCATGAAGGGAAGTGTTGCAAAGGAAGAAGGACCAAAGACTAAGTTGAAGTAGCCTAAATTCAGGATTTATCATCACCATATTAAAGATAAAGAAGAAACGAAGCCAACAGCGAAAGAATGAGATCATTCCGACTTCATATGAAGAGGTTATAATAAAAACGAGTTCAGACTTTTCTCGGAGGGTCAAGCCATTGAGAAAATCAGAATTCTCGGAGGGTCAAGCCATCGAGAAAACAGAATCCAGAAAGAAATAATTTCCTCGGAGGGTCAAGCCATCGAAAAAATATGAATTCTCGGAGGGTCAGGCCATCGAGGCATATACGAGAGTTATGTATTTTTGACGGGTTTGTATGATATTTTTGAGTTTCCAAAACCCAGTATGACCGGGATTTGAGTACGAGCACCTCTACAACTTGGGATATCTATTAGAGAGATACACATATTCTTATACCTAGGTTTTACACAACAAAAAGAGATAAGAAAGATTTATTCCAAATTCTAGGGTTTACCCCTTTTGAGGGAAACCATGTTATTTCTTCTTCTTTCATGTATCATGAGTAGCTAGTTTTTATTGATTAAAAATGAATTCAATGTTCTAAGCGTGAGGCTTTATTAGTTATACAAATCTATTCAGGGTTCTAATCATCTTATCGTTTTTTTTCTCCAATAAATCTAGGGTTTATGATTGATTTCTAGATTGTTCAAGTGTACAATTAGATTAATCTATTGATCAGTCTATTGCTAGTATTGAGTTATGAGATAAGTAATCGTTCGCCGACTCATACACAAGTAGAAATCGCGAGACCTTGGAGAGTGATTCTGTGGAGCAATTGCGAGTGAAGACAACACCAACAAGTGGACCTTGATCTAAGAGTTTAACTACTGGGATCAACCTAAATTCACAAAAGCCTAAAGCATTCAATTGGGTAACACGTTGAGTGATCTACTACTTAGTGGTTCAGACGAATAAAATCTGGTAGTCGAGAACTTTTGTATCCAGTGATAAAAGGAGTTTTAGGGATAACACTGATCTAGCTGCTATTCTTCCGTTGGTGAGGAATGATTCTGACGAAAGATAGATAAGTATATTAATTCAGTCAACGTTTGGTAACGACGAAGGACTCCCTAATCATCTTTTCTTCTTATTATTATTCTTTTTAAATTATTTTAAACAAACAATCCCCCTTTAGTATTTGGTTTTATTTTCAGTTGGTATTCTAAATAACATCTTAATTACACAATTCTCTATGGGAACGATCCTTACTACCGCTATATTACTAGTTAATTAGTGGAAAATATACTGATTGAGTTATTGTGCTTACGACACACATCATAAAGATACAATTGCAATTAGGCTAAAGAATGGATGTAAATACAGTTACATGGGTCACAGAAGATACACTTACATGATGTTGACCATCCCTTTAGATATGCAAAAGCAAAATTTGATGGAACAGGAGAACATGGAAATGCTTCATGCCGTTTGATGGGTACCCAATTGATGAGTAAGATGAATAGTCTGCGAACAGAATTCGGGAATGTCACAAGGAGGGAAACAACATCAAATTCTACTGATAAAAGGCTTTTGACGAGTGTCCAAATGTTAAGTAAGATGAATCGTTTGTGCACTGAATCTGGGATGGCAACAAGTAAGAGGAAGCGGTCGGTTGATACAAGTATTCCACCATCATTAAAAAAGCGATCAGTCGATACAAGCATTCCGTGGTCAAAGAAATCAATCTTATTTGAGCTTCCTTACTGGGAGGTAACTGATTCAATATACTTAAATTTGTTCATTTTCTTTTTCTTTTTTTTGAAGCATAATTTTTTCAGTCTCGGCTGTTTGTGTTTCTTTGAATACAAATCATGTGGTGGGTTTCTACATCTTTCAACTTTTCTAATATGATACAACATCGAACCTATCAATATAGTTTACATTGGCATATTATTTCAGCAACACCTATGATGGTGACCACAATGACACACAATGACACACAATGACGCCACTAAAGTAAACAATACAGGAACCAAATTAAATTGGTATATGTTTATTTCAGCTAGTTAGTATTCGGAGTTTTTTAATTTTTTGAATGTATTTTAGGTGATTAATAAAGTTAATTTTAATCTTGTTTTAAGATTGTATTTTTTGAAAACAATTTAGGTTAAATTAGAATTTTGTTTCACGTCCAGATTAAACGCAAATCAATATCAATAACACTAAATCTAAATGTGAATGAATTTCATATTTAAAAAATCTGAATACCCAAATCTAAATTGGTAGCATAAAAATGACGTAAAAGATTTTCGTTTTAGTTAGTAAATTTATTTTTATTAAAACACCTCTCTTATGATATTTAACATACTATAATCATATAAATAACAGATTCTATTCATGACTTAAAAATCATAAATTTTATTCATGACTTAAGGTCACAAATTTTATTCTTTATATTTAATGATGTTTTCTGTTCGTCATTTATAAAAAATAACACTAAATAAATAATAGTTGAATAACATATAAAATCCGTGATAACCCATGTTTATAACAGATTTCTTATGTGATTGATAGCCCTTTCTGGACAAATGGCATAGAGGGCATAAGTCCATAATATTGATTCCTTTTTTTTGTAAGATTATGTCTAACCATCACTTTCCTATGAGCCAATAGCCAAAGAAAATGTTTGATATACAGTGGGCATCAAAGTTTTCACCATTTGGATTAATAGTTTTCTAATCGATAATTGTCTTTGCTGATAAGCTTATAAACAGACTTGATAGTGATTTCACCAGAATTTGCTTCAGAACAAACATGCCTATCCCCCCATACAACTTAAAGGAATGGGTTTAATCTAGTTAAGAATATCAGTAAGAACAATACCAGTAATGCTAGTGAGATTCCAACCACCTGTTTGTGCATCTACTAATTCTTTATACCTTAAGATGTTGTATGTGTTGAAAATCCACTGTAATGAGATCCTTGAGAGGAATTCTAGTAACCCAAGTATCATCCCAAACATTAATGTCATTTCCACCCCCAACACACCATCGAAGACCGGCTTTAACTATTTCTCTACCTCTAAGCATGCTTTTCCAACACCAAGAAGAAACTTTAGGCAGTTGGCATGTCCAGATAGAGGAGTTATTGACATACTTTGCAGTAAAGAGAGATCCTACTAGAGAATTAAGATTCATGATAACCCTCCAAGCAGTCTTGGCCAGAAAAGCTAGGTTGTGGAATTCCAAGTTCTTAATTCCTAATCCTCCAGCATCTGTAGAAATACAAACCTTAGCCCATCCAATAATATGTAATCTCTGTTTTCCATCTCTCCCGCCCCATAAGAACTTATTTCTAAGTTTATCAATAGATTTCAGAACTCCTTTAGGAATACAGATGGAAGCCATCAAGTGATTTAGAGAAGGATCTAAAATAGACTTGATCAAAACATCTCTATCTGCCATATTCAGCGCTATCACTTTTCAGCCCTGCAACTTATTAGTCGTTCTGATTAAGAAGTTTAGGAAATCACCATTGTGTTGTCGACCCCATTGTATGTTACAACCCAAATATTTACCATGGTTTTTAACAAGCTTCATAAGCAACCCTCTAGCCATATGCCTAGCAAGTCTAGGATGAACATTAGTAGAGAACACAACAATCGACTTATGACAGTTTATATGTTGTCCAGACCAGCCGCAGTAAAGATCCAGAATTTTAGTTATAGTCTGTATATTTCTGAAGGTAGCTTCTAAAAATATTATACTGTTATCAGTATAACAGCTGTACGAAATAAGAGGAGCAATTGACGCTACTTTAAAACCTTTCAAAGTACTATGTTGAACACTTTGATCAATGAGCCTGGACAAAACTTTTATTCCTAAAATAAAAAGGTAAGGCGACAACGAGTCTCCTTGTCGCAGACCTTTTTAAGAAAAAAAAGTATCACTGGTACTACCATTTAGAAGAACTTGGTAACTGACACTCGTTAAATATTCTAGAATCCAGGCAATCCATCTCGAGTGGAAGCAAAAAGCTTTTATTAATTCCGCAAGAAAATGCCAACTTATTTTTGTGAGAATTAAAAATGGATTATTACTTAAAATGATTTTTAATTATTATTTAAAATGATTTTGTTACTAAATATATTTTAGTGGGATCAAGGGTCACTAGTCCAAACTTGGGGTGAAAAAATAGAGCCATCCATTTTCACTTTTTAGTGAATGAGAAACTTTTGGTTTGTCCCATATTGGGCAAACCAAGGAGGAAGTTTATCCTTTTTACCACAAACGTTCTATACAAGGAAAAAAAACTAGTGGATTGGATATAGACTAGTGGGCTAATGCACACATGTGCGGTGCTTCGCACCGAAGCACCGCGGACCGCGGGCTTGCGGAGCTTGCGTGTGCTTTTGCGCGAGCCTTGGCGCGACCCTTGGCGAGACCCTGGCGTGACCCTTGGCGTGTGCCTTGCGAGTACCTGCGAGTGCACACGTGTACCCATCAAAGATTCAACGGGTTTATTTTAAAAATAAATATTTTACCGTTTTGAATTAAATGAAAAATAAAATCATAAATATTTTTAATTAAAAATCTTAACGTTTTGTTTTAATGGGGATTTAATATTTCAAATTAAATTTTTTCACCGTTTTTAAGATTCAAAAGATTACTTCTCCTATAAAAGAACAACAATGCTAAGGTTTTCATTTACCCCAGTCGCAGCCACTGTCCTGACGACTTTTCACCATCTTCCTGCTTTGTTGTGCGCAATAGTTTACATTCTTATTTTTTCTTCTACTGTTAAGTTCACCACGGGCCAACGAGTGTTGCTAACAATCTTAACTCAATATCTGCTTTCTCGAAAATTATTCTTCTGTATCAATGGCAAAGACTGATGTTGAGAGACCTCAGAAGTTTTCCGGTAAGGATTTTAAGAGATAACAGTCGAAGATGTTGTTTTTCCTGAGTTTCCACATGCTTGATGAAATAGTGTTGAAGCTGTATGATAAAGCTATGGATCTTCCTGAATCATCCAAGGAAAAAGATACTTGGACGAGAAATAATTATTTAGCAAAAAATCATATTTTAAATTGCCTTGAAGACTCTCTGTATGATTTTTATAATGCTAAAGAGAATTTTACTGCTTTCCATTTATGGACTGCACTGCAAGAAAAATATGTAGCAGAAACTGCAGGAAGTAAAAAATTCCTGGTTGCACGTTTTTTGCAATACAAGATGATGAATGACAAGTCTGTAGTTGATCAGTTTCTGGAGTTGCAAAAAATAATAAATGAAATCATTGCTGAAGGAATGGAAATTTCTGAGACCTTTCAAGTTTCTGCTGTGATTGAAAAATTACCAAGTTCATGGGCCGAATACAAGAGAAGACTAAGGCATGAAACTGGTGAGATTTTACTATGATAGAATTGGGCAAGAAAATCCAAGTTGAAGAATTGCTGTGTTCAAAGGACAAGAATGTTTCTTCTGCAAGAGACATGTCAAACAAAGCTCATGTGATCGAACACAAGTTTGCCACTCTCAGTCTGGACCACAACAAGCGCAAGCCTGGCCCTCAAGGAAAAGGTAAATTTCAAAAACCAAAGTCTGCTATTGGTAAGATTAAGGGAGCATGTTATGTTTGTGGTGTGTCTGGCCATATGGCAATGCATTGTAGAAAACGCAAAGATGCAAATTTTAAGAAATCAAATGTAAACTTAGTTGAAAGTAGTAAAAATGAATTTTCTGGCACGGTGTCTGAGGTTAACTTAGTTACCAATGTGAGAGACTGGTGGGTAGACTCTGGAGCTACCAAACATGTCTGCGGCAGTAAAGACATGTTCACCTCCTATCAGACGGTAGGAGAAGGAGAAAAACTCTATATGGGTAATTCATCTGCAGCACAGGTTGCAGGAAAAGGAAAAGTTTCGCTGAAGCTCTCTTCCGGGAAAATCCTCACATTGAATGAAGTTTTACATGTACCAGACATCTGCAAGAATCTCGTTTCAAGTGGTGTGCTAGATGATAAGGGCTTTAAGATTGTATTTGAGTCTGGGAAAGTGATTATCACTAAGGGAAAGGACTTTGTGGGAAAGGGCTATAAGGATGAAGGCCTATACAAATTATCTGTAACCTCTGTTGAAGTTAATAAAATTGATTCTTCTTATGTTGTTGTCTCATTGAATATCTGGCATGGTAGACTTGGTCATGTAAATTATAAATCAATGAACAAATTGGCAAACTCTGGCTGCATTCCAAAATTAAATTTGGAATATGAACATAAATGTGAAGTTTGTGTAGAATCAAAATATGCAAAGAAGCCTTTTAAGAAAAATATCCACAGAAATTCTAATCCCTTAGAGTTAATTCACTCAGACTTAGTTGATATGAAATCAATCCAAACTAGAGGTGGTAAAAAATGGTTTGTCACTTTCATAGATGACTGTACTAGGTACTGTCATATTTACTTGCTTAAAGGGAAAGATGATGCTTTAGAAGCATTTAAATTATATAAATTAGAAGTAGAAAACCAATTGAACACTACTATTAAAACCATTAGGTCTGACCGTGGGGGTGAATATGTAATCCCTATAGGATATTTTTGTGCACAACATGGCATTATTCATGAGGTAACTCCTCCTTATTCACCACAATCAAATGGAGTTGCTGAACGGAAAAACCGAACCCTTAAGGAGATGATGAATGCCATGTTAATCAGTTCAGGACTACCGGCGAACTTGTGGGGGGAGGCCGTCCTCTCAGCTTGCTATATCCTGAACAGAGTTCCCCTTAAAGGATCAGTCAAATCACCGTATGAATTATGGAAACGCAAACAACCCTCCTATGGATACTTCAAAGTGTGGGGGTGTTTAGCCAAGGTCTCTATTCCTCCACCTAAGAGGACTAAAATAGGACCTAAAACGGTTGATTGTGTCTTCATAGGATATCCCGAACACACCACTGCTTATAGGTTTATGGTTGTGAGTTCTGAAAACTCAGAAATTGGTGTGAACACCATTATGGAATCTAGGGATGCTACATTTTTTGAAAATGTGTTTCCATTGAAATCTGAATCTCGCATGATATGTGATGATCCCCTAGATATCCCTTCTTCTATCCATATCTTACCGATAGAAGAAGATGAATCTGTTTATGAGCCTAGAAGAGGCAAAAGACTTAGAATAGAAAAATCTTTTGGGCCAGACTTCATAACCTGTTTAGTTGAAACTGATCCACAAACCTATAAAGAGGTCATGACTTCTTCTGAATCTCCATGGTGGAAAGAATCCACTATTAATGAGATGGATTCTATTGTTCAGAATGAAACCTGGGAGATAGTAGATTTACCTCCAGGGTGCAAACCCATTGGCTGTAAATGGATCTTCAAGAGAAAACGTAAGATAGATGGAACTGTGGAAAAGTATAAAGCTAGACTAGTAGCTAAGGGCTATAAACAAATAGAAGGTGTAGATTTCTTTGACACTTAGTCACCGGTCACTAGAATTACTTCCATTAGGATGCTAATTGCAATCGCTGCAATTCATAATCTAGAAATACATCAAATGGATGTAAAAACTGCGTTCCTAAATGGTGAATTAGATGAAGAAATTTATATGGACCAACCCGAAGGCTTTGTAGTGAAGGGTTATGAAAACAAAGTGTGCAGACTTAAAAAGTCTTTATATGGCTTGAAACAAGCACCGAAACAATGGCATGAAAAATTTGATCATGTAATATTCTCTAGTGGATTTAAAATAAATGAAGCTGACAAATGTGTGTACACTAAATCAATAAATGATGCATGTGTGATTGTATGCTTGTATGTTGATGATATGCTTATACTAGGTACAACCTTAGAAATCATTAATTCCGCTAAGAACATGTTGAGTGAGAAATTTGACATGAAAGACTTAGGTCCTGCTGATGTAATCCTAGGGATCAAAATTAGAAAGGAGTCTAGTGGATTCAGTCTTAGTCAATATCATTATGTTGAATCAGTTCTTAAGAAATTTAACCAGTTTGATAGTAAACCTGCAAGTACTCCATTTGACCCTTCTTGCAAACTCAAGAAAAACAAAGGCAATGGAGTCCCACAACTTGAATATTCACGAGTCATAGGAAGTCTGATGTATTTAATGAACTGCACAAGACCAGACATTGCCTATGCTGTGAGTAGACTTAGTAGGTATACATGTAATCCAGGACATGAACATTGGGATGCACTTTTCAGAGTGTTGAGGTATCTTAAATACACTTTAAACTACCGTTTAAGTTATGAAAGACACCCTGCTGTTCTTGAAGGATACTGTGATGCAAACTGGATAGCAGACTCAGAGGAGTCTAAGTCTACGAATGGATACGTATTCACTCTAGGCTGTGGATCATTGTCTTGGAAGAGTTCCAAACAGACCTGTATCGCTCGATCCACTATGGAATCCGAGTTTATTGCGTTAGATAAAGCAGGAGAGGAAGCCGCTTGGCTAAGATGTTTTTTAGAAGACATTCCTCTCTGGCATAGGCCTGTGCCAGCTATATCTATACATTGTGATAGTCAAGCTGCAATAGCTAATGCTAAAAATAGCAACTATAACAGAAAATCTATTCATATTAGGAGAAGACACAATTCTCTAAAACAACTAATCTCAACTGGCGTTATTTCTGTTGACTTTATGAGGTCTAAGGAGAATATCGCGGATCCTTTGACAAATAGCTTATCCAAGGAGATAGTTAGTAATGCATCGAGGGGGATGGGGCTTAAGCTCATAAATTAAAACTTCCCTTGAAGGATACTCAACCTTGCTGACTGGAGATCCCAAGATCAAGGTTTAGAATGAGACAACTAATTCGTGGCGGGTAAAAATCAAACACTATCAGAGATTTATTTTCTCTGTCCTTTCCCTATGGTGTAGACGTGATAGTGTGACTGCATGTGAGGATGACTTATAATAAATTCTTAATGAGTTTTATAGTTTCAATTTAAGATTGAAATGGGGTGTAGCAGTTAACACTCTTGATAGAATTCACCTATCTGAATGAGGAAGTGGGTCGCTTCCTATGAGAATTGAGCTGATTCTCTAGAGCATTCTGAGAAACGGGATATGTCCAAGGCCAAAAAGGACATAACGGCGTGAACTTAACAACACTCTTGAGAGATATCTCGCGTAAGGAGTTATTGATGAATTACACCAAACCATGGCAGTTCAAGACATCGCGTTTACTGACCATCAAGTAGTTCCGGTACTTCTCACTAAGCAAAGGTTCAATTCCTTATGGACACCTATTTCTTAAGAGGTATTTCTCATTTTTCGGTTCTCTGATTTATCGCTTTCTTCATTCATGTGGGGGATTGTTAGAATTAAAAATGGATTATTACTTAAAATGATTTTTGATTATTACTTAAAATGATTTTTGTTACTAAATATATCTTAGTGGGATCAAGGGTCACTAGTCCAAACTTGGGGTGGAAAAATAGAGCCATCCATTTTCACTTCTTAGTGAATGAGAAACCTTTGGTTTGTCCCATATTGGGCAAACCAAGGAGGAAGTTTATCCTCTTTACCACAAACGTTCTATATAAGGAAAAAGAACTAGTGGATTGGATATGGACTTAGGAAATGGACTAGTGGGAAAATGCACACATGTGCGGTGCTTCGCACCGAAGCACCGCGGGCTTACGGAGCTTGCGTGTGCTTTTGCGTGTGCCTTTGCGTGAGCCTTGGCGCGAGCTTTGGCGCGAGCCTTGGTGTGACCATTGGTGTGACCATTGGTGTGACCATTGGTGCGAGCCTTGGCGTGACCATTGGCGTGTGCCTTGCTAGTGCACACGTGTACCCATCAAAGATTCAACGGGTTTATTTTAAAAATAAATATTTTACCGTTTTGAATTAAATGAAAAATAAAATCATAAACATTTTTAATTAAAAATCTTAACGTTTTGTTTTAATGGGGATTTAATATTTCAAATTAAATTTTTTCACCGTTTTTAAGACTCAAAAGATTACTTCTCCTATAAAAGAACAACAATGCTAAGGTTTTCATTTACCCCAGTCGCAGCCACTGTCCTGACGACTTTTCACCATCTTCCTGCTTTGTTGTGCGCAATAGTTTACATTCTTATTTGTTCTTCTACTGTTAAGTTCACAACGGGCCAACGAGTGTTGCTAACTGGGTTGGTATCAGGTGGTTGTATCCTGAATTCAAATTTGTCAATTATAAAGGTATAGCAACACCTTCTAGGTGTACCTGGTAAATATTGAGTTAAGGGCAGTCTGTTGAACAGGCGACTCCACCTCTCTGTGCTTGAGTGATTATGTGCTGTTTTATCTAACCCTTCCTTAATCAGATACAAGTTTCTATTTGGTTTGTTTTTCTCTTACAGGAATAATATTCGACAACAATTTTATCCAACAATTTTATCATAAGCTTTTTCATAATCAATTGTTATGGCCATCTATCCTTCAGATCCTTTCTTATGTTTAATTGAGTGAAAAATTTCAGAGGTAGTAAGGATAGAGTCAAAGATGGATTGATTTGGGAGGAAAGGATTCGGATTTAAAGAAATGGATTTGGGCAGGATGTATTTTAATCTATAAGAGAGTAGTTTGGTGATAATTTTATAGCTTAAGTTACAAAGGCTGATTGGTATGTAGTGTGAAATATGGGATGGGTGTGGGATATTTGGAATGAGAATAATTAAGGTTTTATTAAATTGAGGGTGAAGTCTGCCATTGGTAAAATAATCCTGAACCATTTGGCATACGAAGTCACCAATGATGTCCTTATATTTGACATAGAATGCACCTTGCAATCCATCTGGTTGTGGGGCCTTTAGAGGTCCCACGGCCTTAACTGCATCAAAAATATCCTCCTTGGATATAGGACGCAGGAGATAGTCATTATCTGATTCCGTGATAATATGAGGAATCACAGAATCAAGGCAGTAATGTGAAGGATGGTTGACATCTGAATAAAGGTTCTTGAAATGATGTAAAATCAAATTAAGTCCACTGATCATTAGCATTCTTCGGAGCATGAATTCTATTTCTATTTTTTCGGGCCATAGTCCATAAGTGAAAGAATCCAGTGTTCGGATTACCATGTTGTAGCCACTGAACTCTAGATTTTTGAGCCCAACATAATTCCTCTTGTCTTAACTGGGTTAAATACACATTCAAACAATGTTCTTCCCGAGCTTTATGTGGAAGTGTAGGATTTAGACTGAACATAGTCTGTGCAGTTGCTAACTCATCGCGTGCCTGCTCAACCTTCCTATGTATGGACCCAAACTCTGATTTGTTCCAAATCTTTGCCTGCTGAGCTAAAATAAACACATGATGGCATAGTTTGGTTGCAACAGAAAGTTGTGATGGAGTTATAGTAGATTGCGAGACCTTATTCACTACATTTTTAAATCTGTCATCTTCTAACCACATGGCCTCTAACCTCCAAGGTCTAGGTTTAAACTTCTTTTTAGGGGATAAATATAAAAGCAGAACACGATGATCAGAGTTAAAGTGTCTTTAAGTGAAGTACCTTTGCATCTGGGAATTGCAGCCGCCACTTTTTATTCACCAAGGCTATGTCGAGGCGCTTCAGGATTTTGTTGCCTGCAACTTACTTGTTTGTCCACGTGAACTTAGGACCCGCGGCTTGCATATCAATTAGACCACATGAACTGATTACCGATTTAAATTCACTTAGTCGTTAATACGTTGGAATAAGACCACTTCGTTTCTCATGAGTGACAGTAATTACATTGGAGTCTCTAATATCTGCATAAGGGCTATCAATGGAAGCTATAGACTCTAGTTTTTCCCATGTTCTTTTGCGAAGAGGTGGTACTGGGCTAGCATAAATTGACGAAAGAACCCAAGGCTTACCATGCTTTGGAGTAATCACAGCATGTATCACGGATCTACTAATGGAAGTAGCCTCCACCTCTATCTCAGCTTTATTCCATAAGAGCCATAAGCCCCCTGAGAAGCTGATGATTCAACACGAATGCATTTAGAATATCCTAATTTTTGAACTGCATTTAGAGAATAAAATTCAATTACCCTGGTCTCATAAATAGCATAAATAGTAGGCTTACGCTGACGAATTAAGTCATTTGCCACATTTATAATAGAAGGCTTCCCAACCCCTTTACAATTCCAGCTGAGTATTTTCATTGGAAATAGATTGTGGGCTGGTGGGTCTATCTCCATAGAGGAGTGTGTTTGTGGTAGGATGTGATTGTTCCGTTGGAGTCTGATATAACCCAAGTTTGCTTCTGTCGTCGTGAGATTCTTCCAAATTGTAGCTCTGAATATGTGATGCGTTGCTTGGCCATCCCAACCCGAAACTAATTCTATCTTTATCTGCTGCAGTTCGCTTGGTCCTCTTAGTAGAGCTGGAGTTTCCACATAAGGACTATGTAGGATTTCCACTACGCTGTCTGCGTGTCAGATCCTTATGTCGCATTTTACTTTGTGATTTAGCCACCCTTTCCTGACAAAAGAAGTTGTTTATAGATGCATAATTGTTGATGGAGGGAAGTGTAGTTGATTGAGTATACCCTGAACATGGCTGATCGACACCACTTGTCCCTCCGGACCATGGGGGTGTTCCTCCATAAACCATTTTCGCGTAACCGTGGCTCGAGTTTCGTGTAATCTGTCATCATCAGACGGATCTGGTTGAGAATTTCCCGATGTTGCAGAACCAGGTGGTATATTTCGGGACCCCATGTCCATATCTCATGTTGAATGTCCTCCTTCTCTATGTCTCTGACCATCTAAATTTCAAGAGAGAGACATTTGCATCTGGGGTTTGTGAGAGGTATGTAAAACCTAATACGTATATGTTATCACAATATGAACATACAAAATTAAAAGCGGAAGCAAAAGAAAGAGATAAATACCTCCAGCCATTGATCTTCAATCTTTGAGTTTGTCCTAATTTCTTGGTTGATATGAACTTTGGTTCCAAACCCTCCTTCTCACTTTTAGATGGTGTATACGGGATGAGAATGGTTTTTTTGACCTTCTGTCCAGTTTTTCTATCTTTCTGTAAACTAACCCTAGCCATCATAGAGTAGTTACCCGATAGATATAGTGTGTGGTTTTTCTAAAGGTGGGAGAGAGTAGTGGGGCTTATGGGGGCTAATGGATCACATATCCTTTTTCCCCTTATTTTAGCCCATATGGGAAAAAGGCTAACATTCTCCCACTTGATCCATTTCACGAAAGATTCCATATACGGATCATGGCGATTAACCCTCTTTAAGAGCAAGAATTAATCTTCCATGTATCACAATATACTTAGTCTTTCACCACTCACACTTAACTTAATGAATAAACCATATGTTTACTCTAGGTCAAACTGTAATGATATTTCTCAACAAAATAACTAAAGTAAGTACGTACATAAATTCCAAATGAGAAATAATCCAACTAAAATAAAAGCTTCAGGAAAAACATAAAGAATGTACTACATAATAGGACCAAGTCCCATTCTTACTACATGATCCTTGAATACTTTAATATGCATACCTTTAGTCAAGGGATCATCTATCATCAATTCAGTGATAATGTGTTCAATGATCACTTTCTTTTCATGTACACGTTCTTTTACGGCTAGATGTCGATGTGTTTACTTCGACTCTTATTACTCTTAGCCATAAAACAGCAACTGAATTGCCACAATACATTCTTAATGGTCCGCTAATAGAGTCAACAACTCTTAGCCCAGATATGAAGCCTTTCAGCCATACACCATGTGAGGCATTCTCAAAACAAGAAACGAACTTAGCCTACTACTTCAAGACTATTTGTTCGTTTATATATACGCATGTTATCCTTAGTACCCTTAAGGTATCTTAATACTTTATTCGCAGCCTTAGAGTGATCGATTCCTGGGTTACTCTGATGTCTTCCTAATACTCCAACGGCATAAGAAATGTCAGGTCTAGTATAGACATGAATATACATAATGCTACCAACAGTTGAAGCATATGGAACACTTTTCATTTGTTCCCTTTCAATGTCATTCCTGGGGCATTGGTCCAAACTAAACCAATCATCTTTTACAATGGGTGCTACACTTAAGGTATATACATCGATCCATCACTTAAGGTCTCCCACTGATCTTAAGGTATATACATTGATCCATAAGTATGAATCTGTAGAATTTATGGCTTGTGAAAATAACATAAGATCATTATCGGCTCAAATATTACAATCCGAATCTCGCAGATACACTAAATAGTCACTAGAATTAGTTGACAATCAACTTCTCACTTGAAACAGTAGATGGAAGTTGATCATCATCATTTTTTATTTATTTATTTTTTTTTTTT
>JAJJMC010003668.1:990026-1036212 GCA_023531435.1 Papaver californicum | reverse complement strand
TTCTCTGTGTTTGTGTTTCTCTGTTACAGGAAGGCATTTAACCAACATATTATTTGCTCTATTTACCCTGCAACTGTTACCACACACCAAGACATGCATAATTAGTAGATAAATATACGAATTACAACAAGGAAGAAAAGCTTTAATATTAGTCAATAGATGGAAGGAGATAAGAAAAAAGTAAGAAATGATGAAGGGGTTTAAGGGATTCTTAAACATAACTTTGGGAACCCTTTTCTCACTTGTTCAGGTTGTATCAATAATAAGGTCAGGTGTTTTAGATACAAACTTTTAAAATACAGCATATCAAGCAAACCATGCTGAAACGATGTGTGACTATCACGTTACACTTCAATGCTTTCAATTATCCCAAGACCACCATAGGTTCATGCGAAGAGACACACCACGCCCGAAACACTTGGCAAAACCTGCAATCTTCTGGTATTACGCATAATATGTTTTATATGAAGATAATAATTACCATTACCAGTCGGCTTTCGGTTACCGATATCTTGTTTGGTATTGTATTTCTAGGTTCAACTGCAAATAATATGGTTCTCCTAAGTTTTTGTAGTAGATCTAATATTTGTAGTGAAGTGATGTAGGCATTTATTGATACGTACTGATGTTTATTCAACACAATTTTGTTAAAAAATTTCTGCTGTGATCAGCTGTAAGATTCTATTCATCCTAATTTTGTTGTTCTAGTTTCGATTATAAGAGCTTTTTAGTTAGTGATTTTTTAATGTATATATTGATTTCCGATTGAATTGATAAATGCAGCTGGAGCATGTGGGTATGGTTCACTAGCTAAGGGCTTCAATAATGGATATACTGCTTCTGGTATCTTTCCTTACTAGGAGAAGAGGGTGGCTGTTGATCCTGCATACATGTACATACAAACACTTTATTCCATTTCAAAAATATTGCCTCTCCATTTCAGAAAAATTTGAAGTTTGCAAATTGCAATAACACCAGGAGGTTCATATATGCATTTTTTTTCCTTTGATATGTAACCTGCAAGAACAAGACACTATGCAGAGGAAGAGGTACAAATGTGGTTCTAACCAGTATCCTTACGCAGACAAAAAACAATGCAGATACAGATTTGATTCTTAGCGACAGAGCTTATATTTCAATGGCTGCCAAGGGTAAAGCCAGAGAGCTCTTAGCACTCAAAACGGTCGATGTGGATTATATAAGGTAATCCTAACACTTAACTCACTAAACTGATTAGCCAGCAATTAACCATTTTCAAGATACTGACATGTCTGGTTTTCGTGTATAGGGTACCTTGTGAATACAAGAGACAGAATTTGCCGGTAAGAGTAGACGAAAGTAGCAAGAAACCAGATCATTTAGTAGTTACATTCCTCTACCAAGGTGGTCAAACAGGAATTCATCTAGTCACAGTCTATGCACAAGATAATTTTACCAGGATCGAGAGAGATATGGACCGAAAATATGGAGCGCTCTGGGAAATGAGCAAGGTTCCTCAAGAAAGTCTAAGTTTTAGGTTGTTTGTGTATAATGGATATGATCGATCTTTTGTATTTTCCACCAAAGATTTGCCTGCTGACTGGAAAGTTGGAGAGATTTATGATTTCGGTGTTCAAATGAATGACCGTATGGATAAGCGAGATGGTTGCACCCCTAACTGTACTGATTGATCACTACGTTTAAGCCGTTCAAGCCAATTCAACTTTCATCAATAGGGGCAAATCATGTTCAATCTTCTTTCAGTTGCTAGTATTTTTGTTTTCGTCAATTGAAAAATAATTTAAACATATCAACCTTATTACATTGCTGTTGTCTTTGTTTTGTTTGCTTGTTTGACTAGTTTTTCAAATCAATACAACAAAATCACTGTATGAAGAATACAACGGAATAATAAAATGCAAACAACTAGACAGTTTGGCCGAGTTGTCTAAGGCGCCAGATTTAGGCTCTGGTCCGAAAGGGCGTGAATTCAAATTCCACAGCTGTAAATTTAGGCTCTGGTCCGAAAGGGCGTGAGTTCAACTCCTACAGCTGTAATTAACTTTCTTTTTACATTGAAGTTATTGCACAAGAAAGTGGCTTCTGGTAGCTTACCGTGTAATGCATCAAAACTTCTAAACATCTACTTTTTGGTAGTTCATACTCTAAGGCCAGATCCTATAGACCCTCTCAAATACCTGGCTAGACAAACAGGATGCGCTATTATAGGAAATGCTTTGAGCGGCTGGTCTTTGTCGAGCGACAAAGTGTTGGCCGCTAGCGACCAACACCTTGTCGTTCGACAAAGAGCCAGCCGCTAACGGCTACATTCAGGCAACGACCGGATTCTGGAAAAAACGGTCAAATTTCCTTCTTCTATACATAAACCCTACAATTTTTTTCAACTCACACCATTATTTACGTATTTCTACAATTAATTCACAGATTTCTTAAACTATCTAACTTCTAAGTCACAGTCGATGGATTGTTCTGATGATGAAGCTAAAATTATTATGGATCGGTTAAAACACAACATGAAACTTATGTTCGGGTGTTGCAACAAATGGAAGCTGAGTCTGATGAAGACAGAGAACTTACCAACCTTATGTTAGCAGCAGAATCATCGGGGCAGATACCTAGAGCTCCTGAGCCAAAATAAATATTCACAAGAAGATATGCGTATTGTGGGCAGGAAGAGTGGCACATGAAACTGATGCACGATTATTTCAATGTTGGTTGTGTGTTCTTAATAGACACATTTATATGTCTTATTAGATCTCACATTTATATTGTTAGTGCTTAAATTTGTATACTAATATTGTTAATTGTTATGTTTTTAGGTAATTTTGAATAATAAATAATTGTGGAAAATTCAGCTTCAAAAGTGTTAAAGGAACCCGCGAGATTTGATAAAGGCACTCATGCCTTGGTTAAGGGCACCCAACCTCTTTCAATTTCAAATGGAGGGGAAAATTTACATATCACCTGCATGAAACTGTGAAGATTTTTGGTTGATAATTTTGGAAACTTTTGAAAAGTCCAAAGACAAAAAAATCTCTTTGCCTTAATAAAAAGAGTTTGTGCAAAATGGGAATCTCGAAATATCTCGTGACAAGTTAAGACTCGATTAAACAGGGAAGAATAACTACTTTGGGAAACTTTCTCTCTCGAGTTGTGAAGGGTTCAAATGAGATTTTCGGGGTTATTCTTTCAATCCATTGAGACAAGAATATCTTCTTGCTTTAATATGGAGTTGTACACGGAAGAAAGACACAATCAGCAACAAATCAAATAATATCTCGGTCATTTTGTTTCTCGGAGAAAAAAAGGAATAAGATATATTTGGATATTATTTGATTCTTCGTAATAAGGATATTTTATCTCCTTAAAGATTTGATCAATCGAGAAGACATTATTCTTGAGTGTTTATAAGAAAGCAGAATCACAAAAGATGAGGGAACCACGTGAGAAGAATGGGAGAAAATTCCCGAGAAAGATATGAGAATTAAAAGAAATATATTTTGGGAAGATTTGGTAGTTAGGTTGTTTTTTAGTATAAATAGAGGTTGAAGAGTTTAAGAGGGGGTTGGCTTCGACCAGAAAGCTAGAAAAAAATAATCTCCGAAAAATCCAGTTGGTTTATGGTACTACAGGCGCAAGGAAGAAGATGAAGAAAATAAGAACATAAGGCTCCAGGAAACTTCGTTTCTTCCGTTGCCTTTTCTTTTAAGTTTCAACACCTTTTGTAACGGTTGAGTGAATAGTTCATGTAACAGTTTAGAGTTTTAATACAATTTTAGTTTGTACTTCTTTCATTGCTAATAAAAGGAGTCGTTTATTCATTGAATCATTTTAAGTTCTTTTTGTATTTTTCTTCTTCTCAAGCACTTTTGAGCTATTTACTTATCTTTTGAGAGTGTTTGAGCATGATTAGCTAAACTCCAACACTGGGACAACAGAGGAAGCTATTTTTCACACTTGTTTGGTAACTATATTCGATTCTTTATGACTTTTTACACTTATTTTGATAGATTTATATTTTTTTATTAATTGGTTGTCATTTAATTTGATGGGTCATGCTTAGCTTAAGTGTTTTGATGGTCCATGCTTAAAATTTATAATCAATATTTTAAAAATCTACATTTGTCAAAGAAATAGAGTCCGTAAAAGAGTTATAATTGTTAAGAATTGATACATGCATCACTCAAATATGAATAATGGTGGAATCCTGAGTCTCACCAACATTCAATTTTATTATCAACTTTTTTTTATTTCCTAGTTTAAAATTAGAATTAGGTCTAAAATCAAATCTTCACAAGTCCGAGTGAACAATCTTTCTTACAACTTTCTACAAAACATATTAATTATTGGCGCCGCCGACGCGGACTTGTTTTTAGGTTAGTGTTTTAGATTTTTTTTTCCATTTTTTAAGGCTTAATTTTTTTTAATTAGGTTAATTGGGATTTATTTATTATTATTTCATTTGCTTTTTAGATTTTATGTGGTATTCTCCTTGTCTTTGTTGTGCAGGTAAAGTTTTGCAATGTATTGTGGAAATTGCCTACCAAAAAAGGTAAGTAGTATACCTCAATTTTTATTTTAGATTTTTCTTTAAAATTTTAATTTATTTGTATATATTTCTTTTAGATTTTATTTTATTTTTAAAATATATATATATATATATATATATAAATACAAGAGCACACGCCAATTGCATCTTCCGGCACCGATTCTAGGAAAACACGTGGGATAGTATGCTGAACCCTCTGGGCGTTATCAGTCGAACCACCACGAGCCTTAGCCTAGTACCTTTGACCAGTCTTTGAATGTAGGTATATTTTGCTAAGGTAACCTGGGCTTACCTATTTTAGTCGAACCTGCATTTGCACGTGCACTATAAGAATAAAAATAAAAATGTCGAACTGGTATTACAATAGCCAATGCAATGAATATCCGACTGAGTTTCAAAAATGAACATTACCCGTACTATGACCATAGTGTGGATAGTACTTGGGACCACTACCAACCTTATGAAGGTTATGGTTCATACCATGGTGATCTCAATTACTATTCATATGCGCACCAGTCATATGAACGGGAAAACGAGCAAAATTCGAGTTCTTTGTCTTTGAAGGAGGCCCTCAAGCAGTTGCAATCAAATACTATTTCTTTTGAAAATTCTGTCATGTAGACGCGATCTAGTACTCCTTATGAACCTATTATGACTCTAGAAAAATCACTCAAACAGATAACTGAGTCGACACGTAGGAGTGAAATGTTAATGAAGGAATTTTTTGAAGAGTCATTAGAACAATATAAAGAACTTGCAGCTTTAAGTATTTAGATGAAATTGAAGAAAAAGAATGGTTAGCTGCTAATATTGCTCAAAATGAATTTAATTGTCAAAATACTATTTCCAATTTTACCCTCGATAATAATGATAAATATTTGCATGATCAAGAGGACGAGGTTAGAATTGAAGACACTATTTTTTCAAATAAGGTTCAATCATCTTCATGGCATTATGAGGATGAGGGTAATAGTGTTGAAGAATTTGAAATTCGTAGTCATAATGATCAAGAAATTTTTACACCAACTGAGCTTCATGATAATAGTGGTTTTTCTAGTTCTAATCCTAATAATGTTGATAATTATTTACCTATTCAAGAGGAAAATGATTTAACTAGAGATACCATTGTTATAGACAATGAAATATTTCCTTATTATTATGAAGACGATGATGGTTTAGAGGAACGAGTTTATCCTGGGACTAGTAATTTACAGTCTAACAATTAAAAAATAATAGTTTCTGATGATGATGATAGACTCGTAGAGATTTTAAATATGAGTGAGGATGTTGTTATAAACTGTGGGACTATTCATGATCTTTTACAAAGCATTGTGTTTAACAATCCATTATATGAATGTCATGAACCTCTTGGGATCACTAATTTAGAAGAAGAGGCTTTTATGAACATCTTGGATAACCCATTGTATAGTTTTGATGATGATGTTTTTTTGGATCATTTGGGTAACCATTCCTCAAAAGAATCTGAACGTAGTTCAGACCTTAAGGACATTAGAACCCATCTAATATTTTTTGGTCAATCTGAGAGTAATGTCCACCATAAGTTTGGGGGTACCGATGATTCTTGTAATTTTCAAGTATCCCTGCTTAAAGTCCCTCACTTGGGACTTGGCATATATGCCTCTACCATTTTAAGAGATTATCTTCATACACTTTTCCCCGAGCCTGATTATGTCCAAAAAGAAATTCAATTGTTAGAAACCAATCCTCTGGTTGATGTGGTTTACCCAGGCGATAATACCATAATTAGCTTGGTTGTCCCACCAAAATTTTATTTAGAAAATGTGGGAACATATGAATTTCAAATGTGTCAGATATTGAATATTGAAACTAAGGATAATTATTTTAGGAAATATGAATCGATACATTATCTTAAAAATGACCACCACTCTCATATGCTCCATTGTGGCCAACGGTGTGAGTCAAACTCGATTGAATTTAAGGATCCGCAATTATTTCGATCATTGTTATATGATTTGTAAGTTGTGACTAATCCTTTCTTGGTCTAGCTGAAGACTTTAAACTTAGAGCTTTATGGGAGGCAACCCATATGCTTTTGGTACATGGTGCTGGTAATATCCTTCCCTATATCTTTTCAATCTTTGTTCATGCTTTTATTCATTATCTTTAGAACATCGAGGACTATGTGCAATTTAAATTTGTGGGTAAGGGAGAAAAATTTAAAAATTTTAGTTGTACCAAAAACTCCAAAATTTAGAAACTTGTGAACAATTCAAGATGACACTAACCATCCTAGATAGATGGAAAAAATCTTCTTAACTGTAGGAGTTGAGGGACCCAACTAAATGGTTTATTCATAAAAGGATAGAGCTCAGGTGTTAGAAATAACATGATAGTCGTCACCATATCTCGGAGTCGTCACCATATCACGTTCTATTTTTATTTTTGCAACCTTGTGTGTTTCTCTAAGTGATTTGGTGGGGCACTAGTATCGCCTTGTTGTCCCCAGGATGAAGTAGAATGATTGAGATCAAGCCATATTTTTCTTAAAATTGAACTTGACCAAAAAAAAAATGACACTTGGATAAAAATTTATGTGTATTCTCCCTGTCTTCGTCGCCTAAGCAAGCTTGGAACGCAAGGTCCATGAGAACTATCATGTAATCTGCCGATAAGGATCATGCGCTTAGATTCAAACGATCAAATCATGTTGTCAGAAAAAAACCAAAAATAAAATAAAATAAATAAACTAAAAAATATATTTGTATATATTCAATAAATCGACCGCTGGGGCCCTTGTATATACCACCTGAATTGATACTAGCATTAGGAGTCAGACCAGTGGGTGCGTATTTCAATCCATTAGAGTTCATCTTGGCATGATGTTCATACAGATATTTGGGGAAACACCGTTCACCTTAGTCAACATGCGCAAATTTCTATCTCCATATCCATCTTCTTAATCTATTCATGTGATTGTGGTTTATTAGATTCCGAGTATCGTGGTCCAATGTACGACTTTCTGAGTAGTGCTTTGTTTTCTTATATATGAATTTTAGTACGCTTGAGTGAAAACTCGTGTACAACAATTGGATTCAAAACATGGTAATTCCTCCCATAGCCAAAGAATTTTGTAGCCAACTAAATAGCATGTTTAGTGTCTACCCTCAATCGTTCACAAGTAGCTAGGCTTTGGAGTAAAAGGTTTTGTGGGTACACCTCTAGTAAACCCTCACGAGACTAAAACTCGTTCGATAGGGGAACCTGTGGTTTTAAAGGCTTGTTGTACACGCTAAGTGCAATCACGATGCCTACGAAAGTGATTTAGGATTTATTTCTATTTTTCTAAATTAGATTTGATCGAGGTCTAGCAAATAATAAGTTTGGGGGTGTTTGATAGACACATTTATGTCTTATTAGATCTCATATTTATATTGTTAGTGCTTAAATTTGTATACTAATATTGTTAATTTTTGTGTTTTTAGGTAATTTTGAATAATAAACAATCATGGAAAATTCAGCTTCAAAAGTGTTAAAGGCACCCGCAATTTTCGATAAAGTCACCCATGCCTTGGTTAAGGGAACCCAACCTCTTCCAATTTCAAATGAAGTCTTGGCAGGAAAAATTTACATATCACTTGCATGAAAATGCGAAGATTTTTGGTTGATAATTTTGGAAACTTTTGAAAATTCCAAAGACAAAAAAATCTCTTTGCCTTAATAAAAAGAGTTTGTGCAATATGGGAATCTCGAAATATCTCGTGACAAGTTGAGACTCGATTAAACAGGGAAGAATAACTACTTTGGAAAACTTTCTCTCTCGAGTTGTGAAGGGTTCAAATGAGATTCTCGGGTTATTCTTTCAATCCATTGAGACAGGAATATCTTCTTGCTTTAATATGGAGTTGTATACGGAAGAAAGACACAATCAGCAACAAATCAAATAATATCTCGGTCATTTTGTTTCTTGGAGAAAAAAAGGAATGAGATATATTTGGATATTATTTGATTCTTCGTAATAAGGATATTTTATCTCCTTAAAGATTTGATTAATCGAGAAGACATTATTCTCGAGTGTTTATAAGAAAGCAGAATCACAAAAGATGAGGGAACCACGTGAGAAGAATGGGAGAAACTTCCCGAGAAAGATATGAGAATTAAAAGAAATATATTTTGGGAAGATTTGATAGTTATGTTGTTTTTTAGTATAAATAGAGGTTTGGAGAAGAGTTTAAGAGGGGGTTGGCTTCGACCAGAAAGCTAGAAAAAAGTAATCTATGAAAAATCCAGTTGGTTTCTAGTGCTACAGGCGCAAGGAAGAAGATGAATAAAATAAGAACATAAGGCTCCAGGAAACTTTGTTTCTTCCGTTGCCTTTTCTTTTAAGCTTCAACACCTTTTGTAACGGTTGAATGAGTAGTTCATGTAACAGTTTAGAGTTTTAATACAATTTTAGTTTGTACTTCTTTCATTGCTAATAAAAGGAGTCGTTTATTCATTGAATCATTTTAAGTTCTTTTTGTATTTTTCTTCTTCTCAAGCACTTTTGAGCTATTTACTTATCTTTTGAGAGTGTTTTGAGCGTGATTAGCTAAACTCCAACACTGGGACAACGGAGGAAGCTGTTTTTCACACTTGTTTGGTAACTATATTCGATTCTTTATGACTTTTTACACTTATTTTGATAGATTTATGATTTTTATTAATTGGTTGTCATTTAATTTGATGGTTCATGCTTAGCTTAAGTGTTTTGATGGTCCATGCTTAAAATTTACAATCAATATATTAAAAATCTATCTTTGGTAAAGAAATAAAGTCCATAAAAGAGTTATAATTGTTAAGAATTGATATATGCATCACTCGAATATGAATAATGGTGGAATCATGAATCTCGGCAACTCCCAATTTTATTATCAACTTTTGTATATATGCTAGTTTAAAATTAGAATTAGGTCTAAAATCAAATCTTCACAAGTCTAAGTGAATAATATTTCTTACCACTGTCTACAAAACACATTAGTTCTCTGATAAAGATTTCCAACGTCGATTCCGTATGCCCGACAGTTGATAGTAAAGATTATTGAAGAGATTTGTAGAGTATGCCCTGAATTTAATTATCAATTTGATGTATTGAATATTAGATTTCATAGTCCGGAACAAAAGGTTACCTCAGCCCTAAGGATCATAGGTTACGGTCGTCCGGCGGATGCTAACGATGAGTATATTTGTATGGGAAAAACAACTTCATACAAGTATCTTTCATTATTTTTGCGAAGTAATGAATAATCATTTTGGTCCAACGTATTTATGTAAACCAATAGATGCAGATGTTCTTCAAATATTAAAACAAAATCAGGATAGGGGCTTTCCAGGAATGCTATGAAGTCTTGACTGCATACATTGGGCGTGGCATGGATATCCTATATATTTGCAAGGTCAATATAAGGGTCATTACCCAAAACCAATTGTTATTTTGGAAGTTATCGCTTCTTATGATTGCTGGATATGGCATGCTTTCTTTGGTCTGCCGGGTTCACAAAATGATATAAATGTTTTGTACAAGTCGCCTCTTTTTGAAGACCTCAAGTATGATAATTTTCCTCTATGTAAGGTTCCATATCAATGGGCACCAATAGACTCATGGGTATTATCTAGCGGATGAAATCTATCCTAGATGGTCTACCTTAGTTCAAGCGTACAAGCATCCACCCCGAAGGAGAAAATGGTTGCGCAATTAGGTATTTCAACGCGAAGCAGATGGCTTTGAGAAAGGATGTGGAACGGGCATTTGGAATTCTTAAGCGGAAGTTCGCTATAGTTTGTGGACACTACCGTGGTTTAAGTGCTCGTGAAATGCATAAGACTGTTCTTACATGCATCATTCTCCATAACATGGTCATCCAAGAAACCCGACGTGATAAGAGTTGGACTAACCACCCTAATAAATATTTGAGACCTGAGGTTATACCAATGCATGGGGTACCTGCAAGGAACTATAATGAAATGGAAAATCACATTCAAGACGCAACTTTGTACGACAGGTTAAGACGAGATCTGACTGCGAATCTTTGGGCCGAGTTTGGCAGAGCGGGCGTCCGTTTGTACTAGTTTCAAGTAGTATTTTATTTACAAGTTTCATTTGTTGTTTTAAATTTTTATGTTGTGTACAATTTTGTACTTTCAAGTAATATACTACAAGTTCAAATTTTTTGAGTAATATTTACTTCGATGACATGGAAAAATATAGTCGTTTGAATAATATAGATGTTGCTCTCAACTCATATTCTTGCATATATATATCTAAACCTTCCAAAGATAAATCACACCTCCCACAAAACTTTGATACATACTCTCTCTCTGTCTTTCACATTCTTAATCTCATCTCCTCTAACCTCACTTTGATTTCCTAACATATGGCTCAAGCGAAGTTCATTCAGGAAGAGGATTTATCACTTTGCAGAAACTATGTAATGTGCTATCCGGTCAGAGGTGTAGAACGACGACAAAATGGTATTCCTATCTTTAGTTATTGGGGAAGAATTCATGATAATTTCGCGCTGACACTGATAATCCTTATAACCGTGATGTACCTCAATTGTTTGTAAGATTTCAAAAATTAAAGCGACGAGTAGTAGAATTTTTATTTTTAGTTCGGATTGTCAATCAATATCGACTTAGGGGGAAAACGGTAATGAGATTGGTGCGAGAGCTTAGAGTGAATAGCGAAGATGGAAAGGAAAGAATTTCAAGTACAAAGATTGTTTCTACATCCTTAAGGAGTTCCTCATTACCCGTTTGAATTATTAATTTGTATGCACTGTTAAGTTGTTTGCATTTTTTTCACTTACATTATGTAATACGTATTTCAAGTAATGGAAAAAAAGATAACTTCATTGAACTAACTAACTATGTTATTTCAAATAATAACTAACTATTACATCTTAATAGTAACGATTAAAAAAATACAACTTAATTATTAAACTAACTAACTAACTATTACATTATGCATAAAAAATTGACTGAGTTTTGTCTTAGATTAAAATGAGGAGAGTTTTGTTTTAGATTAACACAAATGCGTGTGAAATATCAAGGTGTAGAGAAGGTGCAAGTTGAATTGAGTTTGAAATTGGGTATTTATAAGAGTTCCATCCAGGACCGTTGGATGAACTCAACGATAAACGACATAGTCTTGGTCGAGCGACAAAGACATGGCCGCCAGCAATAAAGACTAAGTCGCTAGCGACTTACTCTTTGTCTAACGGCATAGTCTTTGTCGCTTGACCAAGACTTTGACGCGCTATGTATCTGCTCAAATCAGGGCATTTGAGAGGTCAATTTGATCATTTGCTAGGTGCATAGTGGGTGCTTTTGACCAAATTTGGTGTTTTGAGAGGTGCATAGGACTTGGCCTAAGGCCTCAAAGGGCCCTGTGAGGATGGGTAGGCTCTATCTTTAGGCTGATTTGAATCGTGACCCAGTGGTCTCTCTTCTTCGAGTGGTTGGTGCTTATATAGGATCCTCCCACGTGAAAGACTTGGCGGTGGTGTTACAAATTGTATTTATGGCGTGTTTGGATGTTGGGAAGGGAGTCTCATTCGCAGGAATCATATTTATAGAGAATCCTAAATCCACTACCTTTATGGGCTTTGAATTTCTTACGTTTAGGGAATTCTATAGCCATTCTTCTCTATTCATATTTACTAAATATGAGAATGAAATTATATTCTCGGTGGGGTGGTGGGTTTAGGATTCCCCTCTCGAGAAATAGAATTCCCTTCCCGTCGGCCAAACATGTCGTTATGGAGTTATGATAAGTGCATAATTTATTATATCAATTACATGCTAATATTTGTTATATTTTTTGTATTATTCTTGTTTTCTTTTGTTTGCCTCAGTTAGGTTATAAAATCATCCAAAAGGATCTATAGAGTGCTGAAATAAATATAGAAGTAAAGATGGACCAAAGATCAAGTTGAATTCGATCAAAGTCAGAAGTATTCAGCACTATGCTGTAGAGAATGAAAAGACAAAGCCAGCGCAATTTTTTTTTGAAGTCATTCCGATATTGGACGAAGAAGTTATGGGAAAACAATTTCCACTGTATTATATGGATTATGGGACCGATCCCAGGACCGTCCTATACTAGGACCGATCTTAGAACCGAACCTAGACTAAAAATGTTACAAAAATCGCTTTTAAAGTAAAAAAACTTGGTTTTGAACTGGACATCTAAGATTTTTAAAGAGATGGTTTATTAAGGTTTTGAAGAAGATAGGATCATAAGGAGCGAAAGCTAGGGTTTTGAGTATTTACAGAGTCGTATCCATTTCTCTTTGATTATATTCATGGATTTAGTAAAATCCATGAGTAGCTAAACTTCTAATTGATTAAGGATGAATTCTTAGTTCTAGACATGATTTGATAGTAGGGGTAACGATTAGTTTTTTATTCAACGACCAACAAATTTAAGTTCAAAAGCTCATGATTCGAAGAATCCATAAACCAAAAGATAGCAATTTACTTAATATTTTTCTTCTTCATTAATGAATTGATAAGGCCTTTAAATAGGCTACACTACTTAGAAAATAAGAAAATAATACTCCCTCCGTTTCTGGAAAAGAGTTACTATTACTTTTTCAATTTGACTTATTTTTAAGTTAAAATAAAAAAGTGATAGTAACACTTTTCCAGAAACATAGGTAGTATTACTCATAACAAATATAAACTCTTAATAAAATAAATACTTTTAATATAATAAATTACCTTAGTAACTATTCTCTATAAATATAAAGAATCTACACTTATCAAATGTCTTGTGCCTCCAACGGACTTGTGTACTCGCCAGGCCTTTCACTTATTAGTCCGGGTGGCTTTCATAATCTTGAGAGACTTGACCCATATAAATGACCATATACGCTAAATATGCTCAAGTGACGTATCGGGTCAACACCGCTGACATGGTTTATAGGACATGGTCTTATCATGAGCATGGTACGAATTGGTTTAGTTTTAGTCTCATTCGCATCCAATTCAGCACATACCGAATTTTAAGATTAACAGTCGTATCCAATTCACCGTCCAAATGATTTGCACCTGATGGATATGTATGGATGGACAGATTAGATGCAGATAAATCCAATTGATCTTTTTTATAATTAATATTTAAAATGGATAGAGACAAAACAAAAAAATAGATTAAATTCCCATGTCAGTATACTGTAATAAAGTTGTATTTTAAAACAACTGTTAAAAATATACTACAAAACTGCACATATAAATTAACCTATAAGAACATCATGAAACAACGATCTTGTCTACATAACTTTCACAAACGTGGCCAAGATCAGAGCACAACAAATAAAACGCCTATATTAAAACATCCACAGTTCTCTTCTGTAGAACTTTTTGTAGCCACAAAGTTTCGTGAAAAGATATTAAAAAAGTATAAGTGCCAACAAATAACACCAGTTCAACGAAAAACTAAGACCATATAAGATGAAAACAGCCACAAAACTCTCAATTTATAAAGTGACGAAACCTCAAATTTATAAATATAACAACCTATAATATTGAACTAATATCACAATATCAGTCATTGTTACTAAGGATAATTATTATGGGATAAGATGTTCTAACCATATTAATACTCGATAGAAGTAAATCCAGAAGATTTAACATGAGTATATTTTCTAAAATTTCCAAACATACCTTTAAATTAGCAGGTATGGATCTCCAACGTATTTCTAAGTTTGCACCGGTATCAAATCCAAAATCCGTTGAGATTTTAAAAAATACACCCGTATATGATCCATCAGTGCATGGATGTGGCATCCACATGCAAAAAGTCAGGTGAGCCGGTTTGGATCCGTAGATTGGATGATAAATACTCACCCCTAGTTTTAATGCAGTACGGTACCAAATTACTAATGTATTAGGGATGAGCAATGAGTGGAATCCGTGAATTTGGTGTCATCCAAATTTAACCCATCAAAATGGCGGGTACTAGATTTTTATCCGTATCCAATCCATTATCCACGGATTTAACACACATAGATGGGCGGGTGAGCGGATTGGATGCGAACAAATCCATGAATTTTAAATTTTTATTAGGAAAAATGGAAATAGTTAGCATGTTAAAAAAAACTAATTTAAATATTGGATTACTAAAATTTAAAGAATTTACCAAGTTATTACGACATAACAATTCTAAAATTATGATAATATCATCCTAACAACCAAAAGTAAAATTTAAAGAGTATATTCGGTATTGCTTGCTTGCAAATAAGTTAGAATGAACATATTAAAAGTTGTATAATACTTTCAAAATACACATGTCTCTCTGTATTTTATAAATTTTTTATTTACCTTAAACGTAGCGGGTGCGGATGTCCAATGTATTTTTAAACTTGCATCCACACCCAATCTATTATTTTATGGATTTTAAAAATGCATCCATATCCAATCTGTCCATGAATGGATTGGGTATCTATCCATCAAATTAGGGGTGGATTGGATCAGATTGACGGGTTTGAATTCGTATGCTCACCCCTGTAATATACCACGGTAATATGGAAATTGAAATTGCTACCAGCACTCCAGGTACATAAATGGGCCTTAAGCGTACAAATGCTAGGTTGTTTAACTTTGAATTCCCGACCATCCTAGTTAATTCAAATTCTGGCTCCACCTCAGATATGGCTCAAGATCGACTTGTTTGCATTTGCACATACATGCAACATGGCTCCCAAGTTGCTGAACTTAAACACTAGGGGGTCCGACAAATATCTTTAAGTATTTCAATTCTATGTTTTTGAACTTGAAAGCGAAAGTGCCAAACTTATCACTTTATTTATAAGATTTTCAAATGTTTGAAGTTAAAATCTCTTAAAACCAACAAACAACCAGCACTACCAATTCAATGCAGTGGATGACTAATTGCTGCACAGTGGTATAGTAAAGCAACACGTACACGGCGAAATCACATTAATTTTGCCCACTGGTATAGATCTAATTAATCTGTTTCCTTTGGATCACGAAATCACTACAATATACTATATCATAAACATGATTATGAAATGCACTTGTGATAGTAAACTAAAAGAAGAATTAAAGAAAATATAAAGCAAAACGGCACAAGTTGGAAACATTATAAAAGCTTTCTTCTAGTAATTATTAAAAGAACTAAACAAGATTAGATCAAGGGATCAACCTGTAAGAAGTAACTTAAAAAAGTATTTGTTAAGTTCCCAAAATTGGAATCTGGATTTAACATCAACCTTGACCATAAAAACACTTCATTTCTTCTTTTGCAAGCTGGATGAAGACACCACCCTCTTTCCAATTTCCTTTCTATAAATTAGGAACTGCATTGCAATAAGTTTCATACGTATTAAGAAAAATGGCTATTTTAGTTCTGTGCTACTTCTTTTCTTTTTTCCTACTTCAGATAATTTCATGTACTGAGACAGCTGTGACTGATTGTGATGCTTGTTTGCATCAAAGCAAGGCTGCTTATTTCCGCTCTTCCTCTCCTATCTCATGTAAGCTTCTAAATTCTAGTATTACTATAAATGCGTGTAATATCGCGAGTATCCATCACTAGTCGCGCTCTTCTTTTCTCCATGCATTAGTAATTGGCTTATACATATGTGGATTGCATGCAAATTAACTTAAGTTGTAAAATTCTCCGTAATCAAACAAGTTTTCTACTTCTTTACTTCTTATGTCTTGCAAGTAATCCTTTGCTTATAATCTTCTTAAACAATAAAACATGCTTCGAATAATTGAAAAGGAAAGAAATTGAATAAAAACTAAACTTTTCTTGTCCCTTGTAAGAATTTCAAGATACCACATTTGGAGTTTCAATAACGGAATTAGAATATCTGCGAGACTAAGATTTTGATTTCATTTCGAAAGGGGGAAATAGTATGTAATGGAACACTTCTCTAAGCATGTGCAGCATTTGCTCTAGGAAGATGCTGGCTAGATCCACCACGGATTTTTCTTAGGATCAGAACCTTGATTAATTATAAGCTGGCAGCACTAGTTTAATTAACCATGTATTATATGTCTAGTGGGGATTTGCATTGCCCTGAGCTCTAACGCCAGGCTCTCTTTTTACACTAAACTTATCCAAAAAATGATGCATGCACGCATATGCATGTGGTGAGAGTTACTGGCTGAGCAAATCAGCATGTGATCCTGCTGATAGTTAATGACTGTGATATGTATCGTTCCACTTATGATAGCTTTATTAGAAATAATTTTGTTTAATCTCATCTTTAATTCAGTATCAGAGTACTACATTTATTTATTATTCGTACGCGCGTGCAGCGGGGGCATGTGGGTATGGTTACTTAGCAAAAGGCTTATATGAAGGATACACAGCAGCTGGTGTTCCTTCCCTATTTAAAGATGGTGTTGGCTGTGGAACCTGCTTTCATGTATGTAACACTGATATAAATCTTAACTAGTACACAATACATTTACTGATCGATTCTTATGATAACCTGATATTTATTGAATATGAAGGTTAAGTGCAAGGACAAGGAACTCTGCAGAGGAAGAGGGACCAAAGTGGTGTTAACTAATAATTATAAAAGTAATTCCGGTATAGATTTAGTTCTCAGTGACAGAGCTTTTATATCTATGGCTTATAAGGAAAAGGCAAGAGAAATGCTAGACCGTCGAATCATCGACATTGAATACAAGAGGTATAAATATATCGATTCGATTAAAGTTATGTGATAAAAAGTAAATAAAGTAGTATATGATTAGCTTGCCATTTTCTTTGTAGCCTTTTCTCTTAGTATGCTTATATATGTACTGGTAATTATGCAGAATACCATGTGAATACGCGAACCAAAATTTGTCCGTAAGAATTGTAGCAAGTAGTAAGAAGCCAGTTTCCTTAGCAGTTGCCTTCTTGTATCAAGGTGGCCAAACTGAAATTGTGGCCGTTAGTGTCATTGATCAGGTAGTAGCTATTTCTCAGCAAGGAGTCTACCCATACTTGAAATAAAAATTGTGTTTAATTTTACCTGTGTGCTGAATACAATGCAGTTTGGTAGGTCGAGGCCAATGGTCAGAATATATGGGACGGTGTGGGATATGAGTCCAGTCCCTGAAGGGCCTCTTTCGTTTAGATTGCTGGTGGCACAAGGATTTGACGGAAGTATGGCAGCATCAGAGAAAGGTTTGCCAGTCGACTGGAAAGTCGGAGAAATATACGATCTTGGTGTTCAGATGAATGGCGTAATCGATTATAGAGACGGTTGCGCTGGTTGCTAGTCAGATAGTACCCTACTATGCATGATGATATATGTATTGTGCTCATTCTTGCGACTAGCAACCATTGATTGTTGCATAAGAAATATAAAAAGGAAACTGGATCGGACATACGTAATAGCAAACGCCATTGTTGTTGGAGAATGAACTAGTGGTATTCACATGGTATTAGAGCATTTCCTAATTTTGATCTTTCGCGGTGGGTTTTGTAATAATTAAAGCAGCTGGATACTTGACCAACTTGTCAAAACCCCGGGATCCAGGATCTCACTGTTTGGACTTGTACTCTTTTGGTTCTAAAAAAGAAAAAAAAGATGGGATTTTTCACTTTTACAATTTAGCATATTCTTAGATAAGAAATAAAAAAATATATAGCTTCATTCTCATTCTTTCTGAGACTGAGGTATTATTAATTAACAGAGTTGTGAATCCCCGAGCAAACATTCTCCAGTGGAATTCATGATCCGTATGAGTTTAAGTCTGGATTTTGAATTAGGAAAATCGGTAATATGCTCTAATATTTAACGGGTGGTCGGAAATATGTCATATTTTTCTAGAATTTGATAATTTGTTCCAACCGTGAGTTTTTCCATCCAACTCAGTTAAGTGGTTAATTTTTAATGTGGATTGTAAGAATATAATTCGGATTAAATATTTATAAAAAGCATAAACAACCTAATTAAACAATCACCGAGCATAGTCAAACACTAATTTACATAAATTGATAATGATTTTAAAAAATTGCCAAATTAAATGCGTGAAAAAATTGACCATTTAACTGAATTGGATGAAAAAACTCACGGTTGGAATATACTACCGAACTCTAAAAAAATAAAAAATATTTCACAACACCTGTTAAATATTGGGGTATATTACCAATTTTCCCTTTCAAATTTTCAACGGTATATATTTCCTTCGAAACCCATTATGAATGCTCTCTCGGTCTCTCCGTGCAATGCTCCATCCCTCTAGCAATTATAACTGGTATATTCTCCTGATAAGGTTGGGATTCTCACTTTGGTTTGTCAAATTTTTATGTAAACTTTTCTGCTATGGTGCTTGCTCATATAGCTCAACGCATATGCATATATGGCCCCCACCTAACATTTTCATAGAAAATTTTCAGTAGGAATCAGCCTCATGAACACGATAAGTTGATAACCATCCAGAATATCTTACCCTACAAAATCAGCTGAAGATCATTTTAACTTTCAAGTTACTCGACATGTCCAAAGAAAGAAAAGTACTATGACAATCTTAAACGCATCCAATGTCCAGCGTTAGACCTTCCCGCCTTACATTTAACCCGAGGAAACCAAGATTTATTGAATATGGAGGTATCCCACGAATCAAGGTACTGAAATTGCCAATTTTCTTCTTACATGTTCCCCATTCAAGAAATGTACTAGGCCCTCAGTATAATTACTACTCTAATTTAATTTCATTCAGTTGGATGTAGTTGGGCATCCAATGCCATGTTGGTTGAAGCTTGGATTTTTTTGGCATCGGAAAAGAGGATCATTCACGTGAAGATGTTGTAAACTGCCCTACATGGTACATTTGTTTTCTTTCTTTTTATTGTGAAGCATCATACATGGTGCACAATGTGGATTACTTTTTTTATTTTTCGTTTTTGTGAAGCATACATGGTACAACAGGGTTCAAGTAAAAAATATGTTTCTTGTTATGTCTTTGTTTGATCGTAAAAGGGAAATCACTACGAAATGAAAATCTGACTAATTTTAGACCTATTTATTTTATTTCAGGTCTACCTACTTTGTTCACAACTAAAGATTATGATAAGGGACGTCTAAAAAGGGTGAAATACTAAATTATTCTCACTATTAGAACTTAATTTTTTTAATCAAATTTATAAAATCCCACCTTTTCATGTACTTTTTTATAAACCCTTTTTCTTTCAATTAAGTATTTGATTGATCCATACATTCAAAATTATAAAAATTTAGAAATTTTGTTTTTTAGATTTTTTCACAATCGGCTGATATGAATGTCCACATAAATCGATTTTGAACAATCAACTGATATGCACATACACGTCGTCCGATTGTTCTTGATGTTCTTCTTGGTTAAAGAACATCAACCCAGAATCGACCAATGTGGACATTTATATAGACCGATTCTGACTAAAGAAAATACCCAATTTTTCTATAGGGTTTCTAGGTTACAATCAGATAATATAAACCTACAATTGTCAGATAAGAATATACAAAATAGTCGATTTTTGAAGTTTATGTGTTACCATACTCGATTGAAAGTGAGTATGATTTCATACTTGATTTGGGAATGAGTATTAATAAGTACCTATTCTGAAACTGAGTATGAATCATACTCATCCTCAAATTAGGTATAATATCATTTTTATTTTCAATCGAGTATGGTATAATTTAAAAGTGATTAAATTAAGAATTGTTCAATTACACTTCATTCACTTTCAACATACATGACAACCAATTATACTTGATGTTTTTTAACATCAACACAAAATCGGTCGATATGAAGATTCATATCATCCGACTTTGGTTAAGCGCAAATAACCATTTTCTTTTGTTAGGTGTTTGAGGTTATAGTTGGTCGATATGAATATCAACATCGACCGATTCTTGAGTCTTTAATTTTTAAAATCGGTTGATATAGGCACTTATATACACCGATTCATCATTTTTTTCGTCAATAAAGAACATCAACCCAGAACCGACATACATATGTCATCGTATCCACCGATTCTAGTTTGATGTTCTTAAAAAATATATCAAAATTTCTCATTTTTTTATGTTTTGACTATTTATTAACTATAATTGATTTCACAACTAAAACAATTAATTCACAACTAACATGATTAATTAACACTAATTAAACATATTAGTCATTAATAAAAAATGTTGAATATAAGGTTTTTTATTTTTACTTCAAAATATCATGTTTTAAATTTTAGTGGTAGGCTTAAAATAAAACGGATAAGCCTAAACCAGGAAATGAAAATCCCATAGCAGAGTTATCTTTCTCCAAAGCGGAGAAAATGAAATTTGAGGGTTAACTTCCCAGACTTGACTGACACAATTATTTTTAACATGCTTAGCAAGAGCATCTGTAGCTTCATCACATGACCTTATGACATGAACACATTTAACATCCTTAACAATTTTTAAAATCTACTAGTATCCGAGAGAAGGTTATGATCCTACCACTTAGATATTGCACTATTAGAATTTACAACTTATATGACATTTACAATCACCTTCTACTATAAAATTGTTCTAAAATTTTAATACACTCTATGAGTTCTAAGACCAAGTCATATAGACATGGCAAACCAGCTGATTTGTCCATTTTAAACCATTATGTACCGTGCAAGTGAAAAAATTGGTTGGACAAATCTGTATATTTGCTGGTTTACATATCGTGGCAGAACCTCTATCGAGCGATAAAGATCGATTTGGTCATGCAATAAAGTTTTTATCTTTAGCGACAAAGATAAAGTTTTTATGTTATCATTTTATATATCATATATTATTTTCTTTTACTATCTAGTTATTATTTTCATATATTTTTATTATATAAGGGTATAAATTAATATATTATAATATCTAAAATTTCATAAGAACCACCAGCTTACTAAAATAGAATTTTTATTAATTAGGATTCTGCAAACACAACTAAGTATATTATTTATCAAAATTTATCAGTTTTATCATAATGGAGAAACACAATTGTCCGTCGACGTGGACATGACAAATAGAAAAATTTGCCTATTCCCATAAAACTTGGCCTGAGAGAGCAATTCCTTAGCATACTCGAAGTTCACCAAGGCCTCTAAGGCCAAGTCCTATGCACCTTGTCAAATGGGGTAGTTTTCCTAGCCAAGTGGATGGGACAACTAGCCGTGTCACTATCGAAAACTGAGTAAGCGACAAAGACTCTCTCGCCATTGATAAATACTCAGTCGCTAGATAGACAGTTGGTTGCCAAAGACTACTTTTAAGCAACAACCGAATTCAGGTAAAAACATCCAAATTTACACCACCATATATACCCCCAACAATTTCATTCAACTCACATCATTCCTTATACAAATTTCATACTCTCTACCTTTTTATAAAATAAATTAACATATTTCTTAACTTATTTTACATTTAACTTCACAGTCGAAGGATTTTTCTAAGAAAAGGACTAATTTTATTATGGATCAGTCTGAAAATTAGGCAGGAGATTATGAAATTGCGGAAGCTTGGTACGATCAAGCTCTGGAGTATTGGAAACAATCTATAGTGCTTACTCCAAGTAATTATATTGAAGCGCATATTTGGTTGAAGATCACGCGACGGTTTGAAACAATAACTAACTTATGTTTGGGTGTTACAACATATGGAAGATGAGTCAGATGAAGATAGAGAACTGACCAATATTAGGATGCTGGGAGAAGCATCGCGACAGATATTAGGAGCTTCGGAGCCAAAAAAAATATCCACACGAAAATCTGCATATCGGGGGCGGGATGAGTACCATCAAAAGCTTATGCACAATTATTTTAATGTTAATTGCCCTCTGATCAAGATTTTCAACATCGATTACGCATGCCCCGACACTTGGTGATAAAGATTTATTGAAGAACTTTGTCGGGTACAACCTGAATTTAATTATCATAGTGCAGAACAAAATGTTACCTCAATCCTAAGGATTATTGGTTACGATCGTCCAGTGAATTCTAACGATGAGTATCTTCGTATGGAAAAAATAACTTCATACAAGTATCTTTCATTGTTTGTGAGACTATATTAATTATTTTGGTCCAATGTATTTACGAAAACCAACATAGGCAAATGTCAAAGAAATATTAAAGCAAAACCAGGATAGAAGGTTTCCAGGAATGCTAGAGAGTCTTGGATGCATGCATTGGGTGTGGCAGAGATGTCATATATATTAGGACGGTCAATATAAGGGTCATTATCCAAGAACTGGTTGCGAATCTTTGGACTGAGTTTGGAAGAACGAGCGGGAATACTTGAAGTTACGTTTGATTTATTTTGTTTTAAACACTTTTAATTTGTTGTTTAAAGTTTTTAATTTATGTAATAATTCCAAGTAATGAATAAACGAATTTGAAGTAATTTATTACAAGTTTTTATTTTATGTATCATAATTACTTGAATTGGAAACACACAATATGGATGACGTGGATTGCAACGACTATTTTTCTAACTTTTAGCAAAAACTCAACCTCCAACGACTTATATTTCATCCCTTATATATATATCTACCAATTCCAAAGTTAAATCACACTTCCTGTAAAACTTTTATATACTTTCTCACTCTAATGTTACTCTTATCTCACTCTAATTTTTTGAAATATGGCTCAACCTAAGTTCACTCAAGAAGAAGATTCATTTTTTTTTACAGAAACTATATATGTAATGTGTTATCCGACCAGGGGTGCAGAACAACAACAAAATAGATTAGTGAGTCAAAGTTATTGGACGAGCACCCATGAAAGCTTGCGCTGACACTGGTAACCCTATAACTGTAACTTAGCAACGTTGTTTGTACGATTTCAAAAAATAACACAACGAGTAACATAATTTTTAGCTTTAGTTCGGATTGTCAATCGGTATCGACTTAGGTGTCAAACCAGTAATGAGATTGGAGCATGATCTTTCAGGGAATGAAAAAGATAAAAATGAAAGAATTTTAAATACGAAGCTTGTTTCCACATCCTTAATGAATTCCTCATAACCCGTTTGCATTGTTAATTTTTTTGCATTGTTTCCACTTTCTTTGTGTAATACGTATTTCAAGTAATGAAAAAACTATAACTCCATTGAACTTACTAGCTATTTCATTTCAACTAATAACTAGCTATTACATCTTAATAATACTTAAAAAAAATTACATCTTAATTATTTAACTAACTAAGTAACTAACTATTACATTAACTAAAAAATTGTACCTAAAGATCTTTATCTTCATCATCTTCTTCTTCATCAATTAGGCAATTTTTCTTGCATTGCCTGCCCTTTTAACTTGTCATAATTCATTTGCCATAATTTTTTTTGATCCTCATTCATTATTGAGGTTTCCGCATAAAGATTCTTATTTTTTTCATAATGGGTAACAAATTTCTCTTGAGAAAGACGTTTTTTTTTTCAACTCCCTATTCACGACCTTTCGGTCAACGAATCACTGCTTCTTGGATGTCTTTTGGTGATTCATAAACTCGGTCATGTTAAAAACTTCAGACCCTCCTCTTTCTTGGGTTAGTTTTCTAGCTAATTTTGTTGCGGTTCTTTCTAAAACTTTTCGTTTGTTTTTATTAGCTGCATTAAGATCGAAATTAGGATGTGGATTTTCTAGGTTATCCGATGAAGAAAATTGTGGATCATGACTTGAATTTGGTGTAAAGGTAGAAAGAGAGTATAGTGATCTTTCAGGAACTTGTTGCATGGTTGTTAAAGCGATGGATTATATTTGGGTAGCACTTTTAAGATAGTGTAACAAGTTTCATGTTCAAATTGTGAACTGTATATGTGGTGCGAGTCTGATCGACACTTTTGTTCCCGTAGTTCATAAAAACAAATTTATAAGTAAAGATCCTACAAATTTATTATTTTTATTAAAAGAAAATTGACACTTAATATAATTTACTAGATCCATTTCAACTTCACCACTCAGTCTAGAGTAATATATTTGGCCATTTTTTTTATTTTAGCGAACCGACCTGACAACCCACTTGCATCACGATCATTTAAATTCATTGTTTCTATAAATTTCTGAAATATGTTATCCCACAAGTTGTTGCCTGTTTGAGATGCATCACTGATACTATCGAGTGTGAAATGAACGTAATTTATACAAATGCTTTCATCTTCGGCAACTGAAAATCGTGCACCACGAATTTCTTAGAAACATTAATTTATGGATTTTGAGCATTAGAAGCCATTTTGCAGAAGAAAAATTAGGAGATTTTTGATTTAGATTAACACAAACGTGTTTGAGAAATTGAGGTGTTGAGAATATGTGAGTTGATTTGAGTTTGAAATTGAGTATTTATAGGAGGGTTCATCCAGGACCGTGATGAGAGAACTGATCAACAAAGAGTCTCTGCCGAGCGACATAATCTTTATTGCTCGACAGAGACTCTGTCGCAATGTGCATGCCGGTTTTCCCAACCATTTTTCCCATTTGACATGTCCATAGTAGTTCAAAATGGGTAAATGTGGATGTTTGGAAGGTACATAGGACTTGGTGTTGGAATTTTGGTTCAAAATATATTGTGTCAATGAAAATTGATTTTGATATTTAAACTTCAAGAGATATGTTTAAGGGTCATGACTTTCCATCCATAAGACATTAAGTAAATATGTGTTATGGAGAGTCACCATTAAACATGAGGTGTCAGATATGGATGAAAAACCATCTTGTAGAGTCACCATTGACTCTATATATACACATCTCTTGTTTTACAATAGTTTTAGGAAAAAAAAATGTTTAGAGTGAATCATGATTAAGAGTACAAGTAGTTTTCAACATTCGACGGCTTAGTAGTATTGTAGTGCTACTTACTATAAGGCGTGATTGTTGAATCTTGGAAGACGATATCCGTAAGACCGTATGCGGATATGCATTGTCTTTAAGGAAAGAGATTACTCACCTTGATCAACCAAATACGATAATATTTTAAATTTCTATTTTATTAGTATTGTCGTTACTGTACTGTAATGACTTCTGAGAAACCAAAACACATAGTTTCCATCATTTAGCCTATAAACCCCCTGCATAATCTCTAACTATCAGCCAAAGGCCAACATTTTTAGATCAAAATTAAAAGCTACATCAAATTTAAGTTTCCTCTAAAGGTTTTCAGAAGAAGTATTTTTTTTTTTTTGATAGTTCCAGTAAAAAACCTATAACAGCATGCATGGAAATGATGTTATATTTGATATTGAATCATATTGTGCAATCTACAATGGCCCTAGGATGAGTTACTTTATTCGCATAGTTTACGGGATTTACAGACTCGGATATGGATAGTGCTCTATTCACATCCGTTACACACTTACTTAATGTGAATGTGGATCCATATAGCCAAATAATATAGTCTGGTTTCCACTTTCCAGCAAGGTTTTACTAGCTACATCCTAGTTTAAGATTCAAATTCCAATCTAGGCTTCCAGCACTAGTGTTATTATTACCTGATTCAAACTCCAATCTGACCGACCAAAAAAGAAAAATTTCCGGATCCCATTTGTAAGTGGATTTCAATTTTCATTTCTGCAAACCTCGTCTGCAAGGACCTTATGGAAAAAAATAAGCTAACACGTGACAAAGACACTAGAAAATGAATACATCCACAGACTAGAGTAATAGGAAATAATACTGTATTAGACTTCGATATTTGAACCAAAGATCTCCATAAACGGATAAGCCCCCTGTTTTAACATTATCCATCCTTCATCAGCTTTGCGTGTACTAGTTACGGACAGAGCCATAGCTGTGTTGTTCAGCAGCTTTGCGGGTGCCTAGTGCCTAGTCTGAAGGCCTAGGATCTATTTGGAAAGAAAAAAATATTTTGATAACTTGAGCTTTGAGAGCTTTGCTCTTCTCCTGTATTGCTTTGTTTTGTTTTCTTTTTTTTGCTTGATGAAAATGAACTACATGATACTCCCTTTTATAGATAGGAGATCACAAAATACAAAGAGACATTTTGACAAATCATAAAGATAGGATGGACTTTACAAATCTCTATGTGACTCTTTGACAACAACACAATGAACTTAGACAAATAAAAGTAATCCCAAGAGTGCTTGGATAAGAACTCAATTTATTATGCCAACATTGCCTCCCGTAAATTGAGTTTGCTCTTGACTCCCAATGCTTCAACATTCTTTGAAAATACGGGACCTCCAAGTGGCTTTGTGAAGATATCCGCAAGTTGCTCTTCACTTTTGCAATACTCAAGATTGAGTTCTTTTTCATGAACAAGCTCCCTTAAGAAATGGAAACGAAGACGAATGTGCTTTGTTCGCCCATGAAGAACTGGATCTTTTGAGATTGAAATAGCCGATTTATTATCACAAAAGAGTGTTGTAGGACCACTTTGCTTGAAATTCATACTTTCAAGAATTCCTCTCAACCAAATCGTTTGACATCCGGCGAAGGAACCTGCAATATACTCTGCTTCAGCAGTAGAAAGAGATACGATTGGTTGCTTCTTTGAACTCCAACAAATTGCTCCACTTCCGAGATTAAAAACATATCCGGAAGTACTTCTTGAATCATCAACACTTCCTCCATGATCACTATCTGTAAAACCAACAAGCTTGACAGGAATATTTTTCTCATAAAAGACACCATAGTCAATGGTTCCTTTTATATATCGAAGGATTCTTTTTGCCGCCTCCAAATGATTTGAATATGGCTTTTCCAAAAACCTGCTGATCAAACTAACAGCAAACATGATGTCCGGACGAGTGGCGGTGAGATACATCAAGTTTCCAATCAAGCTTCGAAACATAGTTTTATTCACCAACTTTCCTTCTCCTTCTTTGCTCAACTTTAATCCTGTAATGCAAGGGGTTGTAACAGGATTTGAGTTCTCCATTCTGAATTTTTTAAGAATCTCGGCTGCATATTTTTCTTGAGAAATAAAAATTCCTCCTTTCGTTTGTTGCACATTTATGCCAAGGAAATGGTGCAACTCTCCCAAATCAGTCATTTCAAACTCCTTCTTCATAGAAGCTTTGAAATGTTCTAACATCTTAAGATCATCACCCGTGAAGATAAGATCATCAACATAAAGACTCACCACCATAAAACCTCCATTCGAATTTCTTTGACTCACCACCATAAAACCTCCATTCGAATTTCTTTTGATATAAAGAGTGTGCTCAAAAGGACAACGCTCGAAACCATAATTCAGAAAATATTTATTGATTCGATCATACCATGCACGGGGTGATTGCTTCAAGCCGTAGAGAGCTTTCTTGAGTTTGTACACCTTTTCTTCCTCGCCTTTCTTCACGAATCCGGGTGGTTGTTCAAGATAAATTTCTTCTTGAAGAAAACCATTCAAGAAAGCCGACTTGACGTCCATTTGGTACAATTTCCATCCTCTTTGAGCAGCAAGAGAAATGATTAGGCGGATTGTTTCAAGTCTTGAAACCGGAGCAAATACTTCATTGAAGTCTTCACCTTCTTTTTGCTTGTATCCTTTAGCAACAAGCCTCGCCTTGTATTTGTTTACGGAACCATCAAGGTTGGTCTTTGTTTTGTACACCCATTTCACACCAATAGAAGATTTGTGTGAAGGCAAAAGTGTAAGCTCCCACGTACCATTCTTATCAATGGCATTGATCTCCTCTTTCATAGCTTGATTCCATTTTTCTTCTTTTGAGGCTTCCTCATAAGAAATTTGGTCTTCTCCTGCAAAAAATGCAAAGAAGATTTGATTTGGCTCGTCTATCTCTTCCGTCACATCATAAAGTTCTGTCAAGCTCCTTGTCTTTGTTGGTGGTGGTGATGGTGAATTTTCTGGGGATTCATCATTTTCACCATCATTGGCCTCCTCTGATTTTGATTCATCTTCTTCATCATCAAGTAGAACCTGCCATGTTAGTGAATCTGACATTTTCAAAAAATCATAAGAGGATTTTTCATCAAAAACAACATCTCTGCTTATCACAATTTTCTTTGTTCGAGGATTGTAAAGCTTGTAAGCTTTTGTCCTCTCACTATAGCCAATGAAAACACATTTTTCAGATTTATCATCAAGCTTGGTTCTTGCAGCATCCGGAATATGTGAGTATGAAAGACAACCAAATGTTTTAAGATGTACCACATTTGGTTTCTTACCATACCACGCCTCATTTGGTGTAATACCCTCCAAGCTCTTTGTCAGTGACCGGTTGATCAAATAAACGGCACAAGAGACTGCTTCGGCCCAAAAATCAGATGGCATATTTTTCTTCTTTAGCATGCACCGAACCATGTCCATGATCGTCCGATTTTTCCGTTCGGCAATTCCATTTTGTTGAGGTGTATACCGCGCCGTCAATTCGTGTCTAATCCCATGGACTCGACAAAAATCTTCAAATAAAGAAGATAAGTATTCTCCACCTCGATCACTTCTCAAATTCTTGATTTGAGAATCAGAAAATTTCTCGACACGAGACTTGAAATCTTTGAAGCAAGAGAAAGCTTCGGATTTTTCTTTCACAAAATACACCCAAACTTTTCTTGTGAAATCATCGATAAACAATAAGAAATATCGATTACCTCCGAGAGATGGAACTCGGAAAGGTCCGCAAAGGTCGGTATGAACGAGCTCCAGAGGTGACTTTGTCTTCCAATTCGATTTGGAAGGAAACGACTCTCGGTGTTGCTTTCCCAATTGACATTCTTCACAAACTTCGCCAATTGCATTGATATTCGGCAGTCCTTGGACAATTGCTTTGTTTGCCAACTCCTTTAGGCTTTGAAAATTGAGGTGCCCAAATCTGTCATGCCACAACTTTGAAACATCCTCTTTTGCAGTTAAGAAACAAGAAACATTCAGAATATCAAGTTTGAGTGGAAATAAATTATTAGAACTCAAACCGATATTTGCAACGGGTTGATTATTTTTCTTCATAATGCAAGTGTTGTCCACGAAACGGATATCAAATCCTTTCTTCAACAAGTGACCAACACTTAGCAAGTTGCTTTTCAATCCCGGCACGTAGAACACATCGGACATTTTCTCGGCTTTTCCGGCTTTTGTCTTGAAGGAAATTTCTCCAACACCTTCGATTTTGTAAGACTTCGCATCTCCAATTGTAACCTGCCCATGGTTAGCTTCAACAAGATTTGAAAATAAATTTTTGTTTCCCGTCATGTGTTTGCTAGCACCACTATCCAAGTACCAAGTGTTTCCAAAATCTCCATTGGAAGCAATTAGTAAAGTTTCTGAATTTTCGGCTTTATGCACATAGCCGACTTCTTGTTTCTTTTCAGGGTACTTCTCCCAACAGTCATTGGATTTGTGTCCCGGTTTGTGACAATAGTGACACTCAATGTAAGGTTTTTTACCTTTGTAAGTAGTATGACCTCGACCACGCCCTCTTTGAAAATTATTTTGGACGGATTTCTCCTCTTCCTTCGCCTCCTCATTTGAATTGGCTTGACCATGATTGTTGGACCAAGTTTTTCCGCCTCTCGTTTGTCCATGACCTCTACCTCGTCCACGACCACGGCCTCCCGAAGTTGAGGATTTTAATGCTTGATTGGAAGAAGAAATTTTAGGACTCCTTTTGAGTATTCTTGCTTCGTGTGCTTCCAATCTTCCTTGTAAATTCTCCAATGTCATCGAAGAGTAGTCTTGTGACTCTTCAATAGCCACAACAACATGATCGAACTTCTCGGGTAGACTTCGCATGATTTTCTCGACAACTCTTTGAGCTTCCATGATTTCGCCATTTATTGCCATTTGATTTACAAGAGAAGTGATTCTTGTAAAATATTCGACAATCTTCTCGCTTTCTGTCATCTCCAATTTTTCGAACTCGGCTCGTAAGGATTGCAAACGAACCTTCTTCACTTGATCTTTTCCGGAGTAAGTAGTTTGAAGAATCTTCCACGCTTCCTTCGAACTACTTGCCTTGGTTAGTCTTTCATAGATCGGAACTTCGATTGCTTGATAGATTTGGAAGAGAGCTTTGCTATCTTTTTGTCTCTCTTTTTTCAAAGTCTTCTTTTGTGCATCGGTCAATTGAGTTTCATCTCTTGGTGTTTCAACATCATCTTCTTCATCTCTTGGTGTTTCAACACCATCTTGAACGATACTCCAAAGATCTTGAGATTCAAGACATAGCTTCATTAAGTTGCTCCAATAATCGAATTTTTCTCCATTGAAACGAGGCATAAGAGAAACTGGATTGTTGGACATTTTAAACGAGGCTCTGATACCAATTTGAAGGCCTAGGATCTATTTGGAAAGAAAAAAATATTTTGATAACTTGAGCTTTGAGAGCTTTGCTCTTCTCCTGTATTGCTTTGTTTTGTTTTCTTTTTTTGCTTGATGAAAATGAACTACATGATACTCCTTTTTATAGATAGGAGATCACAAAATACAAAGAGACATTTTGACAAATCATAAAGATAGGATGGACTTTACAAATCTCTATGTGACTCTTTGACAACAACACAATGAACTTAGACAAATAAAAGTAATCCCAAGAGTGCTTGGATAAGAACTCAATTTATTATGCCAACATAGTCGTAGTCGGTGAGTGTAGAAAGAAAACGAGAAGTGTTTGTTTCTCAGCTCACCACGTGGTGTTCTATGCCCAAAACAGGGGTCTTAGACTCTTAAGTCTGATTCTCTCACATTCATCATCCCATGTTTCCATTAATTTTAATTAATTAATACCCACCACCGTCTTCACTGTTTCTGTTTTACACTTCTTTTCTTACTCTACTCTCTATAAAGTAACACTCTTTTTTCCACATCAAGACCAAAATCATATCACCAATGGCTATCTCTGTTGTGTCTTTTTTCTTCTGTTTCTTCTTTCTTTGTATTTCTTCTTCTTTTTCTTCTGCTCCTCCTGCTCCTCCTCCCCCTTGCAAGCCCACTTGTACAGTGCATCAAAGCAAAGCTGCTTATTTTCGCTCTGAAGCTCCTCTCTCCGGTAAGATACTTCCCCATTTCTCTCAAAAAAAAACAACAACTCATTTTTGTGTGGAAAGATTAGTTTTAATGCTTTGATTTTATGGATGATATATGAAGCCGGGGCATGTGGGTATGGTTCATTGGCTCCAAGCTTCAATGGAGGATACCTTGCAGCTGGTGTTGCTTCTCTCTTTAGAGATGGTGTTGGTTGTGGAGCCTGTTATCATGTATGTGTATACTTCACTTGTGATAATGTTTAATGTTTTTAACAAGGGTTTTTTAATCACTGAATCTAATTAGTTTGGGGGGTAACTGCGCAGGTACAATGCAAGAACCCAAAACTGTGTAGAGGAAGTGGTACTACTGTGGTGTTGACAGATATCCATAAAAGCAATGAAACAGACTTTGTTTTGAGTAGCAGAGCTTTGGTTTCCATGGCTAGTAAGGGTATGGCTAGAGAACTCTTAGGTCAAGGGATTATAGATGTGGAATACAGGAGGTAATGATTTTTACTTCTAAGTTTGATTGTTTGTGTTTAATTTAGTTTTTTTACTAGTGGTGAAGATAATTTAAGATTCAAAATCAAATGTTTTTATGTTAGCTTGTAGGACAGTGTGTGGTTTCCTGCAAAACTCCTGCATTTCATTCTTAAAAGGCCTAAAAAAAGGCTGATGTTGTAGACATGTGTGTGCTTGCCATAATTTCTTGTGGTTTTCCAAGCTTTATCCCATTGTGTTATTCTTTGTCAAAAGGTTGTAACAAATGGATCTGTAGAACTACTCACTGTGTCACATTAGAGCTCCGCATTAGAATTTCAGCATATCCTTTTACTGCATTTACTTTACAGTGGTCTCCTTTGCTTAATTGTTCGAATGTGGGTGGGGTAGAAGTGGTTTTTGTAGCTATGTTTAGGCACGCAGGAGAGAGTTCACTCAGTTCAGTCTCCACATTAGTGAGGTTGCTGTGTTTAACTTGACACTTACGAAAGTTGATGATTCCTCGACAGTCTATCCCCCAAATTTGTCCCCATCATCATCCCCCAATAAGTGGCACATTTTAGGCCCTTGATCCCCTCCCTTTGAGGTTAGCAGGGGGCCCATTTGTGTAGCATTGGACCACTACTTCTATGACACCTAATGGGGGACGATTTTGGGGGGATAAGAAGCATTTACTTTTTTAAGCCTGTATTCTATTGATCTAGATTTTAGAAGCTCATTGCTGCATAAATTTTTGCCTACCACCTAAGAAATTAGATAATCTTGTGATTTGGGTACAATCCTAGACATCTGTGATTGGTCTATTTGTGTCAGTTGGTCTTGGACCTTTGAGGTTCAGAGCTGGTCCAACTTAGGATTTATCACATAGCTATTCTGCAGCTGAGATTTAATTAATGAACAAACATTACAGTTATCTTAAATTTATAGGAAGAATTCTGCTTTTGATTGAGGTTAATGGTAATTGTGAGTAAGGTAACTTTCTTTAATAGAATGATAGGCAAAGATAAATTGTTGAGTTTTTTTTTTTTTTCTTCTGTAAAGGTGGTTTAGAGATAGCTTGTGTTTGAAAACATTAGTTGTATACATGTGAATTATATGTGTTGTTTACAGAAAAATTTGCGTTGTATGAAGATTTATCAGAAAAAGTGAAAGTCTCAATTACTGGATTATCGAGTCATTGGATTATTGGTCTTTGACATAATTTATTTCTTGAAAACATACACTGGTATACACAATTCAAATGTGCAGTATTGGAATTAAGTTGAAACTTTATTACAAAAGTCAACAGTATAACAGTTGAGATATGAGTGGTTTTGGCGGGGATCTAATCAAATGAAAGCCCAATAATCCAATAACTTGATATTTCATCAGTGTTCAACATAGGTTTCTCTTTAAAGAATACGTGCAATGCATGTGCGTGCGATTATTGAAGGCAATAAAAATAATAAATCTGAGACCCTTGAGAACAGATGTTAGTTCTATTATCACTTTTCAAGAAGTTCTCAAAAATTTGGGTGTCAATTGTCATTCTGTTAGGGCATCAGGTTTTATTTTTTGTACCTATTCAATAATAAAACAGCATAAGCTCTCTTAGGAAAGAATGGAACTTGATAAAACTGTTAACCATATGTAAAAAAGTAGATAAGGCTATACCTGGCTGCTACTTGCTGTTTACTCGGTATGTTGTATTGGCCTGAGATCCTAAAACTCCTTTGAAGGTGTAGGACCCCTTGTGGAGGGGGTGTTTATGGTCTCAGCGATGAGCAACTTAGTTTATTGTATGACTAAACAACAAAATCGGTGGTCTTAGCATTGTCTTCTAAGCCAAGAGATGCGATTTGGCAAAAGAGTTATCTGTGGTGTTGGTTAAACCCTTGAAAGGATCTTAGCAAACATGGAATTCACACAACTAGTATCGAGAAAGCTAATTATTCTCATGTTTTCCCCTATATTGATTGCAGGGTACCATGTATATACAAGAGCCTGAACTTGTCCGTAAGAGTGGAGAAAAACAGCAAGAAGCCACATTACTTGGCAGTTACATTCCTGTACCAAGGTGGTCAAACAGATATCATGTTTGTTGAATTGTTAAAGGTAATTAGTGTGGATGACACACCTAACTAGAGCTAGTTAAATACTTAATCATCTCATCTGTTGAAGTAGTGATCAATGTGTAGTCTTAGTTAAACTAGGAACAAAGACGAAAGCAAACTGAATATTTATTTTGATCCATTTGTTTCAGCTGCACGAAACACACTCATATGGCATGCGCAGAAACTATGGTGCAGTGTGGGATATGAGTAGTCCGATTCCAGATGCACCTTTGTATTTTAAGTTGTGGATGATTGGAGGGTTTGATAAAAGAGTTGTATACTCAAAGAAGCCTTTGCCTGCTGAGTGGAAGGCGGGGGAGATTTATGATTTGGGTGAGCAGTTCAATGACGCTGTTGATGCAACTAGTGATCCCTGTACTTGTACAAGTCCTTAGAGATGACCAGTGTCTAAATCAGAGTTGATAATCAGAGACGTTAGTATTCGTATCAGTCTTTGTTTGGTTAATTAGATGATTAGATGCAGCGACAATGGTAATAAGAAAGCATTGCGTATGAAGTTGTATTAATATCAGGGGAATATCGTTAGACAGAGGACTGTAAAACTACTGGTAGATCATTTGAGTTAGTGTTCCCAACATTAATGAAAGTAAGGCATGCTTCACAAATTGGCTTAGCACATCATTTCCAAAATCCCATGGGAAAGTCTACAGCAATCGATCCTTAAAAAATGGAAGAATTATTTTACGCTTCGCGATTTTACAGCTTTGGTCGTGCGTGGATTATCCAAGTCACTTGTACAGAATTTTAGTTTGATTATCTATATCCCCAAAGGTGTACGTACACTGATCCGATCCACAAGCATGCCAGGAGTTCGAACTCTGGAAAATGTAGCATGGAACCGCAAGCATGCCAGCAAGCACGAATTCTCTGGAGTAGAGACGTGTAGTGTCGGTGTCGGACACATGTTGATTACGTGACTTGGCCCACTTTGGCGTACATTCGAAAGACACACTACAGTCGCACCGTGTATCTAAGTCTTTTATATCCCCTTCTTCAACATAATAATTCAATCATCATAGCTAAGATATTTTCTTTACCATTTTCTTTTTAAGTATCTTAATTAATTAACTAATAACGTCGCTGGAAGTACGACTTAGAGCAACCGCAGCGGTTGGATCAGACCATCGATCAAAGACCAAATCTGTTTGGTCGTTTAAAAAAAAAACGCAACGAAAACATGACTAAATATGATATTACGCTGTTGTAAATAAGCGTTAATTATCAAACGCTATACTAAAGTGACGTATATTACACAGACATTTAACTAGACAAACGTTATATTTTTGCGTTCATTTAGATTAGCGTTTTTAACATACGCTCCTGTAATGAAGCGTTATATACTCAAACGTCACTTTACTGAAGCGTATATCTAAACGTTACCATAATGAAGCGTCAAAACCAAAACGCTTTTCTAAAACAGCATTTAGAAAAAAAACGTTAACATAAAACAACGTTTGAAATGACTCCGTTGGTGTAGAGGAGCGTTACAAAAAAAACATTGCAGCACAACAACGTTAACCTTATTTAATTTTAGGTAACGTTATTGAAGACGAGCGTTAACTTTAGGTAACATTTTTGTAGACCAGCGTGAACAAAGGTCACGTTAGTGTGAGGGAGCGTTAAAAAAAGTCAAGCTAGGTCAATCCCGGTCAGAACGCTACACTAGGTGAGCTTCTCAAATTAAAAACGCTACACTAGGTGAGCTTCTCAAATCAAAACGTTCTTGTGGTGGAGCGTTTCACCAAAACGTTACAATAGATGACCGTTTTAACCAAAAACGTCCTTTTGGAGGACCGTTTCAAACTTAAACGCTCTTGTGGAGCAGCGTGAGCGTGACAACGTCTTTGTGTTACAGCGTTTTGGCAATTAACGCTCTGGCAGAGGAACGTTCATCCCACACGCTCTTCCAGCTTGCCGTTTGTTTAAATTACGCTGTTTTAATACAAGTTCCAGAAACGCTACTATAAATAAACGTTTTGATAGACGTCTTTCAGTAATGACGTTTGTGTTTATAAACGTCCGCGTACAATGGCGTTTTGGGAAAACGCTGTATTACAAGGGCGTCAGACTATATCTGTTTTGATCCAGTTTTTCGACTAAATCTGATCAGATACTGTTCAATTTCTGGACCAAATACCACATTTGGTCGTCCGTTGCGGCTCACAAAATCGGACCAAAGAGCATTCCTGGTCTTTGCTCTTTGGTCTGGTCGACCGCTGCAGTTGCCCTTAGGTTCGGTGTTCCTGGACCAACTTCACGCTAACTCTACCGGCATTCGCTTCAATTCTGATCATCAGAAGTAGGACCGAATCACGAATAATTGCCATATTTTGTAAATGTGACAGCACAAACCTAGTTAGTAAGTTCGTGTATTTTTGCGGAATAAATAGTAACTTTCACGAGCTATGCGCATCCCTGATCAAAAAATGTTTTTTTTCAGGCGAACGAAAACAAAAATATGTTTCACGTTACATACATAACTTTTATATGCCTGATTTTTTGAGTTCCTTGACGTTCTGTGGCTTAGTTCTTGCTATAGTGGGGATGAGGAAATTAAAAAAGAGAAAACGAGAAGAGATAATAATAATAATAAACCTAGTGTTTTTAAGGGCGACTAAAAATCATTTGGGGGCGATTTTTTTAAGCCCATCTTATAGATGTGGCTATGGGATAACCTAGTGGTATGTAAAAATATTTAAATACTCTTTAACTAACTTGGTGCAACTAAATTACCGATTATACATGTTCAGAATTTTTAAAATTTTTACGATTTTCAATTTGGTGCAACTATCATAATCAGTAGTTTAAAAAAAATTTAAACTAACGATTATGCATGTTCAGCCTGTTGGAATTTTGAAAAATAATACGTTTTCCAATTTGGGGCGACTTTTATAACCGGTAGTTTAAAAAAAAATTAAACTACTGATTATGCATGTTCAGCATGTTGGAAATTTGAAAAATTTTGCGATTTCCATTTGGGGTTACTTTCACAATCGATAGTTTAAAAAAATAATTTAAACTACCGATTATGAGTGTTCAGAATGTTAGAAATTTAAAATTTTTGCCATTTCCAATTTGGGGCTACTTTGATAATCGGTAGTTTAAAAAAAAATTGAACTACCGATTATGAGTGTTCAGACTGTTGGAAATTTGAAATTTTTTACGATTTCCAATTTGGGGCTACTTTCATAATCGGTAGTTTAAAAAAAAAAATTAAACTACCGATTATGAGTGTTCAGTATGTTACAATTGGGGTAACTTTTATAATCGGTGGTTTAAAAAAAAATTAAACTACCGATTATGAGTGTTCAGTATGTTGCAATTTGGGGCAACTTTTATAATTTGTAGTTTAGGAAAAATTAAACTACCGATTACAATGGAATCGGTTGATATATTACTCCATTATCTACCGATTATGATACGTCCATGGAATTAAATGCATGCAAAAAATGAATTTTTTTTTGTTAACGATCACAAAACATTGCATTAATATTTGTGTATACATTTATGTTCAAAATATATATTCAAAATCAACTATTCACCATCCTAGTTCAAATCAATTACGTCCTTTACTGAGCTTGTTAAACGATCCCAACGCTTCATGTTGGACTTGTATTGCTTTAACCACTCCTTACAATGGTTAGTTGGGAAGTAATCCGACCACCTACTCAATGGAGGTAATGGACAATCATCCGTTAAACTTAAAACGATAAAATGATTTCCATTAACAAAAGCCATAATGATTCGTCTATCCTTGACCGACTCATCACACACCGTCCTTGTGGGTGTAAATGTGACACTAAATCCTGATGAAGGAGGACAAAAAAAAAAGTACCACGCAGTTCAACACATCCGCTAAAAGATACCCACATATCGGCATTACCATCTAATACCTGGATCCGATTGTGGGATAAAATGTACACTAAATCCTGATGAGTGAAAGTTAATTGCTTCCAAAAGGGATGAATATCATTAATGTCAATCACTTCAATATACCTTCCAAGCATGTGATGACACGGGAGTCCAATGCCTATCATCTTCTTGCAGTTGCAAACCGTAGTCTCATCATCATGATCTTTGTACAACTCCAATTGTTTTATCATGAAATTTATTTCCCACCAAGAAACTTTGTACATTATACCCCTTAGAAGATCTTTATGTTTTAAATGTGCCAAAGGGAATCTATGCCGACTTTTTTCCATTGAACCATAAATCTTAGTGAGGTCACAATCGGTGAACTCATGGATTGCTTCTTGGACCGACACGACCCCATTTTGGCTACCGACTAGTATTTTCTTTAATCTGCCATGGGACCCCTCTGTAATGCTTGTTGCCTCGTTCTTGAAGATCCGATAATCATATGTCCATGCAAACACAAACTTATCCTTATGCGGTCCCAACCATTGTGATTTGCAATACTTAACTGGTCTGGGATAGTTCTTGCCCCATTCATCCTGAAAGTTCTTCAAGTTGTATTCATAAACTTCTTCCGTCATCGGCCAAACTATCTTATCCCATGCTTTTAGAAATAAATACCACTTTATTCCATCCTCGACCCACTTTTCATCGGCTAACCTTTTCTCTTCTTCTCGTTCTTCCACGGTTAGTTTACTAATACGTTCATCCTCTTCCTTCGACCTCTTGGTACCTTTGTTTCGTTTTTTAGCTTGGATATGATGTCTGCAATTGGATTTGATGTCGCATTGAATGTGCCACGTACAAAGCGAATTTCGGGCTTCCGGAAACACTACTTTATTGCATTCATCAAGGCTGTATCGTTATCCGTTACAATAACCCTTGGAAAATGCTCGCTATTATAAATCGACCTTAATGTTTGCAACATCCAAATGAAACTCACATCGTTCTCAGCATCCATTAAACCCCAAGCCACTGTAAATGTGCATTTATCCGAAGTATGGTAAACGATGTTCAACAACGGCATGTTGTACCTGTTTGTCTTGTAAGTAGCATCCATCAACAAAATTTGATGAAAGCATTGATCCAATTGGATCATCTTCGGATGTGCCAAGAAAATATGAATCACCTTACCATCCCTTTCTTCTTTTCTCAACGTGTAATTGTGTTTCTCGGATAACCACTCTGATTGTTGCATAACCATTCAACCATCCTATTCCGTCCTTCTGGTCGTTGCTAGCGCCGAATAAATTGTAGACAACAAAGATAAGTTGTTGGGGTCGTCCGCCTTTATCTTAGATAGGATTGCACTCGCTTTCATTACGGTCCTCATAGACTTCACCGTCTCCATTTCCTTTGGTTTTAACTTGGTAACCATTACGTGCCCAACAAGATTTTCCGGATCTTCGTGGTTGTGACGACCATTAGCAACTCTAAACATTATCCATACTTTTCCTTTCTTACCTTCAGGCTTATGGAAGATAATCTTAAATGGGTATCCAATCTTCTTTGAATTACCTTGGTATATCCTCTCCATCTTCTTTACGTATTTATAATTCTTTTCCATATGACTCTTTCGCTCGCCACCTCTCTCAAAAATCATTTCAAATCGATCAACTTTCACGCAATTGTTCTGAACTACAACGCACATCTTCTTTTTTGCCTTGTTGAGAAGCCATTCCTTTGCCTCCTCCTTACTTCCAAATGTCTTAATGCGCATATAACAAAACAAATATCATAAGCCTAACCATGTAACATACACTCTTAGAACAAGTTAAGAGTGGGTAAGTAGCGTACCAAATTATTTGCATAGTGTAGGGAAGTATCAGGACCCTCGTATGAAACAGGATTAACCCATTCAATAATCTACGTAAAATAGCAATGAGTTAGAAAATGATAATCGGTAGTTAATTACGTTCACTTACTACCGATTACCAACAATCAGTAGTTAATAATATTCCCGTGCTACCGATTATCAACAATCGGTAGATAATATATATTCCTAAACTACCGATTATAAGAAGAAATCAAGTCAAGTCATGTACACATATAATCGGAGGTTTAGTGTGTTACACCACTACCGATTATAATACAACCGGTAGGTAACTATATGCCATTAACTACCGATTATAAAGTTTGCAAAATAAAAAATTTATAGGTTTGGAGAAATTCAGTTTTGGGGCGACTAACATAATCTGTAGATAATAAGTTCTCCTAAACTACCGATTATACAAACAGAAATTCAAAAAAGTTCAATTTGGGGCGACTAACATAATCGGTAGTCAATAAGTTTTCCTAAGCTATCGATTATGCAAAAATAAATTTTAAAAAAAATTCAATTTGGGGATTTTGTATAATCGGTAGTAAGTAATCTTCACGAGACTACCGATTGTTCAATTATTTTGGAACAGACGTATAATCGGTAGTTTATGGAGTACCATAAACTACCGATTATGGGACGTCCATGGCATTAAATGCATGCAAAAATGAATTTTCTTTGTTGCCGATCACATACAAATGCATACAAATTGGGTTTTGAGCTTCTTAACACAATATCTGATTGTTTGATGCATTATTATCTTCATTTTGATGTGATTCATCGTCTAGGTTTTCTTCCACACAAAAATTTGGATCATCCAATAAATAACCCAAATCGTCGTATGTAAACGTATTTGAACCTTTAATATTATGTTCTTCATGTTCAATCTCACCTTCTTCCTTATACTTATCCATGTTTGTGATTGAATTTAGGTAAAATCTGATTTCCCAAAAATTCTTCTTCTTCTTCTTGTTCTTCTCTAACACACTCTCTATTTCTATTCTAAAACTAAAACTCAAATTCATCATCTAACACTAACTTAAACCAACTTAATTAACTAATTAATCAAAATTAGCACTAATTAAGCAAGAGTAGATTAACCATTATAGAAAATATATGGATAAAAGATGTATTGAAATTACTTCAAAATGACTTTATTTTGTTTTATTAGTCGTCCAAAATTAATTTTTGGTCGCCCTAAAAAACACCAGGATAATAAACGTAGATAAAAACGAGAAAAAGGAAAATTGTGTCTCTTTGTCCAAATAACGATACGGGAGTAGAAAAATATTCTAGCCCGCCACAGTTTATAGGGTAATTTACTTTCCCTACATGTTTCTTTGGCATATGTGAGAGGAGTATGAATGATCATTTTTCAATCTCAAACAGTAATGATTAGTATTATTGTGTGTAACCCATCGTATAACAGGGGTTACTTTTAAGTTTTATTGAATACCTTTTCGAGCCAAAGTTACAACCCCTGACGCATTGGACGGGTTAGTGCTATTTTGTATTAGGTAAACAGTAAAACATGTGAGAACGCCAACGGTCGTGTAGTGTCTAGTGGGGTTTTATACGGAAACAATGTTACAACAAATGTTGGAAATCATTGAGTGGTTGGCAACAGAAAGTTGCACTGTAAATTGCTCAGGATTCGTAATCATCCATTCTAACTGGCCTATGCCTCTACTACTCAACACTAATACCGACAAATAAGTTTCCTTTAGAAATAACTACCGGTATGTTAGGGCGACTCCCTACAACAAATTGTGTTCTTCACAATAAATCAGTATATGCAAGAACTGGATTGCCATCTTGGTGATACAAAATTTGGTATCATGTTGCGTGTCACATCATGGTACGAAGTCGATATGCAACTATTCTACAGTGAGCAATTGAGCATTGAACACTCCGGGATCAACGTAACCAACAATTACCTAGAAGATGGACCAATTAAAGATTTTTCAAACCTAATGGTTGGGTCTTGCAATGGGCTTGACTGTTTTTATTTTTGCCATGACTGCATCCAAGATCCAGTTAATATTATGAATCCAGAAACAGGCCAGCACATCCATCTTCCATGATATTCCAGAGAGCCTCCTATCAGTCTTGGATACACAACAAACACAATAAGAGGTTTTGTCTATTGTCAAAGTAACGACGAATACAAGGTGGTTTGAATTGACGTTGAGAGTAAAGTGGAAATACATAGTCTCGACGACAAAATGGGATGGGAAACCTTGAAGATATTTCTATCAGATTATGTGGATCGGGTTTATATACACACGGGTGTATGTTTTGGGATGGAGACAAGGACACAATTAAGAAAATAATGCCTTTCACTACTACCCATTTAGATACCTGGGGGTAGTTTCCCTGTGGATAACATTGGAGATTCAAGTGCTGCGTTTTTTTCTATGTACGTACTACATACATGGTCAGAAAAAAAATAACATTGGAGATTCAAGTGCTGCGTTTTTTTCTATGTACGTACTACATACATGGTCAGAAAAAGAACCATATATATTTCAGGATAGTGGACGACAACAACTATACCGTTGGACCTTCCAGGGAACTCAGGAATGGTGTGACGACCATTTTTGGGGTCCTCACAACCAAAAACTTAAGTTGTTTAAAAATGACATTTTTCGAAGTGTAATTGATACAGAGAGATTATAATGCAGAGAACATAAGTTCAAATTGAGATAAAACCAACTCAATATATAACGTGGTTCAGCTAATAAGCCTACATCCACGGGAAAATATGGTATCTTATTTATAAACACTTACTTTGTATACATGCTAATATAAAGAATTAGATAAGTTAAGTTCAATAGAGTTCTTCACCTAGTCTTAGCTTTTTCCACTTCTTGATTTTCTTTCCAGAGTTTTTTCTCTTAGTTCTCTCTTGTCCTTCTTTCTACTTAGGGGTCGATATTTATAGCAAAATATGATGGGTCCCTTTTCCTCACTCATTCTTATCTCTATTTGACCTGTTTGATCTTATCTTGACTTTGGGCGCAGCTCATTTTACTCCTTCCGTGATGCTTCTTGCTAGTTCCGCTTGCTGATGCGCAGCTCCTCTTTGGATTGAGCAATTGCTGGTCCTTTGTCTTTATTATGTGGATGTTGGCATGTGTGACATGTGGAATTTGACGTGGAGCATGTCTATTCTTGCAGGATTGAAATTTATAGTGCGCACGTGATAGGGCGCAGATGATTCTGGAGCGCAAGAGATAGCAGAGCGCAGATGATTGTCTTGGCTATTAATGATGCATTTTCTTGTAACTTGTGTTCTTTCCACGTGTCTTATATGCATTAATCTAGTCTGCCTTTTCTGCTTCCGGTGTCAGTTGATATGTGACATTTTATAGCTGTCTTCCTTTATCATTTATTTTGCCCTTGTACTTCTCGGTGTTTCATAATGTGATACTTCCTTCTTATGATGTAAACACGTGGAATTGACGAATTTATGTCCTTACAAATGGATTTGGAGATAACAGTTTAGCATTAACTTACCAAGGTCAAAGGACATGTGGCCAACTTATAACCCTATTTTCCTTTTTAATAACAACAACATCTGAAATCATAGTTACATCTGTGATGCGTATCATTTACGCATAAATTAATTAAGATGTTTTCAACTAATACTAAAAAGTAATATAGCAGTAATAAGGATTTTCTCCACGAGAAATTATGAATTATTATTTGTTTTCAACTTCTTATGCAGACAAGGGTGAAACTGTAATGGATTAAGCTAAGGTAAACTATTACTGTTCATCTTCCATTAATAGAGATTATTAACTATTAAGGTAAACTATTAATGTTCATCTTCCATTAATAGAGACTATTAACTATTAGGGGAAACTATTAATATATTTCTGAAAATAAAAACAAAGTAAATAAAGATTATAAGAGGAGAGAAAATATTGGTTAGAGGTTTCATCTTCCATCGGCATACAATCTCGTCAATCGATTCGATTTAATGTTCAATCCTTCTCATATCAATAACCCTAGAGCATCCTATCGCAGGTCTACTCCTACAAAAATCTTTGTATCATCAAAGGTTCAAGAGCCACTCTTTGAATCCTTCCCAATGAATAACTTGGCGCAATATCCACTCAAGCTTAACCCAATGAAGGCAATGGTCTTCGTAAGTTGATGTTAATCTAAGCAATCTGGCGCAGGAGCCACACGAATTTAACCTAGCTTCTACATGCAATTACATGAAGGTTTTGAATACGATCAATATAATAACACCATGCTACTTGTAATCGGGTCTATCGACTATTCCGTAACTCCAAACCCTAGTTTAGCTTTATATGAGAACAAATGAACATCCATTCTGCAACTTAAACGAGCAAGTCTTCAATCATAAATAAGATATGGACAGTAGAATATAATCGATAAAAGATATCATTAACATTAAAACTAACCATCCAGACTGATTTATATGTCTAGGATTTAGGATTATATCCCTAACCAATAAAATAAAATTATCTACTCATGGAACAAAAAAAGAAGAAGAAATAGCTTGATTTCCCCCTGAAAGGGTAAACCCTAGAATATAAAACTAATCTCTCTTCTCTAAGTAGGTCTAAATCTCTCTTAAAAAATATTAGAAATGTCTCTTATATAGGTACCAAATTGTAGAAATACTCGTACGAAATTCGGTAGGAATAGGTTGCTAAAAGTTGCTCCCACTACCCAAAATCGTGAAATACTAGCCAAATAACAAATGGGCTCCGCACATCGTAGAAGGCACAACCCAAATCAAATTTTCAACCTGAAACTGACAGGTAAAAGCTTATTATTTCCTCGGTCTTTTTACGGCTAGATAAAACATGGACGTAAGTTATCCTGAGTTTTTCCCTTTTCTCTCTTTCATTTCTATGGCTAGGTAGAATCAGCCGTAAGTTTCCTGTTTTTTCACTAAAACTCCCAACCAACAACCTCAGTGCCAGTAGCAACTATGAACTGACTCGAGATCCACCTAATATTCTCAACTGAACCTCTCTAAACTTTCTTGTCTTCTCTCCAATTCTCGACCAACACCCAACCACTACTCCATTTAATGTCAGATCTGCCACCTTCACCAGCATCTCTATCAACTGCCAATCTCAATATCATCAGCCAATAACTTCTATTAGTGACAACAACGATCACCATTCAACTCGAGTTCTTGTCCATCTGAAACTCCTCGAGCTCTCTGAAGCAAACAACCATCAACGTGAGCTTACTGAAACCTTGTATACACAACATCAATCGCTATCTCCCGTCTATCATGATCATCAGCGTCTCTACAGACTCCATCATCATCACTGCAATTGTGAACCACCATTTCACGAGCAACAACTCCATCACTGCTAACTCACTATAGCTGCCATTATCAAATCACTGCTCACTATCATAGGCTATTATCACCATTACCGGCAGCCAAGATAACACCCTAATTTCTCTCTTCGAATTAAAGAAGAAGAAGGTGGTGCCCATAGTAAAACTGCTGGCACCTTTAGTGAAATTCAAATATTAGATAGCCCTTAGTAATGTAGCTGGTTCTCTTAGAAATTTTCTTTATAAAACTTGTTTAATTGTCAGTTCGTGAAACCGACGAGCTTAGCTCCTGTTTTTGCTTTCTTGATACGACGTTGGAATGACTTCTTTTGCCGTTGGCTTTATTTTTTCGTCCTCTTCGACATGATGGATAGAAATCCTAAAATTAACAGAGTTCCACTAGGTATTTAATATTTCTCCCTTTAAAGCACTTCACTTTTATTTCTTTTTGAATTATAACCTAACAAAAAGTATAATAAAAAGTATAAAAAATTAAACAAATAAAAATATAAAATAATTCACATAAAATCTAGTAAATAAGCATAAGAAAATAATACTTACCATTTATCAGTATGTTATACCGTCCTATAAAAAATTACATATAAAAGTTTTTGTATTTTTAAAAGTCATTACCTGCAATAAGAGGACATCCAGTGCCAGTTCTTACGCCTTTGCGGCTCATTTCACCTAGATTCCTATACATGTAAGCAAGTACGCCTGCACCCTATGCGAGGTTACCAACCTCATCTAGGTTCTTAACCAGCTGTAGATACGAAATTTAGACCTTGTCATCGAATTTATGGGTCCATAGAAGACTCCCCGTAACATACAACAGATAAACACGAGCATAATACTCCTTTTCATGTGACAAACCCATGGCCTTTCCCTAAAAAATGTGTTTTTGTTGATATGACTTGAATCGGTATACCTAACCGGATTAGGACTGGGACTGTTTTAGGTTATCTAGTCGGATTAGGACTGGATCTGTCTTATGTTACCTAGTTGGATTAGGATTCTGATTAGGGTTTTGAC
>JAJJMC010003668.1:961826-990016 GCA_023531435.1 Papaver californicum | reverse complement strand
TCTGATAATAAGATTCTGATTTCTCCGCCGTGGAGGTAGCTAACACGTAGCAGTTAGTGAACCACGTTAAATCCCTGTGTTCTTTATCTGTTTATCGTTCTCGTTCGATCCCTGTTATAACAAATACTAATAACTATGATTTGGGCTTGTCAAGAGTATGTGGGCTTGTCAAGAGTATGTGGACTCTGATTTGGGCTTGTCAAGAGTAGGAAAAAAAAATCTGATTTGGCACTGTAATAGGTGCATTCGGTCTGATCCTGGCACTGAAATAGGTGCATCTGATTCTGGCACTGTGATTGGTGCATTCGATCTGATTCTGGCACTGAAATAAGTGCATCTGATTTTGGCTCTGGGATGATTATGTCATCTGTTGCTAAGAAGATTCAACTCAAGGTGGAGATTTGTTGAATATGCCTTGAATCAGGAGCGGGGAAGATTCAAGTCAAGGTGGAGATTTGTTGATATGACTTGAATCAGTATACCTAACCGGATTAGGACTGGGACTGTTTTAGGTTATCTAGTCGGATTAGGACTGGATGTGTCTTATGTTACCTAGTTGGATTAGGATTCTGATTAGGGTTTTGACCCTATATATACACACACATAGGTGTGTATTCTGTATCTCAGTATCAACAATGTAGTCTATCTGAGTACATCTGATTCTGAGTAGAATCACTGCGAGATGTGCAGTGATTCTATAATCTGAGTTGATCTGATCTGAACTGATCACATATCTGTGATCTGCATTGAGTTTCTCCCTCTGATAATAAGATTCTGATTTCTCCGCCGTGGAGATAGCTAACACGTAGCAGTTAGTGAACCACGTTAAATCCCTGTGTTCTTTATCTGTTTATCGTTCTCGTTCGATCCCTGTTATAACAGTTTTAAAGGGTCAATGCTCACGTTCCCCTGCTTTCTCCAACTAGCTAGTATATCAACCTCATCATCTTCCACACTAAGACCTACAAGATCTGTTTCATTGCATCTGAATATGTCCCTTTCCACCTTTTTTCCACAACCTCTTTCCTATTTCTGCATTTTCCTTTTGCATAACGACCATCGTCGTCATACTTAACATCATCCTCAAAGCATAACTTGATTGCTTTCCCATCAACGGAAATCTTAAGAATTTTCTCAATATCTTTCAAGGTTGGAGTCATCTCTCCAAATGGCATGATACCGTGATAGGTTCAGGAAACCAACGCTCAGTGAACACGCATATGAGGGGCTTATCTTGTTCGGATGGAAAATATTTGGCACAATCATCAAGTCCGGTTTTAGAAATTACAATCTTTATGAATTGAACTCATCTTCCAGCTTCCACTCAGCATGCAAATTACCAACATGATTGGTCAACCTCGTTAGACAACCGCGATCGTGCAAATAACACATAAAACGCCCCAAGTTTACCATTCAACCACCATAGGTTTAGGAGAATAGTCACACTTACCATTCCAGCCCATATGTCGCTAGCCACACGGTCCCAAAGTGTTTCTATCAAGGATGGCATTGTTGAGCCGGAGCTGGATACCATGACAGTCTGTTGCGGTACAATTACTTGTAGGTCACCTACTGATAAACCGATCAATAAAAGAAATACATTATCACTCATTTTCCCGTGCATGATACTTGGGACATCGGTTGATAGTGAAGACTTGATCGATACATCCACTTGCACAGCTACGGTTTCTGAAACTTGTAAAACCACATTTGACTGTTTCGAAGATGTTCTATGTTCTTCTTGAGATACCGACACCTATGTATTCGGAAGCTGGTTTTGTTAGGGGTATTCACAAGTGGATTCATTGCCAGAACCGGTACCCGTGCATATAACATCTGTTTGTTGGACCTGACTGACATCAGGATGATGCATTTCTGAATCTAATGAAACTCTTCGGGTCATCAGGGTGGTTTTGGTTGTGATCGTGTTACTAAAGGCTTCACAAATATGTTTGTCATCATGCTGATATGTTTTTCATCCACCTGTAGGAGAGTTAATAAGGCTTTAACATGTAGATATGTCGATGAAGCTGTTAGTCTCACCAAGGGAGGGATTTTTAATCACCTCCTTGGGATCCATGTGCTCGGGAGACATTGTTTATTCTTCAGCTCCACAAATCTCCGCTACAAAACTCATATTCACTGCGATTATTGAGCCACTACATGTTCCACTGGTTTCTTGATCACCAGTTATTAACTTTTGAACAGAGTTTAAACCCACTTGGCAACCTTCCTCCTGAACTGAAATAGCAAATGGTACATCGGCACATAAAGGTACAATGAATCAAAACCACCGAGATACCAACTGAGATAATCAATAATCAACCCCATCTGCGTTGCAAAATGAAACTGGATTTTTAAAAGTGCCCAACCAATCTCACCATCCGATTGCGACCCTGATTCACTGTCATCCCCATCTATAGCCCCCTCAGGTTCGTCCCCTCATTGGTCGTTCATCAACTCTTATCTCCTCTTCCTCTTCACTATTACGTCGTATTTTAATCGGCAGGTATCGAAGTGTCTTTTGTTAGCATATAGAGTGTTGGTGAGAGTTTGTGTGTGTATGTGCCATGAGCACGTGAGAAGTTAACAGAGACTTGAGAGTTGAGAGTCTATATAAAGTTTGTCCTGTACTGAATGCATTTGTATCTTTCTCCAATCAATTCAACCTTTCAGCAATGTAGTTCTTTAGTTCTATCATGGTATCAGAGCGGAAGATCCTAAACCTCTGAATTTTTCTTTTCCGCTGCTTCTTCCTTTTCAATCTTGCTAATTAGATCCATTTTTCTCTTTTATATGATTCAAGAATTTTCGATCACACAAGTTAAACTAGGGTTCCAATTTCTTCTGTTGCTGCTTTGGTCATCATCTGTTTCATGGATTCAGATCTAAAACAACAACTAGTGTTCTCAGATCCTAGGGTAAGCTTGCTTCTGCTGATTCAAGTTGCTTCTCATGCTGTTCTTCTCATGCTGCTAAGATTCACTTTCATTTTGCTTCAATTTCTGTTCCTGATACTGTCTTGTCGATGAATTTCGGTAACATTCGTAGTGATTCTTTGTGTTTCATTTTCAATTTCGACTTTGTTTTGAGATCATATACATGTAAGACTGGTTTCAATCACACCAACTTTGTTCATCAAGTCGTGTAAGTCTGGTTTCAATCACACCAGCTACGTTTTTCGATTCCCGTAAGACTGGTTTCAATCACACCAGCAGGATTTTTCATTCATAAACAATTTCTTTTCATTTACAATCAATTTCTATTTTCTTTCATTTTTCAATCAATTTCAATACCAGCAGGATTTTCGTTTTGAGATTCGTTTCACTGCTCATTTCATTTCATTCAGTGATATTAATCATTAGATCTGTTACTTCTGTGCTGACTTTGTGAGGTGTGTTTCTTGATCCTGATCTTCTCTTCCTTCTGGTTTCTTTAATCTTGATTTCAATCTGATTTCTTGTTCTAGTCTCCTCTTTCTTTGTTGTGACTGTCTTTTTTGGCTGGGCAATTCTGTTGCTACTTCTTTTTGGCAAGATGTTTTCTCGATCTCTTCCTTGTTTTCTTGATCTGATTTCAAACATTTGCGATCTTGAGTTCCTATTTTTTTTTCCTTTCTTGATCTCTTGGAGTTCTTGTGTGTTGGTGATGCGCATTGAGGAGGTTATACTGGATGCAGTTAGTAAGTTCATTCTTCACTTATAAAACTTTGTGTCTTGTTCTCTTTGGCATGATGAGTTGGAACTGGTTTTCTTCTCCAACTCAGATTGGATAGTGTAGTTGATTGTGCAGTAAAGGCAATCACTCATGTGGCTGTTGCTAGTATGTGTGCAGGATGTATAAATAAGTGGAAGGCAAATATAGTCTTGCCGGTTTCTTTTCTTTGTTGCAAATAAAAGGATTTAATTCTTGAATCTATTCATAGTTTCTGTTTTAGGTTTGTGCTGGTGCCTGTATGAATCTCTAACTGCCTCCTTGTTCACTGTTGGTGCTTAGTTTCTGATGCATTTTTTGGTGATAAGTTGCATCGATCTATTGGTTGCTGTAATATATGTTTCAACGAAGGAGTGTTGGTGCTGAGTTTGATGTTCTCTTTCTGCTGATACGTCTTTTGGAAAGAGTATTTCTACTTTGGTCATATTATGATCTGCTGGAGCTTTGGTTTGTTTGTTTTCAATTTTGATTCATCTTTCGTGGATTTTGTTCTTCGATTCACCTTATTAGTATTGCTGAATGTATTGTTTCTATCATAATACAAGGCTCTTAAGATGCAGTGAGTGAGTCATTCACTTGTCAAACTCTGCATCCAACATTTGCTATCATCATTATGGCTTTGGTGTGTGTGTGGTGCTGTTTTTGGCTTCCTTCATTTGCTGGTTTTGACTAGAGCTTATTGTAGTTTGGTTTCTTCTTCAACTCAGTTCCTTGGTACACCTATATGGTTTTGCAAGATGGAGTTCTGTGTATATAAATAATACTGCACAAAAACACAATCTTTTGTTTGATCATCTCAGCTGCACTATTAGTGTATCTGGTATTGGCTGATCCTTTGTGTTACTCGGAGTGTAGGCGTACAATGTTATGGCTGCTGCAACATATCTACTGGTACTGAATTGCAATGGGTAATGAGTTACAAGTGATACAAGTCTTAGTCAGATTTCCTATGTGATGCTTTTCCCTCATATTACTGCTTACACCTGCATCAACTACTTAAGTCCTGCGTTACTTTTTTTTTTACAACAACACCTGTTTCTCATGCTACACCAACTGAATTTACTTCTCATGTGACCTCCTATCCCATCATCCAGTCCTATTGATGCTTGGTTCTATCTTCTACTGTCTCTCTTTTCCTATGAGTGTTGGTGAGAGTTTGTGTGAAATGTGAGTGTGCAATCTCAAGTTGTCTTTCATCCGACTTGCGATTGAGGGAGGGTGTTAGCATATAGAGTGTTGGTGAGATTTTGTGTGTGTATGTGCCATGAGCACGTGAGAAGTTAACAGAGATTTGAGAGTTGAGAGTCTATATAAAGTCTGTCCTTTACTGAATTCATTTGTATCTTTCTCTAATCAATTCAACCTTTCAGCAATGTAGTTCTTTAGTTCTATCATCTTTTGTCGTTCCATACGTCCCGACTGCCAAATCATATCCCTACGATTCATGATTTCACAAAATTAACAAATTACAAATCCACTAATTAAATAACAACTGAAAACGAGTTCAATAAGTTTACCTAATTGTGAGGGAGGTTATACATGTACCATTTTTCCTTTATCGTCCATGTGAGGTGTTAGGCAGTTATCTTCGGACTCCACTTGTTCTTAATTTCGAAAGCTTCACAGTCTTCTCCTAAAATAGCAATGGATACAAAATATTAAACTACACACACAAATTTATCAAAGATAAAAACTAAAACCAAAACCAAAAAAAATAAAAGTACATACAAGCAATCTATAAGGAAATCAGAAGATATAGCTCAGAGACATCCATTCGTGTGCCAAATCCTGGCACATATCTTGAGATTTTCCTTTACACCATAACTTAGTTGAGGAACATGAGGGTACATCGTCTCAAGTTGGAACGGTATAGCGAACGATTCATTTTTTCTAATAACCCTCCAGACGTAGGAATTTAAAAATATAATTTACAAACGCTCTTCGTACGCATGGTTATACAAAGTTTGTGCACTGGAACCTTATAAAAGTATTCTCTTCATCGGAAGCTATTGAATTTGAATAGGCACGATACAATACATTTTAAGGGGAAATAATATTATGTTGCCGATCATTTATTTTTTAAAACAACAAACACAAAACAGATTCATGGTTTAATTCATAATTCAGTTTATTGGTTTAACAACCCGTACTTTAGATTTTATGGGTCTATGTGACGTGTAAAAGTAGATACTGTTTAAATAACCATAGGTATTTAATATACTTTTCTAATATCCAAATTGGATATGAAAATGAAAGTTCCAAAGTGTTTAAATTATTGAGAAAGAAACCTTTCATTCTCTGTGAACTTCCAGGGAGGAATTCTCTTAGAGAATTCTTACTCATGTGGTGTATAAAATGGTTTGGTTGAGTCATAAAAGAGGTTAGGAAGGTTGGGCCGAGGTCAGGAAGCTAAAAAGAGAGAAAAAAAATCAATTCAGAAAAATTATGTGCTGCTGCTGCGGAAGAAGACGGGAAGAACAGAGAAAAGACAACGGTTTCTTCAACCCATCAGCAACGTTTATCTTTAGGTTTGCAACGTTTATCTTCAGTTGCAACGGTTTCTTCAACCAATCAACAACGTTTATCTTCAGCTTTGCAACGTTTATCTTCAGCTGCAACGGTTTCTTCAACCAGTCAGCAACGTTTATCTTCAGCTTTGCAACGTTTATCTTCAGCTGCAACAGTTTCTTCAACCAATCAACAACGTTTATCTTCAACTTCATTCCAACAGTTAATCTGTAACACCAGAAAAACGTTGCAGATTTCCTGTTTTATTATTTTTAGCTTATTTTCTTCTTCTCAAGCACTTTTGATCCATGTACCAATTTTTTGAGAGTGTTTTGAGCATGATGATACAAGTTTCATACTAGTATAAACATGGATGAAAACAAATTCAAGTTAGGATGCAACCAGATTCTTCATTGCTATTTTCGAATATTTTTTTTCAATTTTATTTTAAACCAGAATGCAACCAGTTTCATCTTATCTATTATTCGAATATTTTTTTTTTTTTAGTTTAAATCAGGATGCATCCAGCTTCATCCAAGCTAGTTTTTGAATAACTTTTTCAATTTTATTTTAATTCAGGATGCAACCAGTTTCATCATAGCTATTTTTTTTCGAAAAAAAAACTTTTGAATTTATTATCAACAATGTATCTTGTTTTGAATATAATTTAAAATTCTTTCCAAAAATATAAATTTTGTTAAAATCGGATATATATTTTGAAAGTTATGAATGTTTTTGTGATTTGTTTTTAAATTGGAGAGAGAAAGGATAAAAAAGAAATAAATAAAAAAATGAGGGACATAATTGTCTTGTTTTTTTTTTATCCATTTCACCCATCCCTAATTTTTACAAGTCCACTAAAACCATATTAGGGAATTTTAAACAATACACCTATTTTTCCCTTCATAATTTACCTACCAAGTGGAATAAAAACTAAAACTGTACTGTAAAATAAGGATGAATAAGGAACTTACTTTATGTTAAGGGTAATCGACTCTTGTTTCGGAGAAACCGGGGTTTCCTTTTTTAACATGAGGCTTCTTTGGCTGTTATTTTTTTTGTTCCCCTTCTACTGATTCTTCGACGGCATAAGATTACAAATAATTTTGAATTAATATTTAGATTTTTAACGATGATCACCGAGGATTAAAATGAAAAGAGAAATATTGCGGAGTTTAATTTTTGTTATTCGTTTGGATTTTCAAAATAAAATAAATAGAATAACTAATAAAATGTAATCCTCCCCATTTGATTGATTTGTGGTAGGTAGAGTATTGCTAAATTGAGATGTGCAAATAGAACGTGGGGTGTATAAGAAGCGGTGTACATTTAGATTTGTGGGGTGAGAAAACGAATTTCCAATATTAAAGATGTCATGTTTACCGCATTTAGTTCTAAGTTTGCTTTCAAAAAGAGAGTTCGAAGTGAACGTGATCAGTGGAGAAAAGAAACACAAAGCAAAAGAGTTCAACAAGTTTAAAATAAATAAAATTTAACAAAAATAATTTTCAAATGATACTCTACAGAGTCTATACTTAAAGGTTTTTCTTATTTATAGCCTATACCATTATTAAAGATAACACATATTAATTATATAAGTTATGGGTTACAATCCCAAAAGTGTCACTATCCAACAATAAAAAGTCCAATAAAACAAATTTTTCACAAAAAAATTCATTTGAAATCAACTGTCTAAACTACCCTTAATTAAACCTCTCACTCTCATTTATTTTTCACTAATTCAATTTGAAACGACATTATTTCCCTCTTTTAACCACTTCCAGAATTTCAACTGTTCCCCAATTTCAAAATCACCAGAAAAATCTCCTGAAACAACATCATCCTAATCTTCATCCATATCATCATGATCGTCATCATCATCATCTCCATCACCAGTACATTAAGAATCAGAACCAAAAACTGAATTTCTATTCTCAAACGGTTGTTCATCATTATCAGAAGATTTACTCAGTTTCCCACATCCTCCTTCTAATATTAACTCAGATCTGTCTATTCTATTCTCTAACAGTTTCAACCAAACCTAAAATCGAAACAAAATAACTGAACATCATTAAAAATGATGAAGAAACAAGAGAAAAAGAAAGATAAAAAGATCAACAAAAAACATAATAAAACAGTTAAGAGACAAGATTCTCCAAAAGGTAAATCGAAGTTTCATTGTTCTTCAATGATTTTTTATGGTTGAAAATCAACATGCATCAATGATTTTTAGTTTCGCAATTTTGGTTTAATCAATGAATTTGGGTAATGAGGTTTCATTTGTTTCGAAATCACCGGTTTCAAAGTTAGGTTACAATTATATTTTTCTGTAATTAGGTTTCACTAATTTTTATCTTGGTTTCATCTGTTTGTAGCATGGTTTTAGGTTTCATCTGTTTTCACCTTATTTATTTACTTAAAATGGCTATTTTGATGGAACCAAAATTGATTTCATCATGTTCACTTATGGTTGGGACCAACTGTGTTGGTATTTTTTACTTAATGTCTATTTTGATGGAACCAAAACAGGTTTCATCATCTACCCTGTATGGTTGGGACCAACTGTGTTGGTGTTTTTTACTTAATATCTATTTTGATGGAACCAAAATAGGTTTCATCATCTTTCTCTGTATGGTTGGGACCAACTCTGTTGGTGTTTTTTACTTAATACCTATTTTGATGGAACCAAAATTGGTTTCATCATCTTTCTCTGTATGGTTGGACAAGTTCTGTTTGTGCTTACGGTTTACTTATGGTTTAACAACAGGGAAAAAAAGACTTACAGAACTATATAGGTGCTCGTTGCATCATTTTTGTGCGGAGGCACCTAACATAAAAGCTTTGAAACAGAATAAGGAAAAACACATGAAGGCCCTTGTTGCTTTTCCATTTTGGCGTTTCTTCATACCGTTCTACGAAGGTACGCTGCAAGAAGAAAAATTGAAGAAAAAGACAAAAGCAATTCAAATAATCTTAGGGTCATATTATAAAAGTGTCAAGTGTGTGAAACCAGATTGTTTCAAGTTAATGAGAGCAAAGAATATGATATTGCAGACCACACCTGAACAGTTCACTGTGATTTTTGGTATACAAATGATGAAGGGTGTAGATATAGCCAAAGATGATGAGATGAAGAAAAAGGTGAACATGTTTGCGATCGAGTATTTTAAGGGAGATAAGAAGATGAGGAAAACTGATATTATGAGAGCTATGATAGAAATTGCAGCAGATGAAAGCTGAAGACTTCGTCAAGCTATTCGTCATCTATCCCTTGGTTTCGATATTTGTCCCAAACAAGGATGGGCAGAATCTGACTTCAAAATACTTGTACCAAGTATTTGAGATGAATAAGGTGTGTTGGCCATATGTTTTTCATGAGTATCTATTGAGTAGATAATAAAAGTTGAAGAAGTTGATGATGTATTAGGTTGCGTCATTTACCCATTGGTAAGTTAATTTTTGTTTCTTTTGATTCATAAGTTGTTTGTTTTTTATTTTTCCCGAGTTTGATTACTAATTTGAATGTTGTGTATTATTTTTTCAGTATTGGTTTTCCGAGATGTCAAACATCACCTTGAGACAGGATGGGAACGAGATGTACGCAAGGTTCGCTAGATAGAACCTAAATGAAATAAGCAAGGCAGTAGTGAATAATTTTGATGATCTTAGCAATAAACCAGAAAATTTCTCAAAGGTAAAAGCAACAATAGTTCTTGTTTGTTTATAATTCTTAATGTATGAGAATTAAAAAATTTAATCATTTATTTGGTTCAACCTTATTCCAGATGAAAACAAATAATGGAACCAAAAAAAGGTTCCATAGTTTATTTAATTCCACCTTGTTCCAGATGAAAAAAAATGATGAAATGAAAACAAGTTCCATAACTTTTCTTGTGTTCTGCAGATGAATGTGGGTCACCGTCAGGGAACCTTCTTGCTTCCATATAATGAACAAGAAATACGCTTGGTCCAGCGTATAGAGGAAAAGGATATTCATGTTGAAGAGTACATTGATGGTGAACTGTAGTTTGGTGATGGAAATGGAGAGGGTAATGCAAGTGAAGGGAATGTTGGTGCTAGAAATGATGAGAATGTTGGAACTGGAAATGAAGATAACCCTTACAAGGAAAAATATAAGTGGGCGGGAATTTTGATTGAAAAACTTACAAGCGTTGGTAACAATGGGCTTTCTGAAGAAGATCAATCCATACTGGCAAAATATAATACTGAGGAGAGGTTACAACCAGTGATGAAGACTTACGTGAGACAGAAACGTAAAAGAGATGAAACAGAAACGGTTTCGAACCGTGAAGAAACGGTAGCTGAAACGGTTTCGAACATTAAAGAATATGTGGAGGTGATATGTTAAATCTTAGATGTGTTAAATATGATCTTGTTAATTTCTGTTTTTTTGGGATGATGATAGTTCCATTTGAATAGATTGGTACGAATTTCTTTTTTAATGAAACCAGAAATTATCATTTGAGAATTATATTAGTTAGAAATGTTAATATCTAACATATGTTAATATTGCAGGATATGATAAGCAAAGCTATAAATATTGTGGATGACATGATAGAAAAATAAAGGGGTTCGCAGCAAGAAGAAACAGAACAAGATGCTGGCGATGTTAAGATTGAACAAGAAAAAGATTTATTGGTCGAAGAAGATGGTGAACAAAAGTCTGACAATATTGTTTTCGAAGATAATGCTGAGGTGATAATTTACTTTACTTTGATTTGGTTTGATTTTTTTGTTGTCATTGAATCTTATTTTTTTTGAAATCAATAAATCTTGCAGGTAATGAATATGCCTGAAGAAACACAACAAGATGATGCAGTAGAACCTGAAAAGGTTTCAGCTCATGAAGTTCAGATTCAAGGTTTAATTGAAGATTTTGAAGATTCTTTGTTGGAACCAGAAAAGGTTTCATCAACTGAAGGAGAAGTTCAGGAGCAACAGGTGATGGAACCAGAAAAGGTTGCATCATTGGAAGGAGAAGTTCAGGAGCAACAGGTGATGGAACCAGAAAAGGTTGCATCATCGGAAGGAAAAGCTCAGCGGCTGATTGAAGAGGTTTCGGAGTTAACTCCGAACACAATTGAAGAATTAAAGGTGGCTGAGAAAGTTGAATCTGAAATCAACAAAGGGAAGCAAGCCAAAGATAATGTAATAGAAGAATTTTTGGAGATAACTCCAAACACAGCTGAAGATATCAAGGTGGATGAACAAGTTGAATCTTCTTTGTTGAAAACTGAGTTGAAGAGTGTAATAGAAGAAGTTTCTGAATTGACTCCAGATACAATAGAAGATATCAAGGTGGATGAGCATGTAGAATTGGAAGCCAAGAAAAGTTCTTCGTTAAAGCCAGAGATAGAGATTGAAGTGTCAACTCAGGGTTCAATTAATGAAACTATTCTTCAGCAAATGGAAGATGAATATGCAAAGAAGACTTCTACATCAAATCCAGAAAGTAAAGGCATGTTCTACTACTCAGTTATACACATGGAAAAACATGTAATTGATTAAGAAGATAATATGCCTCATTTCGACTTGGGATTGACGCAAAGTGACAGTGACAAAGAAAATAGTGAAAATAAAGACGTCAGTCCCGAACAAAAGGTGAGTAACATAATATCAAGGATGAGGAAAAAAAAAAGGAATATGCAAGCACCTGTTAAGATGCAGGATTATACACCTGGGGAAGTTATGAAGAAGAAAAGAAACAAGAGTCATTGTGTTAGAAGAAAGCAATCTAAAAAGTTGGAGAAGAAACAAACAGAGAAAAATGAAGTGAAGTTGAAAGAAGTTGACAACTTGAAGATTATGCAGGTACTCGACTCAAATCAGAAACCGATCGTGTGCAGATATTTTAAAATGCATAATGAAAGGTAAGTGGCATTCATACTATTCAGTTTTTTGGTTTCATAATTTAAGTGTTGAAACCAAATGAGAATACATTTGTTTCAGTTTCTTTTCTTCTTCTTTAATCATTAATTTGTTTTTCAACAATATAACAACAATGACATGGCATGGGAGAAAAAAGAGATTGGATTGTACATAACGGGAAGGAATATGAATACCTTGATAAGAAAGGGTGACATCGCCGGAGATATGATTGAGTTCTACATGCTGAAATTGCAAAAAAAACATATCAAAGAAAAACTTGAAAGCAGATGGTACTCTTAAGTACAAAAGGCAGTTTTTCTAAGCACATATGTCTATGTAAGTTTTTTTAAATTCTCTTATACAAGTGTCTTTCTGAAACCAAATTAGAACTTGATTTTTGATTTTTTACTGAATTTCAGACACTACACTCAATTGGGCAAAATTATCGCTCTGCAATTGAAGCTTTCATCGACAAAATGAATATCTGCATTGTTAACAAAACTTAGTGAAAAGTTGTATCACTGGACATTGTTAGCTTTTGATAATGAGACTGGAGAACTCTCTCACTACAACTTCATGGCTTCCACTGAAGATGAATTCAGCAAAAGTGCTGAAAGCATGAAAGAAAGAATGATATCAGCATTCAAACAAAATGTTGCAAAAATCTCTCCCTAGACCCGACAAGTCAATCAAAAGAATTTGTTTTGAACATCCCTTTGTGTTGTCAGCAAGATGTGTAAGTGCTTTAAAAGAACTTGTGTTTAGAGATCTCCTCTTCAATATCTTCATTTCAATCCTTTTTTGTTTTGTTCAATTTAAAGATCTTGTTTTGTTAATTTTAGGAATGATTGCGGCCTTCATGTTTGATATTACATGAAGAGCCTCTTGAAAGGAAATTTTTCGTCCGAAGAGCATATAAAACAAAAAGTGCAGAATATGAGGCCAAAGCTGGCTTGCAAGATATTCCTTGACAAAGTTACAGACTATGAGGCCAAAGTTTCAACTTAAAGTTATACTGGAGAAAGACGGGCAAAGATTGATTCACATCAGGGTGGAGGAGGACTACTTGCAACATACAGGAAGAGGAGTAACAGTAAGGTTCAGTTATGTGATTGTTTTGTTTCTTTTCAGGTGTGTCTCGTTTTGATAGCAGAGAAAGAAGATTGATGGTGCATTAATGGTGGTTTTTTGTTCATGGAAGTGAAGGTGCAGTTCATGGTGGTAAAATCCAGTGAAACTGAGTTTGGGTTAGAGTTTGTGAAAAACACAGGAAAACTTACAGCTGGTTTTCAACCTGAACGTAAAACTAAGAAAGTATAAAGAAGTTGTAAATACAGGGTAGCTTTTGCTAGTTGCAAGTTTAAATAACTAAGAACAGTCTTTTCATCGATCATTACTCTTAAGTTATAAAATATCGACTCTTAATCAAGATGTTGTGATATTTTTCTCTCTCTCTTTTTTTGTTTTTTTTTTTATACTGGGAGTGACGGATCCAAGATGAACATACCTATCACAGACGTAAACAAAAAATGATGGAACCAGAAAAAGTTCCATCACTATTTTTGGTTTCATCTTATTCCATATGAAAAAATGATGAAACCAAAAAATGTTCCATCAATTTAGAGATGAAAAAAACTGAAGAATATGACAAACTATGAAACCTATTTTGGTTCCAACAAATTATAAAAACCTACAACTCTGAAAAACTTAATCTAAAAATAAAAATCATGACAAACCAGCAGTAAATTAAAAAATTTAACTGTAAAAAAAATATAAAAAAAAGAATAAAAAAAATGTAGATTAAAACATATAATAGTTTAAACGAAAACTGAAAATGAAAGTCGATGAATTGTAGTCAAAATGAATTCACATCTGCTGTGCAGGGCATGTCCTTCGGTTATGGTCACTCAAAACATGGCAGCTACCACAAGTTCTTATCTTCTTATTAGGAACTGAACCTGTATTAGGAATTCTCTTCTTCTTCCTTGGACGACCTGATTGTGGTAGAGCATCAGGACCAAGAACAACAGATTTTGGAGACACAATCGCAGGCTTTTCAACTGTGGGAACATGATTAATTGCTCTTGCATAGGATTCACGGTAGAACTTTACTGTAAAGTAGAATTCGACATACTTATACGGATCTTCTTCATTTATCATGATACAACAGATAGCGTGTGCACAAGGGAAACCGTTGATGCGCCAGCGGTTGCAAGAACATGTTCTTCTTTGCAAATCAACCTTTTGTGCTAATGTAGAATGAACTTCAAACACATATTGGGACGACTTGGTGACACTATATTCACGGCCGTGCATCTTGTTATTGTAGAGCTCAATTTCAAATTTTGTACATAAAGTTTCTCGCCACTTCAATAATGTTGCATATTCATCGCGACGTACACATATTTGATTCATAAGCTTCACTCTGCTCATCAACCATGATGGCTATAGGCTTATCTCTCTCTTCAAGGATCCAACTATTGAAACTCTCAGCGATATTCGAACACAACCTAAAATAACGACGACGCGGGAAATAAACACTTGCCCATTTATCAACCGGAGCTCTTCTCAGATAATCATGTAACTTCTGATTTTGACCTGCAACAACTTCTCTCAGTTCTATGAAAAATCTGTATGTGTATTAGCATACGCACATTTTTCAAACAATCCCATCACATAATTGTTATAACCTTCGGCAAGTATGTATTGATATTGTTCTTCATATGCCAATAACACCAACCATGAACAACATCAGGGAATACATCAGGAATTTGATTCACCAAACCACTACCTCGATCACTGAAAAAAGTAATCTTTTTACGAAGAGAAGAAATGAATTCCTTCGAATTCTCCAAACACCATTTCCAGTTCGCGTCATTCTCCGATGAAACCACAACATAAGCAAAAGGATAGATTTCTGAAACAGAACAGGAAAAAACGTCTCAGCATATAAAAATGATGAAACCAACAGAAACAAATAGAATGTTTAATAAAATTACTGTCATTCCTAGTTAGACCTGTTGCTACCATGATATGACCAAGGTATTTTCTTTTGAAATGTGATGCATCAAGGAATAATAAAAGACGACAGTAATTGAATCCACGAATGCATGCTCTGAAACAGATAAACAGTCTCTGAAATTTTTGAGTCCCATTTTCAACTTCCAAAACAACACGTGATCCGGGATTGGTTTCAGTCAATTTGCTGGTATACCATTTCAAGTACATAAATGATTTCTCGTTCTCTCCCCATATAATATTCAATACATGCCTCTTCCCTGCATATGCATAATAACAACTAATGTCAAAGCCATACTCTCTTGTAAACTGATTCATAATATCCTTTGTCTTCTTCTTTGGATTCTGTTTAATCTCTTCGAGAATCAAGATACTAATTAGTTTCTTCGACAGATGTGGTCTGTTTATAACTCCACCACAACAAGTATGCTTCTTATTTAACTCCTTGATAATAAAAGGAATACCTTCAACACCATCAATAGAAACAGCATATATATGTCATTCACATTTCTTTTGTTCCTTCTTAGAACAACATGCACCAATCTTTAGCTTCTCATCCCTTGTCATCTTAAATGAATACCCAGATGCTGCATTATATTTCAACAAATCAGTGAACTTATTGAAAACCTCTTGTAAACAACTGATTGACACCCTGAAAAAGGCCTAACCAAAGCGCATACTTCAACGGTTCTTTAGCTTTATTACGGACATCATAATCAACTAAATTTGTAAGTCCTGCATGGTTGAAAGGTATAATTCCTAAACTTCGTGGATGCTCAAATGATATGATTCATGAACTTCCTGAACTAGAACTAGATGACTCATCTCTATGCCTTACATGTAACTCAAGAGATGGAAGCTTATTAAACAAAGTAAATAAAGCAATCGATTGGAGATCAAAATCACAATTGATAACCTTTTGCTGATCACCAACTATGTGGAAAATTTCTATAGAAAGAACAGAGAATTGACACCAACTTGAACATGTACTACCCTTCAAATCAAAAACAGATGCTTGTAGACCAATACGAAAAGATAATGTATCCTCTTTGTGAGATATAACAACGAGAACAGATTCCATAATCTACAGGACAAATTATGAAACCAAAAAAAGTTTTACTAGATGTGAATAACAACAACAACAACAACAACAACAACAACAACAAAATTTGAATATTAACATCAACAACATAACAAATTTTGATTCCAATAGATTTGAATAAGAAACATCAATAACATAACCAGAGAAATCGTAAAAACAAATGGATCTGAGTTTCATAATCAACATAAACTCAAAAATTCAAACAAAATAAAAACAAAATCAGTTATACCTGAAAAGTTGAATTTCAGTTTGCGATGAATGATTGAACTAAAACAATAGCTTGAGCCGAATGAGAATATGATCAAATTGAAAAAATAAACTGTAAATTCAGTTGGATTCTTCAAACCAATATCTAAGCTCACTGATGACTGATTCGAAGAACAAACTGAAAAGTTTCATAATCAATATCAACTCGAAAATTAAAATACAATCAAAATCATAATAAAAAAACCAAAAATCAAGTAAAATAAAAAACAGATGCTTGTAGTCCAATATGAAAAGATAATGTATCCTCTTTGTGAGATATAACCGCGAGAACAGATTCCATAATCTACAGGACAAAGTATGAAACCAGAAACAGTTTCACTAGTTGTGAATATAAATAACAACACCAACAACAAAATTTGAATAAGAACATCAAAAACATAACAATTTTGATTCCAATAGATTTGAATAAGAACATCAACAACATAACCAGAGAAATTGTAAAAACAAATGGATATGAGTTTAATCAACATAAATTCAAAAATTCAAAAAAAAATAAAAATAAAATCAATTATACATGAAAGTTGAATTTCAGTTTGCGATGAATGATTGAACTAAAACAATAGCTTGAGCCGAATGGGAATATGATCAAATTGAAAGAATAAACTGTAACTTCAGTTGGAATCTTCAAACCAATATCTAATCTCATTGATGGCTGATTCGAAGAACAAACAGAAAAGTTTCATAATCAATAACAACTCGAAAATTAAAATAGAATCAAAATCATAATAAGAAAACCAAAATCAAGTAAAATCAAAATCAAACTTACCTGATGAATGATTCGACAACTTGTAACTTGTCTTCTGTTCTTCAATTAAACAGAAACGAAAACGAGTTCTGTTGAAACTTGTTTAATGCATTCTCTGATAGAAGATCTGTTTGAATTTAAACCCTAGAATCTAAGAAGAAACGAAGATTTTGAGAGAGAATTTTTTTTTATTTCCTGAATCAGATTCTGTTATTTGGAGAAGATTTGATTCATCCGATATTTCTCTCACCAAGATTCTATTTTTTCATTTATTTCCATTTGAAACATATATGTTATATAGGGAAGGGCATCTCTGGTATCTTAAAATTAACTAAAAACTAAAATTACTCAATATTATAGGAAATGGGGTATTTATATAATTTATTTTTTAAATGGTTTATAGTTATGAAAAATAATATAGGATGAGTTTTTATATGGGAAGTATGGTCATCTTGGTTTTTTATTCCATGTTATGTTAATTATAATCCGTAAAAAAATATTTCTTTATTAACTATAACTCAATTCATAACCTAAATCCATTAACCGAGTTTATAAGAATTTTATAGCTAGTTAATTGAGTCGATTAGAAATAATACCGAATTGAACCTTTTAATTAAATCAATTTAACCTTTCCAATCGTAGTTCATAACTAATTAGTCTTCCCGTTTGAAGATAAAAATCCTAAAAAGAAAAATTCACCTTTTCCTTAAATCAAAGATAAATCCTAGAAATTATTTGAGATCCACTGTTATCATTATTAGAGATTCATCGATGAACATGATAATTGCTGAACATAATGCTGATTGCTAGTCCATGGAAACTATGTATACAAGTTATTAGAGATCCTTATTTTGACATAAAAATTCCAACAGGTAGTGAAACAACTGAGTACTTCTTAATTTCTTATTTAATAAAAATTATACAGAAAGAATATCAAGATTAATTGAACTATAGATGGGATCATCAAACCTATCTGTCTCTCTAAAAATATGTTTCAATCTTTTCTAAACCTTTTGATTTGGCACTCTTCTCACCACCTGCTCAATTTACGGTATGTTTCATTGATGCATTTGAATTAAGTTAAACAATAAAAGAGAAACCAGAAGAAAAAAAGAATTGGAGGATTAGAGGTTAAATACGAGGGATTTTATACAAATTAAAAGACTAGTTAATTGATAAAGAGATTAAATTAGGGTTCTAAGTTTAACATGTGATGATTTAAAAAAACGGTAATTACGAGTATTGGAAATTTGGAAGATAAAACGTGTTATCTTATATAAGTCACTCACTGTTTTGCCAACTCAATAAATTCAATGAATCAATGACTCACTGACCCAGTTTTTAGCCTATGAATAATAATAGGGAAAGATCAAATTTAAAATTATAGTCAAACTCTATTGATCAAAATTAAATAAATGGGCTATGATTGGTAAAAATATGGATTATATTTAAAAAAAACCTATTTAAATGCTATGTTCATATAAAACTTTATTATTTTTTGGGGCTAAACACCCAAGGTCCGCGGAGATTTTTCCCAGTGGACTTAGCTGGCTTCGCCACTCTACTTGGTCGAGTGATGATCCCAGAACAGCCCATTTTTGGGTCGGGGAGAAGGATATCCATTGAATTTGGTAATCACGATTAATTAAGCCATAATTATGATGAGAAAGAAGTAAAAACAATGAAACAAGAACAACCCATTTTTGGGTCGGGGAGGATTAGTATATCCATCGAATTTGGAAATCACGATTAATTAAGCCATAATTATGATGAGAAAGAAGTAAAAACAGTGAAACAAGTACTTACCTTTTTGTTTCATGATACATGTTGCTTCATTTTCATTTTTTTTGAAGCACTGAATTTATTAAAATACTAAAGAGCTATTACACTAGGGCACAAGATACCCAAATAGTCATCAATTACAAATAAATCGGTAAGCTAAGAATCTTCAGTAACATGACAGTGAAGCATGCTGTGAGTAGCGGTTTCCAAATCAAAACTACACTGGGAATCGATGTTGGAATTGGTGAAGTGGATAAGGTTTAGTTTATTGAAGGTCCATAGACCTTCCATAATTACTTTCCATAAGAAAAGTTGTATTTTTGGTGGACGCGAGTATCCATAGGAACGTGGTTGTTGGTAGTGGGTTTTATTATAATTGTTCCGAGGTGCTAGTCAAGCCCTTGTATCTAGATGCTGCGGTGTACTACCCGTACGTTACTTGAGTCTTTAGCTGGATGAGTACTATTAGAAACAGAAGCAAAGTGAGGAAGCAACGAAGGCCTAAATTAACTATCTAGATCAAGACTAAACTACAGTACCTAATTAGACTATGATCTAATTAAGTTTATAACTTATAGATAACTAAAATACAACAGACTACTGAATAGACCTAGTAAAAATAATTTTTCTACTTGCGAAGAAAAAAACAAACAAACTAGATAGGGTTGGACTACCGGCCTATGGAGAACTACACTTTGGTTGTACTGTTCAGTCATGTGACACATTTGGGAATTTTCATGGGATTATCCCCGCTGCAGTGTTGCTAATTTGATGTTGCTTCCGTTGCATTGTGGTGATTGTTGGGAAATAAAAGAAGAGCAACACGTGTAAGACGATTAAAAAGGAAACAATGAAATTAAGAAGAATGAGAAGCACTCAATCAAAGCCGTTTCAAAAGATCGAAATAGGACAAATGTGAAAGACTGAGCAAATCTATGCATGATCGACACCTAGGATCGGGAAAGTAACATCACACTGATCGAAACAGATATTATTAAATGCATATGGTGCGGGAAAGTAAGAATACTGATGAGCATGGAACGGGAAAGTAAGGATAATGATGAACATGGAGCGGGAAAGTAAGGCAATAATTACTTTAATGACACGTATGATCGGGACAAAGCTGATTATCAAGGAACAAATGACACATGTAAACCATATAAAGTAGCGCACCAAAGAGAAAGCATGATTTGTCAATCTTATAAACATCCCGATCCTAATATAATAAGGAGAACGATAGAGGGTATCGGGATAAAAGGGACCCATTAATAAATCTATAAATAGAAGAAAGCATTCAACGAGATGGGGGTCGAAAAATCAGGAAAGGAAAAGGCTAAGGAAGATTTATCAAAGCAAAAGGAGAAAGATTATTAGGTATGTACTATGGATAGTGAAATCCAAAAGATAGGACATTCTTGATTCATTCTTCTTTCTTTTAAAAGGATGATGAATTTGTAACTAAAGTTTGAATCAGATTTAGGATTTGTAAATGATTGGATTGTTAAAATGTTTATCAAATCATTGTTCTTAAAATGATTCTGTATATCTGTTCAATAGTTAAAATCTTTTGTTTATTGTATTATCCTTAGATCATTGGTTGTTAATGTCAATGGGAAAATTGGCATAAACAATTTGGCGCTAGAAACATGGACTGGGTTAAAGGATTTATCCTACCTGTTCTTGAAAAACGAATTTTTCTTTATGAATGTCACATAATTCTCTCTATTAAATTTTCAAAAAAAAAAAAAAAAAAATTTAAGTTTAAATGAGTCTGTTTAAATATTTGATCATAAAACGTATTTATAAAACAAAAATCATCATGAAGCTAGTTTCTGTCATTTTCCTTTTTTATAATCTGTTGAAAGATTATTCGGCTAACTTTTGAAAGATTATTAGAAATCAAGAGGAGAAGGCAAATTATCAGCAAATTTAGAAGAAAAATGTCTCAAGAGGCAGGCTCTGCGAATCAAGACAGTAATGATAGGCAAAGTTTCAGACAAAGGGAAGTTGAGAGTGATCCAGAACAAGAACAAAGTGATGTGGGAAATCATTCACCTATCCAAGAGCTAACACCAAATGCTTTATCACAAAATCAGCTGTCACATCAGGAGAATTCAGGAAATGATGTAAATTATCTTCAAAATTTGATAAAATAAATGAATGAAATAAGGAGAGAACAGAGGATTTAAAATTGAATTATTAACCAGACAAAATCAAGTTCTAAAAAATACAATTCAGCGTGAACAGAGACAGGCTGCAACAGGATCACGAAGTCCAGAAACAGTTGCTGGAAGATATGCACCCAGAAATGAAAGAGAAAACCAGGATCAGAGGATGGTGTTATCACGAGCCAGGAGACAGAGAAAAAATCAAGAGATTCAACGTATGGCAAAAGTGTATGGAAGCAATTGAGAAAATGAAAGAAGAAATAAAAGGGTTAAAAAATAAAGAAGGGGGAAGAATAGAAGAAGTGTTAAAAGAGGCTAAGCGCACACCGCTGGCTCAACGGTTGACAAATGTTCCATTGCCAAGAGAGTACAGTATCCCTGTATTTGAATGTTATGATGGTACAAAGGACCCGACCTCACATTTAAAGTATTACAATCGAGTGATGTCACGTTGGGATGGACATGAAGCAATTATGTGCCGATGTTTCCCCTCAAGTTTAACAGGTTCAGCATTATTATGGTACGATAGATTGCGAGAGAGTTCTATTGAATGTTATTCACAATTAGTGAGGAAATTTCTTGAAGCTTATATGTACAACAAACCCGTTGATTCGGGAATAGATAGGTTGTATTCCCTCACATCATGGCCATAAGAAACTATTCGATCTTATACTACCCGATGGCATACGGTATGTCAAGCAATTGGAGATGTTGATTCAAGCACATCAATAAATCATTATAAATGGGGAATCGCTGACCGGAGATGTCAGCTTTTTATTGAAATTCATCGTAATAATCCCAAGACCGAGGGACGGCTTAAAGATATAATAGAAACATGTGCAAGGTTGCAAGATGTCCAAGAACAAGGTCCAAGAAGCAGTTCAAGAAATCAAGGAAGCATGAAAAGGAAAAATTCAGTTGAGGTAATCAAAGGAATCAAAGCGCCCACGGCAAGGGGATAATAAACCTTTTATGCAACGATTTCAAGAGAGAGTGTTTACAAAGCTCAATATCTCATATACTGAATTACTTGACATCATAAAAGCTAAGCCAGATTTTCAATGGCCATTATCAAAAGGCAATCAACCTGAGTTTACACAACGATCAAAAAAATTATTATGACTACCACTGTTATAAAGGTCATGCAACAGAAAATTGCAGGAATTTTATTTTTCTGGTACAAAAAATGATAGATGCAGGAGAATTAAAAGAGTATATTCAAAGGATCGAACCAACAACCAGACCCGACAAAGGCAAAGCAGTGCATATTCCGTATAATGAACACACCATTAATATGATATCATTCTCAGAAAAACGAGATACTGATTTGAATGCTGCAATCAATAAAAAGTTATGTAAAAGAATTCGAAATCATGAAATTTTTAAGATATCAGGAAGGATAACAGAAGCCTGGGAAGACTAGATGGCATCACCTTTAACTTTCTCAGCACGGGAAGTAAATCAAGAAATTGAGATGCACAACGATCCTTTAGTCCTCACATTGCCAATGTCAGGATAGAATGTTAGAAAAAATTTTATGGATGGGGGCAGCTCATTGAACGTTTTATTTCATGATACATTTTGCAAAAATGGCGTTCACAAAAGATCAATTATTCCCATCCCGGTATATAATTTATGGATTTAATGGAATGGCCTCAAGACCAGAAGGAGAAATAGACTTGCAAGTATCAGTTGGACCCATTAACATTTTAACAAGATTCAGTGTAGTAGATGCTCCATCTCCGTACAATGCAATAATTGGGAGACGTTGGGTGCACTAGTTAAAGGTTGTAATTTCCACTTATCATCAATATTTGCGATTTCCAACACCACAAGGAGAAATGGAGATCCAGGGAGATCAAGATGATGCAAAGTTTTGTATAATGGCGGAGGTAAGAATGCATGAAGAACAGGAACAACAACAACATGAAAGGAAGAGAAACCATAGGACCGAAGCAAAGGAAGATGAAATCAATCAATACTTGAAAAGAAACATCGAACAAAAGTCAACGAATGAGTTAGGAGAAAGCAGCAAGAGTTAAAAAAATTCAACAAGTCAGCAGTTCGAAGGACCCTCATAGCAATTAAAGGGAACTCCAACTTCAATCGGGAACCCAAAACCAGTTTTCACTTCCATAGAAGAAACTAAAATTGTAAATATTGGAAATTTAGAATGGCCCAAGCAAGTACAGATTGGAACAATGATGAAAGAAGATATGGAGCAAAATTTAATCAATTTACTTCACAATTTGGTAGATATATTTGCATGGAAAATGGAGGATATGCCCGGGATAGATCCGAGCATTGTACAGCATGAATTACAAATACGTCCCGATGCTACACCATTTCATCAGCGGATACGTAAGGTTGCACCGGAGTATCATGATCCAGTTGAAAAGGAATTAACAAAGCTTCTAAGTGCAGGATTCATTCGAGAAGTGCGATATCCAACATGGATTTCTAACATGGTGATCGTTCCGAAAAAGAACGGTGGAGTAAGAATCTGCATAGACTTCACCAACTTAAATAAAGCTTGCCCAAAAGATAGCTATCCACTTCCTAACATTGATCAATTGGTGGATGCTGTAGAAGGTCACGAAGCACTATCTTTTATGGATGGTCAATCGGGATATAACCAAATTGCACTTGATGAAACAGATCAGGAACACACAGCGTTCTTTACTCCTCGGGGGTTGTATTGTTATACCAGGATGCCATTTGGGTTAAGAAACGCAGGAGCAACATATCAACGTTTGGTTGATGCAATTTTTAAACCATGGATCGGACAAATATTAGAAGTTTATGTGGATGACATGTTGGTAAAAAACAAATTATCCACTAATCATCTACAAGACCTCACTGAAATCTTTGGAGTGTTGCGAAAGTACAAGATGAAAATTAACCCGGAGAAGTGCACTTTTGGTGTTACATCGGGGCGATTCTTGGGTTATTTGGTTACAAAAAATGGAATTGAAGTTGATCCATCAAAGATCCAAGCAATAACAGATATGCCATCATCCAGTAGCATTAAAAGTGTATAGAAATTAAACGGATGCCTGGCTGCTTTAAGTAGATTTATTGCCAGATCATCAGAACGGTGTAAACCTTTCTTTGAAGTACTCAAGAAGAAAAACAAATTTGAATGGAACGATCAATGTGAACAAGCATTCCAAAGTATAAAGAAGCATCTAGCTACATTGCCAGTATTACAGAAACCGGAACCAGAAGAGATATTAACTTTGTATACAGCGGCAACGGAAGATGCAATCAGTGCAGTGATGGTCCGCACCAATGAGAAGGTAGAAAAACCAATATATTATATCAGTAAAACCCTTAATTCAGCAGAAAGAAATTACACAAAGATTGAACAACTTATTTTACCATTAGTCTTGGCCACTCAAAAGTTACGTACATATTACACATTATGTTCGTGTCCCGAGAAAGGCACCATTACAATCAGTATTGAAAAATACAGGAAAAGTGGGAAGAATCGCTAAATGGAACGCACAACTAGAACAATTCAACATCATTTATGAGTTGCAGACCGCACAAAAATCACAAATCCTAACTGACTTCCTTGCAGATTTCCCGATTGAAGAAGAGTATGAAATTCAAGGTTCGATAATTGGAAAAAGGAGTTCACTCATCAAAAAAAAAAAAAAAAGAACTTTTTCATTAAAGTATCTATCACATTAACAATTTATTTTATTTATAATTGAAGGATTACCAGGATGCGAGGAAGAGGACCCGCAAGATATTCTGAACTCAACAAACTCTTAAAGGTGGGAAGTCTTTGTTGATGGGTCCCGAAACAAAGAAGGAGCAGGAATTGGCATTGTGATTACTGCACCAATGGGAGATCGAATGATCCATTCATTTCGTTTTGAATTTGAAGAACATACAAATAACATGGTAGAATATGAAGCCGTGGTTCATGCTCTAAAACTCATCATTGAATTGAGAATCAGCAATGTTCGACTTACAAGTGATTCACAGTTGGTAATTCGACAAGTCGAGTTAAAATATCAAACACTTGATGCCGATTTAGCACAATATAAAGATCTTGTTCAAATTCTAGCAAGTCAAATCCCAAACATTACTTTCCGACATCTATCCCGAGACAAAAACCAACATGCTGATGCTTTGGCATTCATTTCTTCCATGCTAAATGACCCAAGTATCACAGCAATAAAAGTTGGAAGAATATATGAACCATCCACTCAGATAAGAGTACTTCATAATATAGAGGAAAACGTAACAGAAAAAATCGATGATCCCGCAATACAAAATGCTCCATCTGTGCCTCAACAAATAGGTGATCAATCAAGTGAGTCAGATTGGAGGATTCCGATTCATCAATACTTACAAGATAACATATTGCCTACCAATTCTCAAGAAGCAAGAAAAATCCAACTCAAATCAGATAACTACCAACTCAGGGATGGAATTTTGTATTGAAAGTCATTTCTAGGCCCATTATTCCGATGCCTATCAAAACAAGAAGGAATTCGGATACTCAAAGAAATACATTATGGGGATGCAAGAAACCACGGTGGAAGACGATCACTTGCATTAAAAGCCAAAACCCAAGGTTATTATTGGATATCCATGCAGAAGGATTCGGATAACATGGTACGAAGATGTGAAGAATGCCAACGATTTGCAAAAAAGATCAAAGCACCTGCCACAGAGCTAAATTCTATACTCATTCCTTGGCCATTCGCAAAATGGGGAGTAGATATTTTTGGTCCATTAGTTGAGGGAATCAAAAAGAGAAAATGTTTAATAGTGGCTACTGATTATTTCACCAAGTGGGTAGAAGCTAAAGCATTAGCTCGGATCAGAGATTCCGATGTATTTACATTTTTATTTGAAAACATCATATGTAGATTTGGGATCCCAGCAGCCATAGTTTCTGATAATGGACAGCAATTTCAAGGAAAGAACATCGATATGTTGTTTGAAGCATATAATATTCAACAATACAAATCCACACCATTCTATCCTCAAAGTAATGGACAAGCTGAATCCACAAATAAAACAATTGCAATAAATCTGAAGAAGATATTGGATGGGTATCACAAACGTTGGTGTGAGCAATTGCATAATACATTATGGGAATATCGTACCACGAGAAAAGAATCCACTGGAGAATCACCTTTTCTTCTCGCATATGGTACAGAAGCAGTCATACCAACTGAAATCATTTTACCCACGACAAGAACAGAAACATGGGAGAAAAATTGAAATACAGATCTAATGTTACAAAAATTAGATGATTTAGAGGAAAAGCGGGAAGTGGCACTCCAGAAAATGGAGAACTACCAAAGAAGGTTGGCACGAGATTATCATAAAAGAGTCAAGTCACGAAACTTTGTCCAAGGACAATATGTTTTACGACAAATCCCAGAATACCATCGGGACAAAGATGCTGGAAAGTTCGCACCAACCTGGGACGGTCCATATATAATACACGCATCAGCGGGACAAGGATCGTACTATCTTCGAAATATGCAAGGAAACACCTTACAACATCCTTGGAACGCACAATACCTAAAGCTTTATTATCCATGAATAATATCACAATTTTGGAGGCCAGGACATGTATTTAAGTTTTTATCTGATTCTTTATGTCACACTGACACTCTTTATGTGTTTATACTTACAATAAAATTCAAATCCAGGAACATCTTATTCTGGAAAACGCTTCGATTGGCGACATAATCAAAATTCAAAATCCAGGAACATCTTATTCTGGAAAACGCTTCGATTGGCGACATAATCAACATTCAAATCCAGGAACATCTTATTCTGGAAAACGCTTCGATTGGCGACATAATCGAAATTCAATCTTACTGCCAAAGAGGTACATGACTTATTAGAATTTAAATAATTCAAAAATTATAATAAAGAGGGAATACCTAACTTATGGTTATCATTTTCAGAGTACGTTCGGGACCAACCCTGTATCTTACCCCTGGCCCGGGTTTGTTTCGTATGTGTGGGATCTCGAATAATATGTTTTGAGGTATATATACACTTCAATCCATTGTACTTCTGAAATAATATGATTAACCTAAATTTTTTATAAATATCATATTTTTGTGCAGAAGAAATATTCAGAGCACAATCCAGTGAAAAGTAAAAGATCACAAAATAATACTTCCAACAACAATAAGTCAAGCTTCAAGATAAAAGAGGGTCGGGACACAGAGACAAGTGCGACTACGCTTTGGGGTTGGGCCGCCGGGGAGGTTGAGGAGGAACCACTGGAACAGCAGTACGACCATTCAACACAGAAGGATCGGCTTGAGCATCTTGCCTCACCCAGACAATATAAGCATGCTTATAATCAATTTCTGTTTGAAGATCTTTAATCTTTTGCTGATCCTTCTCTACTTTCTTTTTTTCAGCATTTAATTCCTTTAGTAGTTCATCAGATCTTGATTGTACTTTTGCAATTTCTTGTTCTTGATCACTTAGCTGAGATTGTAAATCCCGAAGCTTGACTGTATTCAGGGCCACATTTTTCTCTGAAGTCTTCAGCTCTTCAGTAATGTTTGCTATCGTATTGTTTGCAATATTCAGTTCAGCTCCCGCTACTGTTGCTCGGCCATTGGCTTCATTCATCTTCTTTTCCAACACTGGAAATCAGAAAGAATATTAGACAAACCATATAACACCTTCAATAAAACAACTATATAACTCGAACATATACCTCTAACTACAGATTTAAATTCTGCTTCTTTAAGGGTTAAAGTTTTCAGAACTTCCTGATACTTGGATTCAGCTCTATTACGTCTCCAGGTATTCAACTCAATATTATCGGACAACTGTGTTAATTTCCCCTTAACCATTTCCATATCCATATTTACTTCTCTTGCATGATTGTTCAATTGAGTCATCCTACGCTGGAACCTAAACAGGGATTCCAAGTCTCCCTCTGATCCCATAAATAAGGGCAGAATTTCAAAAAAAAAAAAAAAAAAAAAAAGAA
>JAJJMC010003668.1:704983-951633 GCA_023531435.1 Papaver californicum | reverse complement strand
AATAACCTATTCCCCTAAGTCGGAATCATCATCGGTGCCCTAAACCCATCGTTGTTCGGCTTATTATCCTTAATAACCTCTTCCCCTAAGTAACACACGATGATCATATATTTAATATCAAATAAGAAAACAATATTTTTTGTTATTAGGTAAAGCTTAACTTAATTTATTCAAGAAATTAAGCAACATCCAAATTCCTTTCCCAATTCATTAAATCATAACACTAAAACAAATGACAAACTAAGAACCCTAATTATAAAAAAACCAAAATATTTTTGATGAATCCTAATTTCCAAAATCCGTTACGTTTTGCTTCCGACATCCGAAATCCGTTATCCACCTTGTAACTAACACACAATGGTAACTAACATACTTTGGTAACTAATACACCATGGTAAATAACACACAATCCGTATGAGCATCCAACATCGAATCTGGACCATCAAAATTTTTCTATGATCCGTATGAACAATCTAATCCACCGTTCAAAATCTGTGCACAAAAAGCTTATCATCATTTTTTCACTTCACTTTCCCATTTTCCCTTTCTCTTTCTTTTTCCTTTTCCTTTTCGTTTTCGTTCATCTAACCCTAACTCACAGCACCATTACTGAATCACTCGTTTTCGTTCATCTAACCCTAACTCACAGCGCCACCACTGTTACACTCTTTTCCGTTCATCTCTTTCTCTTTTTCGTTCATCACCACCACTGAATCACTTTATCGATCTAACTTTTTTTTGTGCAAGAGAACAAGGTAGTAATCAATTTTTTTTCTCTCCTTTTTTCTGTTCATGAACTAAACTTTATTGATGATCCTTTACTTGTTTATATTTGCAGGACATTGAAGAGAGGAGAAAGATGTGAACATCTAACGACATCAACTCTAGATGGATTACTCGAGATTTGTGGTTGTTGTTGTTGTTCAACTGAATTTTAGGGGTTTTTTCTCAGTTGGGGTTTCCTTAAATATCAAGTGCAATTTTAAATCTAATGATCATTGAAGGGTTGAAATTGATTTTTACTGATATTTACTGATTTAGGGGTTTTTTCTCAGTTGGGGTTTCGTTAAATATCAAGTGCACATTCTTCAGAGAGGAGAGAAATGTTTTGGATCCAAAAATTCCTGATCTTTGACAGGTTTGGTCTCGATTTTACATTTTAATGTTTAATAGCTTTTTCTCTGGTATGAATTTAACTTGGTAGTTTGTTCTTTTAGTATAATGATGTTTCAAGTTTTAATTAACTGAAGAAACTAAAAACATAGATACTTGCCACTTTGTAGGAAATCAGCTACATGTGAGTTACGGTTGGGTTTGTATTAAAACCTAACCCTAAAAAATGGGACAAAATTTACGGTTGGGTTTTTCTCAAAACCCAACCGCAAGTGAGTTTTTTTTTACTTGAAGTTGAATTGCTTGGAAATTATCTAACTTGTATTGCTTGTGTGTTGTAGGAAGAATAAGAGGGGTAATAATTTAACACCAATTTCTCACACTCCAACCCCTCGCCACGGAAAGCATTTAGGGGTTGAGAAGAGAGGCGTGAGTAAGACCCATAATCCCTCTTTTGAGGTAGGTGCTGGTAGTGTTTCTCAAATTGTAGAAGAGGAATATAATGTGTTTCAAGGCTTGGGTGATCTACCAACACCCAGAGGTTCTCTTGTGATTAGAGAACCACCACAAGAGCAACAACACGAAGAAGAAGAGCGGGACATGGAACAACATGTCCCTTAAGGCAAAGGTAAAGAAATCCGAAAAGAAAAGGCAAAGAAAAGGGTTGCCAAAGAAATTCCGAAAGAAAAGGCCGAACCTCAACTGTGGCCTAAGAGGAGGAATGGAGAACTATGGGGTGAGGCCCCAGACAAATCTGTAATATTATTTGGTTATCCCCATTCATGGGCTGCCAAAGTTGCAGCGACCAAGGTATTATTCTAATCACTTCTCTTATTCTGTTAAATTTTGGTTTGTTAACTTTTGTAAGTAAAACAAATTTGCTTTTATTCTTTGTAGGATCATACACAGGTGATCAAGAAATTGGTTCGTCAAAGGGCTCAACATTGGCCCTTAACTGATGAATGTACGGCCGTACAAATTCTCGTAAGTGGTACCGGGTTAGCTCCCGGAATTACCAATTCAATGTGGGAGTATGACAGTGTCGTCTGCGCAGCCTTCAGGGAACGTTATTGGCCTGAAACCGATACGTTTCATCTCCCATTCGGCGAGATGACTATAACGCCGGATGATGTCCAATCAATTCTTGGGCTGGAGGTGGAAGCTAAATCAGTGTTTGAGGGTTTTGACAACAACATGTCATGGAGTGATATTTATGCACTTGTCAAAGATACACTTGGATGGGAGAAGACCGAAGCTGAATCTGAATTTAAATTGGTCAGTGGAGATAAACCGGGGATGCCAACGAAGAAAGGTCAAGCTATGAGCAAGAAAATATTGTTGCGGTCACTAAGAGAGAAGTTTGGAGGGACCACAAAGTTGGAAATGGCTGGGGTCGTCATAGATGACACCAGAGCTATTCGAACAGCCAGAGCTTATCTGCTATATATGCTCGGCACCATCTTCTTTGGTGACAACTCGGGCAACCGGGTCAACGTCCAGTATCTACAATGGTTTCAGGGTGATCTCGCGATGACCCATCAGTACTCGTGGGGAATTGCCACCCTGGCCTACCTACTTGCTAACCTTTGAAAATCTTCGAGGGTTAGGGGAACTGAGATTGCCGGTAATACCGGTCTGCTTCAGGTAATTTTTCGTTTGAATTTCAATGTTTAACTTTAATTTATTTTTTTCTCATTTTTTTATATTAATATTTATTATCTTTATAGGCATGGGTATACGATCACTTTCCCAGACTGGCTCCTCAAACGAGCGTTGATGTTACTGGACCTACGGGAAAGAAATTCGTCTTCACCGGGACGCAGGCAAAATATAAAGAAGTGCTCATAGCAAAGATGAGAACAGAAATTGATGCTTTCACGGTTGAAGATGTTATTTTCGATCCTTATGTGAAGATTAGCATAGAGGGTGATGGACATCTTGAGGATTTACGTGAATTGTCGGACGTGGCAGGCTACAACGGCCCTTTGTACCATCCGTTTGGGTACGTGATGTCCAACCCCCGCCGAACTCTCCGCCAATATGGATACGTCCAAACAACGGTGACACGCGAAATGTTTAAATTGTGTGTGAATGGGTCGATGATCGAAGGGCCAAACATCGTGCTAAACTATGAGCCAACGCCTTCAGTCGCGGTTTGGAATAACCGCAATAATCCGAAATACCAAGTCCAAAGGAATGAGTTAACTCCCTCTCCGGGCACAAAAGAGGCTGCAGAAGATTACTTGGATTGGTATCGCCATTTTGGTCATCCAACTATCATCAACAATGATCCTGAGACTCTGGCAATCAACACAGAAGATGGTTTCTGGAAGAAGGCATATTTCAATTTGGTACGTACATTATTTTTGTTATTAATGTTTTTAAGATTATTACTAAACACTCATCCTACTTTTATTTTCATATGTGAATAGAAAAAGAAAGCCGTTGCATTGGTGGACTCTATTAATCCATGCCTAAGCACAATTGATGTGAGGACGCCTGACCAACTCCAAGCTTTGATTAGGGAGCTTCATCATGAAGTTGAGGATGTGCAGCGGACTTTAAAGAGGAGTAGACCCGGTATAAGAGGCTCGACTACAGATACGAGTACTACTAGAAGAGAGCCCCAAGCATCGGATGAAGAGACACATGATGAAGCCGGGGATGCGCAAGGTGGTGCTCGTACTCGAGGCGGTCGTGCTGGAGCTCGTACTCGTTGCAGTGCTTCTATGAGCAAAAAAAGAGCTCGTCAAAGTCATCGACCTACCCCTCCTCCTTCTCCCTAACTCTATGTCTATGGTTTTCTTTTGTATGTGTGAATTACTTATACCTTTAATGTGAAGTTGGATTTGAAGTTTGAATTTAACTTGCACGTGAATTATAAAAATTAAACTTAAAATTTATTTTCCAGTTATTTGAAGTTGGAAACCATGCATTGGGAAATCCCGGTAAAAATACCCAGACACATTAGTGTTACGGTTGGGTTTCTAGGCAAAACCCAACCGTAAAACTGGCAAAATGAACAATGTGACAGGTTTACGGTTGGGTTTTTCCAAAACCCCACCGTAAATCTGTCACATTTTTAAACTACAGTTTTACGGTTGGGTTTTCATCCAAAACCCAACCGTAAATCTGAAAGAATAATTTTACGGTTTGGTTTTCAGCCAAAACCCAACCGTAAATTTATGACCTCAACACATAATTTCCCAAGGATATTACGGTTGGGTTTTCAGCCAAAACCCAACCGTAAATTCTACTGGATAACTTTAAATTTGATTCTCTAATTTGTTTGTTTTTCGTTTTTTCTTTGTTTGAATGACCCAATTTACCTTCAATCTAGTTAAAATGATTGAATAAGTTCAAATTTAGGATTTTGAAACCCAAATTTGACCTTAAAACTCAAAGCTACAAAGGTTGGTTACGGTTGGGTTTTGGATGAAAACCCGACCGTACATATATGACCTCAACACATCAATTCCCAAGGATATTACGGTTGGGTTTTGAGTCAATACCCAACCGTAAATTCCATTTGAGGAAAGTTTTGGCTCGTTTTTGATTTTTTTATTGGGTTTTCAATTAGAGCCGTTCAAACCTTGTACGACCCATTTTTCAAAATATAGCCGTTACACTTCTGGTTTATAAGTGAAATAGTTGAGTACATATTCAACCCATCCATTTTTTTTAAAAATTAAACCTTTATGTTACAACAATCATCTTCAACAAAACTAGTACTCTAACATAGTGGAATATGGGTCAACCTGGGATTAAAAATCCAGATTTTTCTTTGGATGAAAATTTATGTATTTGCCGCAACTATGTATTATGTTTTCCAAAAAGAGGTGAAGAAAGAAGGCAAAGTGGTATAACGAGTCCGAGTTATTGGCAAACAATCCATGAAAACTTTTGTTCTGAAACCGGCAACCCTTATAACCGTGATCACGTCAAGTTGATTTGTCGATATAACACTATACACCGATACGTAGAAGAATTTATGGCATTAGTTCGTATTATTGGTCAACTACGACTTAGGGGTGAAACCGAAGATGAGGTGTTACAGAGATCTCTTGAGGAATGGAGGAGATGGAAAATATGGCCCTTTTTATACCTACCTTATTATCACATCCTAAAGGACTTTTTGCTCACTCGCAAACCTATTTATTAGTTCTTTTGTAATGCTATTTGGGTTTGTTAGTGGTAATTTCAATTGTATCCCAGGTTACTTTAACGATTTCATTGGTTGTAATGTGGTCAAAATTTGATGTTTACATAAATTTTTTGTTTTGAACCCAATTTTGAGTGAATTGAAATTCCAAAAAAAGGTTAACATAAATATTTACGGTTGGGTTTTGAATGCAAACCCAACCGTAAACCTTCCAGATTAAAATTCACTCAGGTTTACGGTTGGGTTTGGACTCAAAACCCAACCGTAAACGTGACAGTTTTACAGTTGGTTTTGGAGTCATAACCCAACCATAAAACTGGGGGAAAAAACCCTGGAAGGTTTACGGTTGGGTTTGCACTCAAAACCCAACCGTAAATATTTTTGTTAATTGTGTGGTGACTTGTTTACGGTTGGGTTTTCACTGAAAACCCAACCGTAAACCTGGGTGAATTTTGTAGTGACACATGTGATATTCCAAATTTTTCATTTCCAAAAAACTATATTAATATTATGATTCCTCCAACATACATATGATATTGTTACTACCAATATTAAATGCCTTCCAGGTTTACTATATTATCATTCCGACTCCGAGTCAGAAACAAATGATATGAATTGAAAGGTCGGGGAGGGTTTTAATGCCTTCCAGAGTTCGAAATTGTGCTTGAACCGGTGACACCAAGACTTGGCGATATCACCGTCGTATCCATCCTGTAAAGGGGGTAATGGACTTCCTTCTTTCAACTTGAGACCGACATAATGGCAGTTCTGCACCAGCCCAATCATACATCTTCTATTAGCCAATTGTTCGACAAATGTTGATCTTGTTGGTGCAAATGTAAAACAATATCCATTTGAGATATAATGTATGACGCAATTGAAAGCGTTAGCGAGGATTTGCCCACATATTGGCATGCTCATCCAATACTCGCTAGTGCAATTCTTGTTGCCTATTAAACGCCTTTCGATAGCGATGAACTCCTCGTTTAACGACGACTCTTCATCTCTATATGCACACATCATTGGCTTGTATAAATCCGGGTAAGAGCGTAGTTCAACCGCTGACTTGTGCCTTACATAAGTTACTTCGTCCATACCCAACCCTGCTGCTCCGCTAAATGGTCCAACTTGTTCGATGAATACATGGTACAATTACCATCACCGGCAACATCGTCGGTGGCCTTTATGTATGGACGAAAAAAAGCCGGAAACGATGACATATAATTTTCATAAATAATGTGCTCGGTTCGGACGATTTTGCCATTCTCATTTCTTGAAAAGTTAGATGGAAATTGCATCAATCCTCTTGCAATCCGGATCGTATAAGGCTCTTCAACCACTAATGTATTGCCTTTAAGTTTTTCTATTCTTCTTGCTAATTCTTTCATACTAACTCTTTTTTTTTTCTTCTTGCTAATTCCTTCATACTTACTTTTCTTGAGTTTGGGTGCGGAGGAACTTTTCGCTTGGCACCAAGTTCAATTGTTGAACTTTCTTGAGTGGGAACCGCGGGACCTTTTCCTTTAATATCTACTATACTTGGTCCCCTTTGTTCCGTTTGACTTATTTTTCGTTGAGCATCATCCTCCTTCTCATCCTCTGCTTCATATTCCTTTTGCAAATGCTCAAATACACAAGGGTTTCTTTTCTTTGATTCTTCATGCAATTCCCTAGCTTTTTTGCGTCCCACGGCCCTCGATTCTTTGGTAGAATGCCTAGCTTTTCTCTTCCCTCTAATTGGTTCCTTGACAGCGTACCTTGTGTGCGGAAACACGAATTAACTCAACTTCGTCAACCAAATTTTCCTTTGCGCCTTATTTAATGTATCATATTTCTTGGCTAAAGCCTTTCCAACGTGGGTGTCGGCAAACGATGCACCAAAATCTTGCTCGACGATGGGTTCATCGAAAGACAATTTTTGCCAAAACGGATCAATATCTTGAATTGGGATCACACCGTCTTCTTCGTACATGGGCATCATATGCCGGCAAGAAAGTCCCAAACTTGACATGTTAGGACAAACACACTCTTCTTCTCCGTGTAAGTTGCCCAATCTATAGTGCTTTACTTCGTACATTATCTTCTCAATAGCACAATGCGACACCTTATAAAAAATACTTTGGAGCAATGGTTCGTCTTTATAGCTGACGTGTTTTCTAGAAAGGCTTTTTTCAAAAGATTCCTTAACTCTGTCAAGGTCACGGAGAAAATAATCGTGCATCGCTTCGAAGACCGTAACAAACCCACCATCAGAATTATGAAGCTTCTTCTTCATTCTGTTGTGAGATGACTCCAGGGTACTTGTAGCTTGGTTGTCAAAGTGCCTATATTGGTTTGTGAACGCCGCTACAAACTTCTCTTTGTGAGGATTCAACCAATGGTCCATCAAATAGTTCACAACTTTTGGATAATTACTCCAATGCAAGCATAACATACGAACATTTTCTTCATAATCTTCCTTGGTGATAGACCATGCCAAAGCGTCCCATTCAGTTTGGAAACTAGCCCATTTTAGTTCTGCCAACTTGTCGTCCTCCTCAAATTTTTCTTTGGCCGTTTGTTGTTCTGAAACCGGCAATTTTTTAATTCTCTCCATCTCGCTTTTATTTGTTGGCCGAATAATCGTTTTGCACTTGGTTTGAATATTGTTCCACAAGTGGAACGTGCAAAGAAGATGATGAGCATCTGGGAATACCCTTGCAATGGCATTCATCAAGCCTTGTTCTTTGTCGGTGATAATTACCTTAGGGGTATACCTTCAACGTAGAATAATTTAATTTGTTCCAATGCCCACACATAGCTTTCTTCGAGCTCGTTTCTCAAGAAGCAAAAGGCAACACTAAACGGGGACTTGGTAGAAGTTTGCCCTACAACATTCAAAACCGGGAGCTCATACTTGTTAGTTTTGTACGTGCAATCCATCATAAGCACTTGATGGGAGCACCGTGCTAACTTTATAAACTCGGGATGAGCCAATATAATATGCTTAATTTCTTTATTCTCATCTTCTTCGTGAAACATGGTGTAGTTTTTCGTCTCCCCCAAGTACAAAAGTTGTTGGATCGGGTCCCTTTCTTCCCGTTTCTCACGCTTCAACTTGGCTTTGGCGTTGTAGATTGTCTCCAACGTAGACACATTATTTGAGTTTATTTTCTTCAAGTGTCCGAGTATATCACTGGGTTTCAAACGCTTATCCGTCATATCGTCTACGATGAGCTTTTCTTCCTTGGTAAGCCGGGCCATAGAAGGATGCGTTAACAAAGTCTCTGGTGGTAGGTGGTTGTGACGACCGCATACAACTGTAGAAAAAAACCACTTATTCTCGTTGTTCTTACGAAATTGAAGCTTGAAAGGACATCCCGTCTTCTTAGTGTAAGTTTTTCGCTTGATCTTCGTCTTTGGTACATACTCAGTACCCTTCTTTGCATGTCTTGTGTATTGTCCACTACACTCACAAACCATTTGAAAGCGGTTGTGTTTTTGTTGGTTGTTACAAACAATCACACACATGATGAGTTTCCCATGTTCTGTAGCCCACTCATTTGCATCATCTTTTTTATCCCATGTCTACATGGTCCAAGAACAGAAAGTTATGAGAAAAAAATGGCATTATGACAATTGTCGAAAGGGATTAACAACTTATCTATAACCTACCAGATCGTTCAAATAGTGATCCGTAGTATCTATAGTTTCAATATCATTTGGAGGAGGCTGATCATACATTGGTTGAGGTACAACAACGAGCTGAACAAAAAAGATCAAGGCATTACACAACAAAACACTAAAACCAATAAGTTTACGGTTTGGTTAGAAGCGTCAGACCCAACCGTAAAAGCGTCAGACCCAACCATAGAATCGACGGACCCAACCGTAATACAACAAAAAAAAGCCAAACCAGTGTTACGGTTGGGTTAAAGAGTAAAACCCAACTGTAACAAGTGCAGTAAATACCCATGCACGTAATAAGTTACGGTTGGGTTTGTGGTAAACACCCAACCGTAAAACTGTGAAACTCTACTTTTCAGAAAAACAAATGTATAGTTACGGTTGGGTTTCTCAAGAAACCCAACCGTAAACATGATGGTGTAACAAAAATAAAACCACTATTATGCACCTCATTTCCTTAAATATCAGCGAAAAATGAAAAAGAGTTTAAGTTAGAATGATACCTGACTATTCTCAGCAGTTGAATCTTCACTTTGACGACTACTTTCTCCATTTCGTTTAGTTTCAGCATCACAACTTACACTTAAAACCTCTCTACCATCCAAATAATCATACATATTTGGGTCTCCCTCAATGGGTATGTAGAATTTAGTTTGGCAATCATACAAGGATTCACCCTCCACAAATTTGCCACTAGAATCACTCATTTTGGGTTTTTCAAAATTTTGGGTTAAAACTCTCTTATCTCTCTTCTACTTTTCCCACCAACATAAAACAAATATAAAACTGATTTAAGCATAAAAAATGAAGAATATAGGAAATGAAGATGATCATTTACGGTTGGGTCCGATGACACAACCTAACCGTAACTACATTTCCACTAAAAAACTTATGTTTACGGTTGGGTCCGATTATTAAACCCCACCGTAATATAATTTATAATAAAATAACATATTTGTTACGGTTAGGTTTCATTACAAAACCCAACCGTAAATGATCATCGCACTTAAACTAACATTAAAAATTACGGTTGGGTTCTAAGCCAAAACCCAACCGTAATATAACTTTACAAAAACCACATATTTGTTACGGTTGGGTTTCATTACAAAACCCAACCGTAATTTATCCCTGAATAGCGACAAAAATATACAATTCCAACGGTTTTTTTATTTGAAAATCTAGCCGTTGGAAATTTTTCCCCTATAAAAGGAAACCTTTCCTTTTCACTTTCTCATTATTCTCTATCCCTTTCATTCTCATTATAATTCTAGACTTTCCAACTCATTCTAACCATACCCTTTCAACCATTAAAAATGGTTCGATACACGAATGATGAAGATGTTGCAATTGTTCGAGGGTGGGTTACGATGATAGACCACGCTTACGAGAGAGCCTTCTATAACAACAATAGAAACGTTGTTATAGCTGAAAATTGGATGGACTGTCAGGAGGACGATTCTTGGTGGGAGCGTGTGTTTGAAATGTTTGTGGAATTACACGGGAATAGATATCGGAGGACGTGCAGTACCATCAAGGGACGCTTTGAGGCGTTGTATGAAGAAATGGAAAACATAAAACTGGAAATGAAAATGAGAGTTGAAGCATTTCCCGGCGAAACCAATGTGGAAAGAGTAAGTGTGTCAATTAATAAATCGTTCTTTAAAAAAATATTTAAAATAATAAAACTTATAATTGATTTATTTTTTTCAGCATGTCATGGCTAGGGCGCAGTATAAAATCAAATATGGGAAGGAGTTCAAGCATACAGATTGCTATCGTATCTTGGAACAAAGTTTCTATCTTGAGTTTCGCCGTTATGATTAAGTGTTTAAGTGTTTAAGTGTAATCATCTAATGATCTACTGTATTTCGTTTCCTTTAGTTCTTCCTTTAATGTTAAAAATAAGGTTTTTAACAACTCTGGTATTTGATAAGAAAATGAACTAAACCCAAGCATAACTAATTTTGTCTTAAAAAGTGCTTTTACGGTTGGCTTCCATGACTCAACCCAACCGTAACTACAATCCATACTAAAAAATTCATATTTACGGTTGTGTTCGATTACTAAACCCAACCGTAAAAAAAAATTGTACAAACGCCACAACTAGCTTACGGTTGGATTTCAAGGCAAAACCCAACCGTAACAATATGGTAAAATATACATTAATACTAACACTAGAAGTTACGGTTGGGTTCGGTGACTCAACCCAACCGTAACTACATTTCACTCTAAAAATCATTTTACGGTTGGGTTAGATTACTAAACCCAACCGTAAATAAATTGTAGAAACGCCACAACTAGATTACGGTTGGGTTTCACCTCAAAACCCAACCGTAAATTCTACGGGATTCTCAAAATGTCTGAATTTCCGTCTCCTTAAAGTACACAATTCCAACGGATTTTTTGTTTCAAAAATCTAGTCGTTGGTTCCTTTTTCACTATAAAAGGAAACATTTCCTTGTCACTTCTCATTATTCTCTATCCCTTTCATTCTCATTATAATTCTACACTTTCTCATTATTCTCACCATACCCTTTCAACCACTAAAAATGGTAAATACATACACGAATGATGAAGATGTTGCAATTGTTCGAGCGTGGCATACGATGGTAGAGCATGCTTACGATAGAGCCTTCTATAACAACAGTAAAAACGTTGTTTCACAAGAAGATTGGCATGAGGGTCAAGATACCGAACAATGGTGGAAGCGTGTATTTCGAATGTTTGCGGCATTAGAGGGGAATGTAAATCATAGGACGTGGAGAGCCATCAAGAGACGGTTTGAGACGTTGTATCGACAAATGAACAACTTAAAACTGGAAATGCAAATGAGATTCGAAGCAAATCCCTACGAGAACGGTGTGGAAAGGGTAAGTTTGTCGATTAATAAATCGTTAATTAAAAAGAGATTTCTAAAATTCAAACTTATAATTGATTTGTTTTTTTCAGCATGTATTGGCTATGGAGCAATATAGAATCAAATATGGGGATGAGTTCAAGCATACAGATTGCTATCGTATTATGGAACAAGTCGGGTGTTTGATTATCGCCATTATCTTTAAGTGTTTAAGTGTAATCATCCAATGGTCTATTGTATTTCGTTTCCTTTGTTTTTTCCTTTAATGTACTACTTTAAATCTATTACAATAGAATGAATAAGTTAAAAAGGTGTGTTTTAAACCCAATTTGGAGTATATTGAAAATCAAAAAAAAGTTAACAGGATCATTTACGGTTGGGTCCGATAACTAAACCCAACCGTAATATAATTTGTACAAACTCTACAATTTTGTTACGGTTGGGTTTTAAGGCAAACCCAACCGTAATTCTGTGTTGAAATTGCAACAAAAATTAACATCATATGTTAAGGTTGGGTTATAATCCAAAACCCAACCGTAACTTCTACTGGCTACGGTTGGGTTTTAAGGCAAAACCCAACCGTAATTCTGTGTTGAAATTGCAACAAAAATTAACAGAATATGTTACGGTTGGGTTATAAGCCAAAACTCAACCGTAAATTCTACTGGATAACTTTAAATTTGATTCTCTAATTTGTTTGTTTTTCGTTTTTTCTTTGTTTCAAACACCCAATTTACCTTCAATCTAGTAAAAATGATTGAATTATTTCAAAATTTTGATTTTTAAAACTCAAATTTAACCAAAAAAATCAATTCTCAAAAGGATGAGTTACGGTTGGTTTTTCCTTTAAAACCCAACCGTAACTATGGGAAAAATGGTGTTCATCATTTTGTTCTACTTACGGTTGGGTCTGGTTGAAAACCCAACCGTAAATATGGGAAAAAATGGTGTTCATTATTTTTCTTTTACTTACGGTTGGGTCTTGTTTAAAACCCAACCGTAACTTTGGGAAAAAGATGGTGTTCATCATTGTTCTTTTATTTACGGTTGGGTTTTGTTGAAAACCCAACCGTAAATTTGGGCAAAAATGGTGTTCTTCGGTGTTCTTATGGTTACGGTTGGGTTCGACATGAAACCCAACCGTAAATTTCTCTGAACAACAAAATTTGAATCTTTCAAATCGTGATTTCATCAAATTTGAGCCATAAAGAGATCAAGAGTATAAGTTAGAGGTATCCTGAATGCTACTATGGTTTATTAAATCAAAATCTAGGTTTGAAAAAAAACGAAACAAAATTTTCTTAAATTTCTTCTAGTTTTTCTTCCCACCAAACACAAATTCAAACAAAAAAAAAATTCAAATCATTTGATTAAGTAAAAGATTATGTTTAATTAATCATGATTAGCTTAAATTAATCTTAACTAATTAATGTAATTAAGATTACTAATCAGGGGTGGTTTGGGTATTGTGAAAATATTATGGATAAGGGGTTTTTGAGTTTTACTTCATAATGTCTCTATTTCGTCTTATTAGAGGAGCCCCTCAATTAAATTTGAAGCCCCTATATCAGCCTTCTAAAAAAATCGTTCTAATATATAGGCTAGAGTCTAAAAAAGGATGATTACGGTATTATTTGAACTTTGTATTAGAAAAACTCCACAATTGGAGTTTAATACTTTACCCTACTTGCATCTAGTAATTAACGGTTATCCCAATCCTTCCTATAGATTTAAGTGCACACCTATTTTGTGTTACAAGGATAAAAATAGAAAATTATTTGAGCATGCTCTTCGTAATTGATTTTAGAGAAAACACAATGGTACTTATTTTCTTGGTTGAAAATGAGAAATAAAACTAAGCCAAGAGAAGAGAAATGGGCAAGTGCTATGACCTTTGGCTAACGGGTAGCAGAAACATGGTTTCCGACCTAATAGTAACTAGCGAAAGTTTAATTTCCAATAACAGTCAAAGGTTGACCTTGACCAGTGGAAACCTAGTTTCCGCCTGGTGCATGCTTAATAGTTCATGGGAAAAATGAAGATGTTTCCCTATATCTCATTCTCTTTCCCTTTGTTATCGGAAATTTTGTGTTACCTTTATATATTTATTAGTAATATATTTTTAGTTACTAATGTGTTTTTAATTACTGTTATAGTTGGTATACGTAAATCTGAAATTACGAATAATGTATTTTTAATTACTGTTATAGTTGGTATATGTAAATTTGAAATTACGAATAAATACGACTAAACGGATAAAATTACAAATAGAATTCACCTGCTTATTTCAAATACTATCTTATGTAGTTGTTACCCTGTGTAGACTTTTAGTGGTCTATGGATGTTGGCTAATGAAACTGGAATAAGGCGACATGATACCATCCATGCTACTGGGAGCATTCATCACCAGCTTAATCAAAGGAATTAATTTACTACCGGCTATGGATTTGAAAGCTTTATAGAATATGACCAAGTGAGGCGGCGGCATAGTATAAAGTTGTATATTCTTGGTTACTAGCTAATTAGAATAAGAAGGGACAGTTGTCTACTACATTACGGTGGAACAAATTGATGGCATCTTTGAGCAATTATGCTTGGTAGTTGGTTTAAGTGACACTATTAAAGGAGTTAGTGGGCTAAATGGGCTGCATTAGATCATGATGTCCAAGACATGAGTTTTTTTTTATATCGGATAGTCTTGTTTAAGAGACAGGGTAACACGGACAGAAGGGGGATTCTCTTTTGTTTTCTCTCTGCCGGCTACGGGGAGTTGGAGGCGGAAAGTAAAATTCTCTTTGAGGTCCGATCTGGAGAAAGAAGGAGGCGGTTGTTAGGTGGCGTGAGACAGAAAGAGAAGCAGAAACACGAGACCAGGAGGAAGAAGATTGCTTACCGGGTGACAAAGGTTAACAATTTAATTTCTTATTTTCTCTTGATTATTATTTTTTTGGGTTTTAAGAAATCTATTGTCATATTTTGCTAGATTTTGTAGTTAGGGTCTTATGTTTGAAACCACTTCGAGTAATAGGTTATTTTGAATTGAATTATTTGGTACAAGACTATTATGATTTGAATAGATTAGTTTCATGATTTTGTTTATTGACTTAATGATAAAGTTAGTTGTTTTTTCACCGGTTCTGTACAATACAGTAACCTTTGTGCATAATTAATAGGAATGCAAATATTTTTCTACTTATTTGGTATTTCAAGTTTGGGTTAAATCCTTTGATGGGTATGCTTAGAATAGCCAGGTATTTTTTGTGAACCTATAATTAGTTTCGAATAATTTTCTCGCTAAACAATTAGATGGTGTATGCTGAAACTTAGAGTTTTTGATGCGCCATGCTTAGGGTGTCCCAGTGATATTTGCAACTCTAATACATATAATAGGTGATGTCGATAGAACGAACAATAGATGAATATTCTGGAGTTATGCTTCACTTCAGTAATTTAATAGAAATAGTGGTGGATACTAAAAACCCGGGTTACCGACTCTCTCTGCTTAGTTGTGATATTAGTTTAGTTTATTTTATTATTTTCTCGTTCATTAGAATTTCTGAAAAATCTAAAAATATTATTTCTGATTAGTTTAATTGAGATATTAATTACAATATTGTTCCCGCTCCCTGTGGATTCGACCCGTACTTGTCGTTGTCTGCATTGTAGACACCGTGCGATTGTGGTTTATTTATATACATGGTATTCTAAAAATCCTATCATTACCTCCCTTCCAAAGATTGCCAATTAAGAAAATCTCCCCTAGAGATTGAATATTAGTGAAACCTCCTGTCATTAAATTTTTCATCCCTTTTCTAATTAGCTGAGTCACCAATAATATACATGTGGCAAAAAATAAAATAAAATCGTGAAATACCCAGAATAACCTCATCTTCCTCAAATTAATTAAACTCAAAACACAAAACTAGGGCATCAACCCAAAACCATTTATCACCTTCTCGTTGTTCAATTCCTACAACAACAACCAATTCCTTTATATTCTCTCCCAGCTAAACAAATCCATTTCCCCGTTCACAATCATATCACTCTTGATCGTTCACAATCATAAGATGATGGTCAAAGAGTTTTTTCATTGTTATTTTTCAAATCTAATCTTATTGATTTGAACATATTGGATCAATGAAAAAAAATGGAGAAAAGTTGCAGAGAAATCGGACGATGAGTGAGACGGAGAAGAAAAAAGAGATATCTCGATTAGATCACAACAGCTACACGTGTAGAAGATTAAATATTTTAAACAGAGTGTTTTAGGTAGTTGGAAAGCTACGCATATTTTTTATCTAGGTGTATCCAGCTGGTGACTTAGTTAATTAGAAAAGGGATGGAAAACTTAATGATAAGAGGTTTCACTAGTATTCAGTCTCTAGGATAGGTTTTCTTAATTAACAATCTTTGAAGGGGAGGTAACGCAAAATACTCCCTTTGTTTTTCAAAACACAATGTAGAAAACATTTTACCCCTTTTGATTTTGAGTATGGTTGAGGTCGTTTCATGACAAGATTTCTAAGGGTTTGTTCTATAATCGGTGGTTCCACTGCAAGTTTCGACTTCAAATTCCATTGTAAAAACAAAATAATAAGACAATTTTAATCAGATAAACTTAAAGTTGTGGCATCCGCTAAATTATTAGCTGAAACCTAAGCTAATAGTATAATACGTACATAAATATACCTAAAGTCATGTAACACGTAGCAAGGTTGTGAAATCGTTTTTCAATTTTGAGAACCGTAGCGTATGTTGAATCGTGAATTGAAGATTCATGACTGATTTTTATATATGGAGGGAGAATTTATTTTACCTTAATAATTTTCCTTGGTGACATATTTCCAAGTATATTTAGAATATATATAAAAGTTGTTCATTATATGTCAATAGAATGTGACCGGCCCAATAGAGTTTGATTCCTTGTATCTATTTTTTTAGAAAACATAAAAAAAAAAAAGGAACATTCGAATTTAAATGCGTATATTTAAAAATCCGATTCAAGGTTATATTCGAATCACCACTACGAGCAAAGTCAATTTTCAAAAGTTAGTGACGACTCGTACGAGTTAACTCGGGACTCGTAAGTCTATTAACCTTGACACATATACTTGTATATTAATAATAAGGAGGAGGGTTATCTTGGTTGGAGGGATGATTGTAATACGTTGCTCCTTAGGGTTCCATAGGTGCTTGCGTTGGTTGTGGTTGTCTTTATGCTTGTATTTACACATGTTCTTGTGCTTTCCTATTCAATACTTCTTGTTATTTCATTTTATAGTAGAATCTAGCATCTTGAGTTAGGGTTAAAATATTTTTATCATTATTTCCATTTCTCCCGCCTCTTGAGTTTGACAAGCTTGTTATCTTTGTGAGCAGCATTTCTGATAACAAGATGGTGTTGTGTTTGTTGATAAGATAATTGTTTATTTTTAATTCCATAAGATAATCAATGAGATTAGAGGATGCATTACTCGTGATTGAATCTCGCTATGATGAGGTCTGTGGTGGGGTTTGTTCTTCAGTTACGTTTGATTCCTTGCTCTTCTTCTCATAGGATTTTTCCTCTGTTTTTGGGATGAAGTTGAAATATTAGGAGGATTGTCAAACAACAGTCTAGGTTGTCGGTTGTTCTTGAAAATGACTTGAATTGCAGTTTGTGTTACATTAGTGTTGTCAAAAGAATTTTGAAATAAACTTCCGACTAGAGTTGTAGGATTCTGGTTTGAAGATGGATTTGGGGTAAAGAAAGGAGGTTGACTTGCAATTGGTGTCACATTATTTTTTCCTTTGTATTATCATCAACAACTTGATCCTTACGAATAGCTTGATGTTCATCAACAACTTGACTATTAGTTGCCATAATATTATCTTTCAGCAATGCATGTTCATAGTCGCGTAAAAAATGTTTGTTGTTGATTTTGAAATATTCATTTCTTGTAAATAAACAATAAGTTTAGCATAGAAAAAAATTATAAAGAAAAATTAAGGGTTAATTGATGTTTGGTATTTATATTTTGTTAAATTTTAGTATTTGGTCTAACTTTTTTCCAACTTAGGGATTGGTACTTGAAATTGGTATTGACTTTGGTTGACTCGGTTAAGTTTAATTTTAATTAAATTTAACATCTAAATATTTATGCATTTACTGCTTTACCCTTAATTTTAACTAAATTACCTTTATCATCACACTCACTTTTTACACGCTTCAAAATTATAACCTATCATATATCTAATTCCCACTTTCTTACACCTTTCCTTCTTCCATTTCATTTCCCGACCAGAACTTTCCTTTTACCGTCTCGTTACCACCGGTTTCACTGAATCTAACGCTTTACATTTCTTTCTCCTTTTATAAAAACTGAAATCTTTCATCGAAATTGATTACGATTGCACAATCATGACAGGACCATCAAATTCAGAATAAAAGTTGATTGGGAATCGGATAAAAAGATGTGGTACATTCTTAAAAAATCTATTGAAACATAAACATATATGGGTATGTCTATAAATTTGGCATTTTGGTTAACTTACACTATCAAAATCAGTGTTAACAGCTTAATTCTTTAGTATAGACTTTGAACACTCCATTCATTCATTCATCCATCTAAGTATCTTTTATCTAATTTTGCTCTAATCCTTGAAATTCGAAATCAAAAAGCAACCACTCCTTCAATCAGTCAAAAACAGAAATATTTATTCATCCCTCACTCACTCTGATTATCTATTATACCCAAACAAGAACTGCGATTGTTGTATTCATACTGTTACTAGATGTTTAACGGAAATAGTATTTGGGAGTGAGGATCTATAAAATCGAAAGGCTAGCCAGGATGAAATCTCTACAACTTATGATTGTAGCTCCATTATTCGTAACCAATGGATCTGGTACTGTGAAATAAAAGCTTGGGAAACGGTTATACAAACACCCTGAGAATTTGGTGTACATCGAATAACACAGATCAATGAAGAACAAGTGAACCCTGATTTCCTAAAAATATAATTGAATGGACTAAATTAGGTATGATTCAATGGGCTTTCAATTAAATCAGTCATATTTTTTGAATCTTTAGGTATGATTGAGATGAGATTTAGGTATGCTATGGAATTATATCGAAATGGATATTGGTATCTATCTTGTTTATCGATGGTTTAATTGTGTTTGTAGCCAATTAATCTGCTCAACAATTGAATGATTAGTTTGAGATTATTCAACAATGTCTGCTGTGTTTTTAGGTTTTTCAATATAGAGTTTAAATTTGAGAAGAACATAATAAGGGTTCTTCAATCTTAGCCGTTAATAATTTTAGGGGGATTTTGTATCCCCAAATAAATACCTAATTTGCATTACCCCTTTTTAGTTAATAATTGGTGAAACACCCTATAACCTAACTATGCCATGATTGCCCAGTTAACTGAGCATGTACAGCACACATGTGTGCTATAATAAAATAATAAAATTATGAAAAGACATATTTGCCCCTAAACACGTGTTAAAATACACAATTTTCACTTTCACTAAAATTACTTCACCACCACGCAACCAACAAGAATCGAACAATCTTGTCGACAAAGTTTGAATATTCATCGGACAATGGAAGAAGAAAAAGAAGAAGAAATTATATATAACAACGACGGATTTACGAACATTAGTTGCTTATCGTTCCAGCTGCAACCTAGTCAAGTATTGATCCCGGACAACAAAACTAAAGATAAGAAAACCTCATTCAATCAACAGATAACTCCCAACAACAAAGGGGTTATTTTAATTTTCTTCTGCAACTCGTACCCATTGTTCTTGAAGAAGAGATCAAATCCATTTAAAGGCTAAGTTTTTTTTCTACTTCTTCAATCATGATCTTAACTACTCGGATTTTATTGTGATTGATGTTTCCGCCATTATTTGCAGAAGAGAGAAATGAGAATTAAGGTTTCCAATGAAATTGTTATTGTTATCAAGTAGTTTGTTATTTCCAATGAAATAACAAATTACTTAAACACTTCGTTTGATTCTTCTTGTTTTTTTCAAACCCTTCTTCTAAAACAACAAATTAATTAAGCCCTAGGAATTCAATTTCAAAGATTTGCACGAAATTTCCAATCGATTTTGAAATTAGGGTTAGGTGAAACGAGATTTAGGGGTTTTACTTTATAAAGATGATAAATGATGTTTGTTTCTCTATGTGTGGGAGAGAAGAGTAAATAGTGGATGGGGAATCAAATGGAAGTTGGTGTTAGTATAACTGATATATTTGATTATAGTTAAACAGAGGGATTCTGTGCCTGTGGAGGTGATGAAGGTATCCGTAGTCGATTGATCTTTCGAACGTGTTTCTTTTGTGTTTGTTAAAGGGTATTTTAGGATTTTTAAATGTATATATTTGCTCAATTAACTTTTCAGTCACGATAACGTTAGGTTATAGGGGGTTCCACCTATTATTAATTAAAAAACGGTAATACAAATTATTGTTATAAACTAAATCAAAAGATGAACTATTGCACAAAAGAAATATAGAGAGAAGAAGAGAGAATTTCTCATTACTAGATATTAGTATATATTACAAAGGAATGAGCCTCAATTTATAGGCTAATACAAGAGAGGATGATAAAGATAGCATTAACATTAGGAAGTAATGGAATGCATTCTCATAACTAAGGTATTAAACCTAAGTTATTACACTAAATGTGGGGGTTACCAAGAAGTGAAAGATGTGAAGAGGTGGAAGGGGAGATGATAAGGTGGTGGTATAAGAGGGGTGTAAGATTGGTGGAATCCACCAAAGAATTAATTTACAACACTCCCCCTTGGATGACACCATTCTATTATGATATTGCCTCGTTAAAACCTTGCCAGGAAAACCCAAAAGTGATAAAACCTAGACGAAGGAAAAAAAGTACAAATCATATCATGGTGTTGGACGCGTCAAATATTGCCTCATTAAAACCCTGCTAGGAAAACCCATTGGGACAAAACCAAGCGAAGGAAAAAGAGTACAACACGCATAAATTTCCATCACACAATACTGATGTTCTCCCCCTGATGATGTGCACCCAAAGAAGTATAGAAAGACTGATTACATAATGTTGATCTTCAAGTAGAATCACTGACCGTCTTTGTTCAAAACAAGATATTAGTTTGTCTTCAATAATGTATTCGAATATCTCTTTAAGCAAATTTCTTCAAGTTCGTTGCCTCATCAAAACCTTGTCGGGAAAACCCAGAAGGAAAAAACCTTGACTAAGGAAAAAGAGTACAACTGTAGATAGATTAAGAAAAGGAGTTGGACAGATATATATTGCCTCGTTAAAACCTTGAGAAGGAAAACCCAGTTGGACAAAAACCTTGACTAAGGAAAAAGAGTACAACTCGTAAAGTCCAATATATCCTCCAGCAGAAAGAAGATATCTTAGTTGATTTACCACAAGTAGCTAATCAGCAACCATCTTCAGCTCAATTTTTTTTTTTTTTTTTTTTTTGGTAATGGAGACCTTTATGTTGCCATAACTTAATTTCAAATCTCAAGTTGAATTGTCTTTGTCAAATTCCCAATGGTTGATTTGTAGGATCTGATATATCTTTTATTCTTCGTAAATTCCTTTCAAACAATAATAAATGATCATCGTTGTTGCTGCAAAAAGGATGTTGTATCGTCTAACAATTTGGCAAATGGAAACTGATTATCTGTAGTTCATTACTTATGAGACTTTGGATAAACCGTCAAAGCAAAGATCAAATGTTAGAGGTACTACAAAAACCAATATACACAATGCCTCCATATTAGTGATAATTAAGTTTGGAAAACAAATTCACTACCGAACAATTTCAAGTATAACATATAAAGTTATACATAAAATCAAGAACAAAAACAACTTGTAATTAGTACGTAATACGAACCAGAGAGAGTGTTACATACCCGTTACCGAGATGAAAGTAGATTGCTATTACACAAGTTTTATTAGGAGGTTACGTACTTATCCATGTAAACATGTCAAAACTTTCTAAAGTTGACAAAATCAAGGACCATTATAATGCTTAATAAGTTTGATACATGATTCCAAGATCTTTTATCTTGAATTCTTTCAATAAGGAAGTATAACCTGTGATAATCTTTTAGAAGTTAACACGAACGTTATCTTCGATAACAAACAATTATGTCAGACTATGACATGTAAAACTGGCAAATAATAGTTTCCCTTAAAATTCATCTATCAACGGGGTACACAATACTTACCAAAGTATTGGGTATTTTCAAATCATTTAAGAGTAGATGATGTAATTTCACAGATCTCAAGTGTCTGCAGAAACTAGATGCCACGAGTGGCGCTGTGCAATTAGCGTCCTTGTTCCTCTCGTCTCACTTTCATACAAACTAATTAAGCATCAAACTTGTAACCTTCCAGGTTCACAATTTTTATTTATGTCCAAAAATGTTTATTAGTGAGAGGACAACCAAATATTGATTCCTTTCACCCATATTAGTCAACCATACATATTGTCGATACTTCACGGCAGGTTCTCTGCGAAAAAGGATTTTGTCTATAATACATGTATGATTGTCGCTACTCTGAATACATGTTCGACAATAACTACGATTATGTACGCGTATAAAAATCATTCTTTAATATCGACACCACTTGTCTACTTAGGAATGAATTCCTCTTTAGGAGATAAATATGGCTTGGTAATTAAAGATCGTAGTTAAATAGTCTCATTGAGAAAATTATCAATAGCCTCCCCAGAAGCACTATTTTGATCTAGCGTGATTGGTTTCCTCTATCAAGGAATATATATTATTTTATTTTATTTTTCATCAACAATTCAAATGAGTTGTAGACGACTGAATTATTTTTAACTCATGGCATGCCCAGCAGGGACATAAACTAATGCCAAAATACGTGCAACAACAAATGAGTTTTAATTATTCTTCTTGTAAGAATAAAATGCTTCAAGCATATCATAATGAATGAATAACTTCTCCACCTTATACCGAATTGGTGCAAGAATTATGATGAGACCAATTCATGACGTTCTTATAACGACTGCTTTCCTCCCTCTAACGGCGGGAAGTCTCATCACATCTAGTATTATTCATGCAAAATATATTATGGGTGAGTGACCTTGGATCCAAGTAGGTCATCCGAAAAACTTTTTTTTTTCTTCGGATTGTTTATCATAATATTACAATTAATAATTTTAAATCACCCATGCTCATATATGTAATTAAAATTTGACAGCGTATACTTTATCAGTGTGCACCCTGATTAGCATTTATTATAAACGATAGTCATATGCTCTTGTATTGGTATGTCTACCAAAATTTGAGCGGGAAATTTTGCTTAATTGGTATTAATCAATCAATATGTCGGAAACGTTTACTGCTGTAAAAATTGTGCTCTTGTAGCAAAGAATATGACATATATTTTGAGTTTTGATAATAAAACCATTAACAAAAGTATAGATTGACGAGAGAAAAATAATAAAACCATTAACAAAAGTATTTGGTAACTATGGGCTACTTCGGGAACCCAGAATTTTATGGATACATGAAATCCAAAAAATTTCATAGACCACTTATGGAGTCTATATTATGGATTACTGCGGGAACCCACAATAATTTGGATTGCTACAAAAATTTATAATTTGCATGTTAGACCACTTCTGGAGTTAATAACATCCCATGGATTGCTTCTGGAATCCTTTTTTTTTTTTTTTTTTTTTTCAAGACCAATAATTAAAATAAAAAAAAATCAAAATAAATAAAGCACATACACAGATACAGTACCAACACAGTTTAAATATCAATTTCGTCATCTTCGGGTTTGACGAAATATTCATTGCCAGTGTACACGTGGACACATTATTTGTAAAATAAAATTGTCTTAACATCAGGGTCATGTTACTTCAGGAACCACGGATAGAGACATGATGTCACTTTGTTACGAGTCACTTTAGGGACCGACCGATTGACCGAGTGAACTTCTTTTGTCCATATTGTGTCACACTGAGTTCCAACTTCAGGTGGAACAGTCTTTTTTAATAATAATAATAAAAAAAATGTACAAACATGTTCATGAATATGCTTAGAATAGTTAAACAAATAAATCATATCATTTGCTTAGAATAATAAAAAAAATAATTATTTTGCAAGATAAAAGTTATATCTTCATTTCTTACCGCTAAGGAGAGCTAGCGTGCTTTATAAACTAAATCAAAAGATGAACTGTTGCACAAGAGAAATATAGAGAGAAGAAGAGAGAATTTCTCATTACTAGATATTAGTATATATTACAAAGGAATGAGCCTCAATTTATAGGCTAATACAAGAGAGGATGATAAAGATAGCATTAACATTAGGAATTAATGGAATGCATTCTCATAACTAAGGTATTAAACCTAAGTTATTACACTAAATGTGGGGGTTACCAAGAAGTGAAAGATATGAAGAGGTGGAAGGGGAGATGATAAGGTGGTGGTGTAAGTGGGGTGTAAGAGTGGTGGAATCCACCAAAGAATTAATTTACAACAATTAGCTATTTATTTTGGGATTTAACACAAAATCCCTCATAATTTTATTGTGGAGATATAACATGAACCGTCCATGTGGATAATATGTTAGGGACTTAGGAATGTCATTCTTAATAAAGTTAAATACTACCTCCATTTTAGGAAAATAATTATTATCATTTTTTTAAATTTGTTTATTTTTAGGTTAAAATGGAAAAATGATAGTAACATTTTTTCAGAAACAGAGCGAATATAATTTAGTAATTGAGCATTTAGTTGATAAAATATATATACGTCATTAGTTAACAGAGTCAACCAAGGTCAACACCAATTCCAAATACCAAGCCCTAAGTTGGATAAAATATAGGTACCAAACGTCAATTAACCCAACAATTAAATACAATTTTAACAAATATATAAAACTTACCAGATTCTCATAATCCAAAGTTTCCATTTTTCGCATGAACCTCGACAAGACAATTAGCGAATCCATCAACTTCTCTCATGATAACTTCTCTCATGATAGTATTCATTCTACTTTGAATTACAGTATCAGTATGCTTATAAAGATTCCCATGACAAATTTCTACAAATTTTGCTGAAACTACTGGCCAAGATTCTTTCTTATTCGGATCTTTTCCTTCCTTCTCTGACATAACAAAAGAAGTAATTAACAAGATGAAAATCTTCTTCAATACTGTAGTTCTTAGGCATTATTTTTATAGGATAACGAGTATGGATGGAGAAGAAACTCAACTTGAATATACAGTAAAGAGAATGAAAAGAAATATCAAGTTCAATACATGAATTGGGGTGACTTGAGAATGGTGGTAGGGGATGATCTTATATAGTAAGGGTAAAACCTGAAACAAATTAAACTAAAACCATTTAAAATTAACATCAATTGAAGTTTACTAAACTAAACTCAATTAAAAAACTAACATCAATTGAAGTATATCAATTAAGATGAGAACTATGCCAGATTAGACGGAAAATCTGAAGTTGTGGAATTTGTTAGAGATTATTACTGTGTTAGATGGACATGTGTCAGTCATCAAAATATATACCCCAGGTTCATTATTGTTCGATTTGCACATGTACTGATGGGCGTACTTGTCTTTTGCTTGCATGTGTATCCTCACATAGGTGCCTGTTTGACACTTTAATCAAATTTGGATGAAAAATATAACGTCTGGGATAGATTTGCATAAATTTAAAAATTCAGGACAAATATCCAAACTTGTGTTTGAAATAGGAACATATTTCCAATTTTTTTTTATGTCTTTATCCCTTCTTTTTAGTTTATCATGATACATAAGAGTAAAATTGAAAATATGTCCGGGATTTGATAATTGAGTTAGTGGTATATCCTATAACTCTAAATATTAAAGAATTTGTTTAACTGTCCGTATTTTTTGTTGAATAATTAAAAAGGCATTTTTAAGTTTACACATGTTATTGACCTGTCAAAACAAGATCTAAAATTATAAATATACCCTTAATTCGATTTCTTAATATTTAGAATTACAGGATCGATCTTCAACTCGATTATCAAATTCCGAACATATTTTCAATTATCTCTAGAAAACAGAAACACCCCTACTATTGTATCGACTAACGCATTGGGATGATTCTAAATAGTTTTTTTTTTCAACTAGGAACAACTTACCCCTAAAAAATAACTCTAAGAACCATCCATCGGTATGGAATCCTATCTTATTCCAACGGAGGAGTTTGAGAGTTCTAACCCTCTTATTAGAAACAGCTCAGTGAATGATATGATCAAGTAGTCCACAACATGCGTGAGTTTTCGCATAACAAATTATCATGGGATCGTGGACCACCCTTTCCTCTGATTGCCTTTCTTCCGCAAAAATGCAACTTACATATCACAGCCGATGTAGCCCGGCGACAACTTTTCTGTTGAAGTTAATAATTTCCGGTCCCAACTTTTATTTTTGTGTTTGTTAGTCTTGAAACTTCATTGTTATTGACTTATCTTCTCTTCAAATTTGCACAACTTGCTACAAACCCTAACTGGAAGACACCACATATCTTACATTTAAAAATCAGTAGTTGCTAGCTGCAAATGATAACGCGGATCCAATTATTTTTCTTTTTATTTGGGGACCATCTAATAATATTCAAATTAAAATAATGATGCAAGTTGGATTAAAATGTTGAAATTCGTCATTGATTATTATGTTATCATGATTATCTAGTAAGCTGTATCTTTCTTAATTATCAATTCGACCATAAATGATTATTGTTGCCATCAACGGCAATGGACCCCCACGCACATCCATATCTCGGTTGGGTGAGAACTTGTGGGCACATCGGACGTTTATGTAAAACATACATGATGAGGGGAAATATAGGTGTTAAGTGACAAAATATTCACGAGTATAAATATTACCCCATATGAAAATTTAAATTTCTAACCTTACAAATGAGAGGTAGGCACAGGCCTACTGTACTAGGCTGGTTTGGTTGATTCATTTTTGAGTTTGTTGGTAATTTTTTATAGCCTGTTTGAATACTAGAAGTAGAAACCAATCTAGAAATCAAAAATAAAAATATTTTATAAAATATTTATTTTTTTAAAAAAATTATTTTAAAATTGTGTATCAAATTAATTTTTAATTTTTTTATTTCTAAAATTCAAAAAACAGTTTCTTAAACAGTATCCAAACATACTATATAGCCTCTATATGTTCTAGTTTTCTAACATGTTTTACTGTTCACTCTTCTTAAGAACTCATCTCATTATAAACAACCATAGAGACAATATTGAAAGTCTAGGTGGACTGAAATTCTCATTATAAACAACCATAGAGACAATATTGAAAGTCTAGGTGGACTGAAATAGTAGCATGAGCTAAAAAATATATCTCTAAGAAATTGTTATTATCACTTTTGTTAAATGGACTTGGAATTATGACTTTTGGGTAACTTATAGAAATTTAGGGATTCTGTCACTGATTAATATTGGAACTTTTATCCCTGCATTATTGGAATAAAAGACATGAAGATAGCTCTCTTGGTAACGGTTATGGGCATATGACCATTAGGTAAATATGACAAAACCATGCATAGTAACATGGAACCTACGCGTAAGTTGAACTATATTTTAATATTTGGATTTGTTGGTAACTATGGAGTTTAAGTCGTATTTAATCTCTTCTTTAGAATAGACCCACTTGGTTTTTCATCATATTAATAATTTGGATAAAATGTGGTCCAGAGATAGTCAAACGTGGACTGCAATACCACATGGATAATCAAGGGACAATGGGAAAACCAGGTTTAGGCAATGGTTACCAACTAGTTCCCAAAGATATTACCCCTATAGATCAGAAGGGCTGAGATCACACAAGGTTAAGTTTTAGATGACAGTTTTTAAGAGCTATATGGTCATTTTCTTGTAGTATATATATATATATGCTGTAAATTTTTAAGTTTTTCTTAATGCCCGACGGTGTAGATACGTAACTTCTTCTTTTCTTTTTGTCATGGACTTCTCAGGTAGATTGCATTTTTATTTTATTTTTGTTTGATCGGCTTCTCAATCTCAGGTAGATTGTTGTTAACAAAAGGAAAGAGTGAGATGTATAGATCCGGGAAAGCTCGTGATTTGATTGTGAAAAATAAATTTATATTCAAATGATATCGGATATCCTATACACTCAGGTTTATACTGTATTAACCTCCTGTTCTACACATCTCATCAGTATGCCCACAAATGCAAATGCCAAACCATTTTTTTTTTTTTTAGGAATGCTAAAATGTGGATGCCAAATAAACGAACAGAGATTAGAATACATATCGCTTGAAAAGCACAAAAATACAAAGATTTTATTGTGTGAAGATGTTAAGTAGGGAGACTCTAGTTTGAATCAGTCGCCTTGAAATGCACTCTAGTCCAACCTCCACACCTTCAATGCCGTCTTCCAGTTCCTCCAAACTTTTCTGGACCTTTTGCACGTTCTTTACTTCATCGGCTTTGTTTGAAACACGTCGAAAGAGGGACCGAAGAGCAATATCTACACACTCTACCACATCAGGTTCATCGTCGGCAGACTTTGCTGGTCCCTTTTGAACGAGTTTTGATACCAATCCCCACTTGGTGGGTTTTTGCTCAGAAACGAAAGCTGTGAGGGAGTATTGAAAGACCGAAACAGTGGATGCCCTTACTTCTCTTAGATTCTTAATAACCACCTCAAGATGATTATTGTGGTTATCATGAACCAAGACAGGAGAAGACACTAATTTCTTGTCTAGTTTTTTCAAATCTTCGACGCACTTGTTGAGACACTTGTTCATTTTCTTCTTGCAAGATACATAAGCATCAACCTTCTCTTCTTTGCATGACTCCTCGGCTCTTCTTCGAAGAACTGATCTAAGCTCTCCTGCATTTTCTTTCATCTGAGTCATGATATCTCTTGCAGTACCACAAACGTCTATTAACTTGACGAAACCATCCAAAACATCTTCCACCCATTTCTCATTTTGATGGCGGACGAGACCTTGTTGAGTCAGGGGCAACCGAATGAGATCCTCAACGCACTTGTACAAATCACCAAGACCTGACAAACCAATACAAGCGTTTTCCACTTTGGAAGTGATTGAAGATGATTCCCAAACTTTTAGCTTTCTCAATGCTTCATCGATTCTAGAAATGTTGGGATTGGTTTTGGATGGTAAACTAACGGACCGAACATGGTGAGGACTTTCATCTATATTAGAGCCAGACATGTTTGATAGCTAAGGAAACTTTTTTTTCTTCTTGGTTTGGTTCAAAGAAAGGATTCAAATGTTGTTCTGTAAGTTCTTAGACTTGCATCTCTTTAGTCGTTATATATACGTAAGATTTGAAGAGGAGACAAAAACAGGTAAGCTTGTCTGCTAATGGTGTATTATGGCATGAGCATGTGATAACAGCGTGGATATCCCCATTGTCATTAACTCAATATGTTATGTTGTAATATCTTTCTTGACAACCACCCAATATAAATCAGTTATTAGCATGTTAACCATTAATACTCATTGGGTTGTTATCGATTGAAATTATTTAGCATTTTTATATATCAAGGAAAAAAACCAGGTTTTATTGGTGGTGGGACAAAAAATAATTCGCTATCTTAAATTGTCGACCCAACAAACCACCGGCCTTGTCATCCAGCTTGATATAACCCAAAGTCTTTTATTTGATGGCAAGACTCATGTTGAATGAAAAAACCTTGTGTCGTGCTATCATCGATGAATTTTCGATCAAAAAAGAAATGAACTTTTTTTAGAATTTAAACCGTCCCATATTTTGAAACTCCTCTCACTCCCTCCCTCCCTCCCTGTCTCAACGGCATTGACCTCATGACGATCAATAAACAAAGAAGAATATACCATATTTGCTATATGATTTCGTCTGAGATTTTTCTCGGTTTTCCTTCCCCTTCACATGGTGGTACCACTCTGAGTCAGTTAAACATCCCGGCTCACATGGCGGTACAGCCCATTTTGTCATGACTTAAGCTACATTTTCCTCTGAGTTTACCCTTTAATATTCTTCAACAGCCCTTCATTATCTCTAAACTCTCGTGTAATATCTGACATGTGGGTACAAATATTCAATTAACTTATAGTATTGTTGTAGTTAACCATAAACCATATATGGTTCCTTAGATTTGTATATATAACTGAACTACTCGGGGGTTTTCAACACATTAATGTGCGTTAGCAACCCTTCATTATCTCTAAACTCTTTTGTAATAAGGGTTTTGTCAACTCCTTGCTGATCAGCTTCAAATGTGGATCAGAATATGTCCCTAACGCAACATCCCAAAAGACAAAAATAGTTACAGACTGGCAAGAGAACCAATAACAATCAGTCAATAATATGTAAACTAATAAAATAAAGTTGGGCAAACCTCTCCATTCCTACTGTAGACAATTGTTAACAGACGGGGATGTAATTTGACAAACACAGAATATGGCATGTGGCAAGAAGAAGACACTATCAATGATCTACTACTACTACATTGCCAATTTGCAACAAGAATGTGGAGCTATTTTATTGTTGGTTATACTCTAGTTCAACGACTTCAAACATGGAAGTGTAGAAGCGAAAGAGATATCCCATTTTGCAATTTGCTGGGCTATTAGGGGAGAAAAACAGAAGCAGAACAATGGCTATAAAGAATAAGCTTAGTTTGAGAAAAGCCAATTTCCCGGGGCTAATCGGTTAATGGGAGTTGAATGATGATTAAGGGATGGCTTACGATGAGTAAAATGACCAAGTTAAAATTCACTACACAAAATCAAGGTTCAGGACCAAATAGTTTTATTGCTTCTAATATTTCTACGTATGTTTTAAGTCTTGCACTAAAAACATTACTAGTATGGATGCAAATGTAGCTCTCCTAGTGGGGTAAAACTGTCTTTTTTTAATTTAAAGTTTGGTTTGTTTTAAAAAGAAAAAAAATCAAGGTTGGGAGATTTTCTTTTTTTTTTCCTCTTTTGTGTGTGTCCAAACACTTCAAGGTACTCTTGACTTGAGTGTAAATGTGGAGTCTTGCTTTGGGGCAACAAAGCCCTAGCATTAAGTAGGGCTGCACAAAACCGACCCAACCCGCCAACCCAACCCGGACCCGTCCAAAATAATCCGAGCCGTACCCGGCTCGCCGATGAACGGGTTGGATGCGGGTTATTTTTCTTAAATCCGACTTCTGGCGGGTCGAGTGCGGGTGATAGCACCTCTCACCCGACCCGACCCGCCCACCCGCCCAAGTTTTAACAAAACAGAGAAATAGAATCGAATCAAAACAGAAACAAAACTTCATCTTCTTCAGTTCTTCTCTTCTCTATACTCTGGTTCCGTTCTTCTTCTTTTCTTACAGAGAAGTAGAGCACAGTCATACAACCACCACCACCACCTTGAACCCAAGTTCCCCAACTGCATCATCAGTTCATCACCACCATCAAACATCAGTTCAATCTCTTACAGGTAAGTACTGTTTCTTTTTGCCCTAATTGAAATTAATGTGTTCATTACATGATTTAGTAGCAATTGAAATTTGGGTTTTATTAGTTTTGATTGTTTCTAAATCTGTGATGGGGTTTTACTAGTTTTGATTGAGTGTTTGTAAATCAATTTTAGAACTAGTGTTCTTCAAGTTAAAATTTGGGGATTTTTATTAGTGTATTAAATTGATGATGTTGATAACGAGATTATCATTAGTGTTCCCTGTTAATTAGTATTCCCTGTTATATTGCACAACTTAACTTAATATTAGTGTTCCCTGTTCATTAGTGTTCCCTGTTCCTCGCAGCATTTAGTTTTGTAAATTTGAGTTTTCATGCTTCATTGACTACATTCCAGTATTCATAGGCTCTGCTTGTGTTTGGTGGAGCTGCTAGGTAGTTTGGGTAATTGGTAATATGTTTATGTACACACACTGTATGTTCTATTGCACTTGTTATCTCTGGCTTCTTAGGGTAAATTTGGTTGCAACAATTAACGTTGATCATGTGAACTGTTTTAGAAAGGAATCTATTTCTTATTATGGCTAAATTTTAGTTGCATATTTGTATTTGAACTGCTATTTCTTTTGTATCTCTATCTATTGTTCTCATCTATCTATATCTGTGTGGAGCAATTCTTGTACTCCACCATGATTGTTGCCTTGTTGGCCAATTAGTGCATCAGTTGTAAGCAAGCCCCACTGACAAATGCAACATTAGTCATATGATCCTCTGATTTTTCACTTTCTTATTCATCGTTTTATTGGTTATCCAAATGTGAGTTTTTTTTATATATTTCAGTATTTATAGTGCTGTTTCGTACATGAATATTCTGTTATGCCTTTTGAGTGACGAAATATTCAAACTCCCGGTTTCCTGCCAACATTTGATCACCTAACACTTGTACTTTTGTGACACAGAACTGCAAGATATCCTCCCTGGAACCATCAACCAATTGGGTATGTTTAGCCACATCTCTATGGCATTTCTTTCCTATGTTCTCATTTGCTTATGAGTTTAAGTTGGGACAGTTTAAGCTTTTGCATAGGTGTCTCGGGATCTTGTCTGAAGATGGTCTTAATTTGTTCATTTGAATGGTGTGATAGAGGCATGTTTCTGAAATTGTGTAGAGGTGCCCTGGCAAATGTGGAGTTAGCTGCTGTTTCTCTGTCTGTCATTGTTGGCATATTTGAAATTGACTGCAATAGGTTAATTGTTATGGCTGGAGTCGAGGAGGAGGAGGTTGAAGTTCTTGAGTCGGGTATAGTATAATTTGTACTTCATGGATCATGGTTCTTAACTTCATATACTTTATTACTATTGGTATTTTTAATCTTTTTCATTCTAATTGTTCATTTCTTTTGTTGCAGAGCTATTTGGTAACCTCGTTGCTTCTTCCATCATCATAGATGACGATTGATTCCTATTCGATGACCTGGATGGTACTGCTACTAAGATGAACTTGTTTTTGTTGCTAGTGGAAAATGTCGTAGAATTTCATATTAAAACTCTAGTTTTATTGTATCATTTTGAATGTTGGGACTTAGATTTTGAGATTATCGATTGTTAGTTAAAATGGTTTATCAGGTGGCGCGCGTGAGGATCAAAAAAACAGCCAAAACCATGAAAATTTTTTACAAGATTATCTAGGATGGTGACCCGCACCCGCCCGACTCGACCCGCCATCTGGGCGGGTCAGACCCGACCCGACCCGAGGGCCAGGCGGGTCGGGTGCGGGTGATGAAAAAAAAACCCAGCTATTGGCGGGTCGGGTGCGGGTGAGGCCAAACCCGACCCGACCCACCCGTTGTGCAGCCCTAGCATTAAGGATGTTTTATAAAAATTAATATCATTTGGGTAATTTTGGAAATAATCATTAAAAAGAAGGGTGCATCTCAAAATCAGAAGAGTTGAGAAGCGAAGTACTTTAAGTTCAATTCATCCAAAATCAGGATTTCTTAATACCATCTTGAATATTATTGAATTATGAAGAGAACGCAAAAAGAATGAGGTTATTCATCAGACGAAGAAGTTATGAGCAAAACAAGATAATAGGAAGACTTTGTTCACAGACCAAAGAGGTTTGTAAACCATACCCATCTGGATATGAGAACAAAAAGGTTTGCAAATCATTCACTTCTGGATCCGTATTGATAAAGGCACCTAATCATTCTACTAAGGGGCGGCTAGATTCGAGTGTTTAAGGCACCAGCCAAGATGTTAAGGGGTGGCCATCTCATCTTCTCCCCAATTCATATCGTTTGTGATCGAGGTTTGATGCCAGTAATGGTGGGTGAAGTGAACGAATGGGTTCGAGAGAGAGACTAGTGGCAGCAGCGATGGTTGGAAGTTGTTTGGAGCCCATGTTGGAGAGGAGAACTTGATCATGACAGTTTGATCGAGTTAATGGTTTTGATGATGTGCTGTGATTTCATGGCAGCTTTAATGGTGATGCTGCTGGTGATTAATGGCTCGGTGATGGATTTGAGATCATGGAAGAGATCCTGATAGTGACGCTGATTTAATGGGAAGAATTGAAATGGAACTCGAGATGATGGCTACGCTGTGGTGATTGCTGGAAGCTGTGATGGTTTGGATTCGAGATGGCAGAGAAGGTGATGAGACGCCACTAACGGCAGTGAGTGGTTGATGAAGATGATTTCGGTGGTTGAATGAGTGTTCGGGATGATGGTCATTGGTGATGATTCTCTTTTGATGGGGTATAAAGACAATGGAGCTCACAGTGATGATCATGATCGTAATGGTGATTGATTTCGAGTTGATGATGGACGTGATGGAGTCCATGGGAACTGTTGACTGTGAGCGAAGGATGAAGCCTGTGATGACTCGATGGATTAGAGAAGTGTGGTTCACTTCCGGAAAATATGCAAGTTTGAATGGCAGTTGAGGAGAAGAACTTGAGTAGGTTTTGCTGATGAAAAACTCAAGCCTGGCAGTTTCTGTTGACGGAGAAGAAAGGTCGAGGAAGAAAAAGTGGTGACGAAATGGGCTGGTTTTTACCAAGCAAGCCCAATTAGCTGTTAAGACGTAGATGGGCTGGGTCTAGCTGAGCGTGAGCCCATCATCTTATTTGTTACACTTTTCCCACGGTTAAGGCATAGTTTTGCCCTATTTTTGGCATGTTTTGATATTTTGGAAACCTTTTTCGTCCGAGATTCGATCACAGGCACTTATACAATTTGGGACACCTATTTAAGAGACTCTTTTAATTATTTTTGGAAATTTTAATCGATATAATATAATCTAAGATAAAAAGATAAGGAGCTTTGGAGTTGGAGATTTTCTACAACCTGGGGTTTGTTTTCTTTTTCTTTTTCATTATTTTCTATGGATTTTCAGAAATCCATTATGAGCTAATTTTCTTATATTGGTTAAGGATGTTACCTAAGTCATGAGCATGTTATTCAATTGATGCATTAATTTCATTACTCACTCTTTTGCATATCGTTCAAGTTTTACTAAACATAATAATTATTTGATTGTGTTCAATTAATATGATTAGTTATTGCACATGCTTAAGTCGTGAATTAAATATATTAATAAATTTTTTATATCTAATTAGGAGTCTTAGGTAATTTTATCAAGAAACCTAATAACAAGTAGTAATTTGTGATCACTAGCGGTGCGAATCGTGAAGGAAGTCACAAGTAAAACTTGGTCTGGGTTGAATATACCACGATTGTGTTGTATAATTATGAGTAACCCGTTCTATAGAATTTAATGTTTTCTTCAAGTTGAATCTCTTAGCGATAAAGCATTAGATTATTTGATAGAAAAGAATTCATATATTAGCGATTGCAATATTTGTTGATCTGTGGAGGCATAACGAAGTGTTGACACCGATTGGGGATACTTTAGGGTTGTTGGTAATATGAAAGAGTGAAAGACGATATTGATGTTTGATTGCATAACATGTGTAATGATGGACGACGAATTCCTTAATCAGTTCTCTCTTATAATATTTTCTTAAACACTTTCGGCTTAATTTTTAGTTTAAATTACTTTAAAAAACAAAATCCCCCTTGTTTACAACAGTTTTCAAATACAATTAACAACCTATATCTCCATGTGGATCGAATTCGTTCTTATTGCTATACTCTTATTTATAATTGTGATTGAAAAGAACTTAAAATAATTTTGTTTGGCTGACAACCGACCAAATTTTGGCGTCGCTGTTGGGGAGGCATAGAGGATTGTTATTTTGGTTTTGATTTCTTATTTTTAGTTGTTAATTTAGTTTTGAGAATTATTTTTCAGGTACTTATCTTCTGGCTCCTAAACCGAGACCAAAACCAAAACATGTCGGGTATCAACAAATTGGAATCGAGACTCAGAGAGGAACTGTACTGAAAGATAAACTGGAAGACAAACAAGAGGAAGCCATGGGGGACGCAAACCATACACTCAAGGACTTAGCTTCTCACAATATGGATACACAACAATGGTGTACTCAAACAACAATGGTGATTTTCAGAACATAGTCATGGTCACGCTTCCAAAGGACACAGATGCAGATGGGGTTATGTTACGAGCCTTTCCATTTTCTTTGATGAACACTGCTAAGGAATGGTTGTACTACTTACCTTCTGGCAGTATCCCAACTTGGAATGGTTTGAAGAAACTATTCTTAGAGAGGTATTTTCCTGCATCAAAGGAAACTTAGATTCAGAAAGATATTTGTGGTATTAAGAAGATGGAAGGAGAATCATTGTATGGATGTTGGGAACGTTACAAGAGATTGGTGGCTAGCTTTCTGCATCATCAATTTAGTGATTTTTGATCATCCAGTATTTCTAAGAGGGTTTGCAAGCAAGTGACAAAAATGTTTTCGACGCTGCAGGTAGTGGTGCACTAGTGAACAAAACAATAGCTCAAGCTAGAGAGTTAATTGAGAATATGGTAGCAAATTCTCACCAATTCTTAAGTCGTGCGTCAGAACCACTTGTTAGGAGAGTCAATGAAGTGAGTAAAGTTTCTGAACTTCGTCAACAAATAGGCAACATGGTAGCAATGATGCAAAAAATTGCATCCGTGGTGGTACCATCATCTACCCAAGGTTATGAAGAGGGAAACGATCAATTTAATGCGATTTTCCCAAATCATCAGAGACAACAGTATGATCCCTATTCTAACACTTACAATCCATGGTGGAGATATCATCCCAATTTCAGATATGCGAACACGCAAGCAGCATCTCCAGGGCCGATTTTCAATCATCCTAGAGGTTTCCAACAATAAGCACATCAACCACAACCAGTTCAGAACTCAGAATCATCGGAGATACTTGGTGTAATGAAGAACTTAACCAAAATGGTGCAACAAAATCAGCAAAAATCAGATGTCAATCAACAGGAAACTGATAGCGCAATCAGAAAGTTGGAGATCCAGATAAACACTAAGGCTGGTAATCTGAATCGTTTGGAAACACAGAATAGTGGAAAACTCCCCTCTCAAACCCTTAATCCAAGGGAGAATATCAATGTTGTGACACTGAGAAGTGGTACATGAACTGTGCAACTGGAAGAAGCTGAGAAAAACAAAGACCCTAAGGGGCCTATTTTGGAGACAAAGACTACTGACTCTTCCCAATCCGATGAGGTAGCTAACAAAAACTCTAAACCTCCTGTTTCTACTTATGTTCCTCCTTTTTATTTCCCTAGTAGGTTTGCTAATTCTAAAAAGGCGAAACACGATAAGGAGGTCTTAGATATGTTTAGTAAGATTCATGTGAACAGTCCACTCATAGATGCAATTAAACAAGTCCCTAAGTACGCAAGAATTCAGAAGGATTTGTGTACCAATAAGCAAAAACTAACCGGTAATGAGGTAATAAAGGTGGGAGAGAATGCCTCAGCTATCTTGCAAAAGAATATCCCACTCAAATGTAAAGATCCCAGTAGTTTTGATATTCCTATTGTCATTGGAACACTAAGTTTAATAAGTCTATGCTTGATTTAGGAGCATCAGTAAATGTTATGCCTGCATATATATATGAATCTCTTAATTTAGGTCATATGAAAGAAACTCGAATTACTTTACAGTTAGCTGACCGTTCTAATGCATACCCTAGAGGATTATTGAAGATGTGCTTGTGCGGGTGAATCAACTAATTTTTCCAACATATTTCTGTGTTCTGGAGATGACAGACGGATCAACTGATGCGTCGCTACCTTTGTTGCTTGAACGACCCTTTATGAGCACGACTAGAACCAAAATTGATGTGCATAATGGGACGTTGACTATGGAATTTGATGGAGAAGTGATATGTTTCAACATCTATGAGGCGATGAGATATCCAAGTGACATCCACTCTTGGTTCTCCATTGATGTTATCGATAATTTAGCTTAGAGGATGTTTTACTTGAGTGGCGATGATGCTTTAGAAACACTACTAGCAAAACCACTTGATAAGGTTTTGGAGTACGGTGATGATATTAAAGAAAGCATTGGTTCTCTTACCTCATTACAAGAAAAATCAGTAAGCGAGAATATTTCCTACATTTCTTTACCAGTATCTAATGAAAAGTTATTTCCATCTATCTTACAGGCTCTGAAACTAGAACTTAAGCCTCTTCCTAATCACCTAAAATATATGTATAATACTTCTTCGGGTGTTGAGGGAGTACAAAGAGGCTATGGGATGAACAATTGATGATAGCAAGGGAATAAGCCATTCTACGTGCATGCGTAGAATACTACTTGATGAAGGAACAAAGCCTACAAGGGAGGCTCGTCGATTGAATCCTCCGATAATAGAAGTAGTAAAGAAAGAGTTACTCAACATTTTAGATGTAAGAGTTATCTACCCCATTTATGATAGAAAGTGGGTGATCCCGGTACAAGTTGTACCAAAAAAAAATCGGACGTAACAGTGGTGCAGAATGATATTAATGAACTTGTCCCAATTCGTGTTCAAACCGGTTGGAGGTTTTGTGTAGATTATAGAAAACTAAATGCAACCACTAGAAAAGCTCACTTCCTATTACCTTTTATGGATCAAATGTTGGAACATTTGTATGGACATTCTTATTAATGTTTTCTTGATGGCTATTCAGGTTACAATCAAATTGTGTAGTACCAGAGGATCAAGAGAAAACTATTTTTACTTGTCCGTTCAGAACATTTGCTTATAGAAGGATGTCTTTTGGTTTTTGTAACGCACTCGCTACCTTCCAAAGGTGTATGGTAAATACCTTTTCAGATTATGTTGAAAACATTATCGAAGTTTTTATGGATGATTTCAGTGTGTATGGTGGTTCGTTCGACTTATGCTTAGATAACCTTACACTAATTCTTAAATGATGTATTGGGACTAATCTTGTGCTAAATTGGGAGAAGTGTTATTTTATGGTAACTCATGGCATAATTTTAGGCCATATTATATATTTTAAAGGCTTGGAAGTTGATAAATCTATACCATAATAAGTGTGATATATTATCTATGAATAACTCGTATCACAAATATTAATGCTTTCCTCAAGTTGAATCTCTTAGTAATAAGCATTTGATTATTTGGTGAAAAAGAATTTAGATATTAGTGATTGCAGTATATTTTGACATATGGAGGCGTAACGAAGTATTACGCCGAGTGAGGATACTTTAGGGTTATTGGTATAAAGATAGAGTGGATATTAATTTTAACCGATTAATAAACATATCTGGTGATGGAAGATGAAATCTTTAACCAGTATTTCAATTTTTGTTCACAATTTTTATTCTGTTTGTTTTTAGTTCAGTTTACTTCAGTTAAGAAACTCAACAACCCCCTGATTATCTAATAATTTTAAAGCAAATAATAATTCTATGTTCTCTATGACCTACTTGTTATTGTACTCGTTATGGTATAAAGTGTAGGAAATATTTTGGTCGGATGACAACCCATCTCCTATACGAAGATATGAAGAAGTTGAAGAATACAAACACTAAGAAGAAAAAGAAGAACGAAGATCGCAACAAACAAAGACATAATGATTTTGTAAAACTAGGCCATTTGAAAACCGTCAAGGTTCACAAAAGCGATTGCCCGAAGAGTCTTACAGGGAATTGAACTCTCCTACTTAATGAATATCCCGTAAAGGAGATAACTGGGCTTCAAGTTTAAATTCTTCATAATCTGAAAAAAGTTGGAAAAGAGGAGATATTATTAGTATCAACGAACTTTAGTGTGTTGAAAAACTTTCACGGAAACTTACAAAGATCCTTGAGAAAAGGAAAGATTTCTAGAAGAAATATGACCACCAACGATGATCTCAACAATAAGAGGAAGATCACCGGCCATTACGGAAAAAAATTTCACAAAGAATAATATGCTTCGTACACAAGGTAATAAAAGAACAAGATGGAAACATATAAAGCAATAAATAAAAACAGTGTGGTGAATAACATTTAGATACGCTGCAATTTTTACTAGAAAAGACAACTTTCCCCTCAAAATTAAAACAGATGCAACACCTCACCAAACTAGACATTGGTTCACTTCTGAATCTAACAAAATTAGATCCAAACATCCGCAATCGAAGATAATATGGATATCCACAACCAAAAATAATCCAGAATACGCAACAGAAGGTAGTCCGAATACCCACAATAGAAGGCACCATAAAAGATCTTTTTCCTTTCCTTGTATGTAAATATTTATGATAGATATAAGGGCTAGTTTAGACATTAAAACATTTTCCTCTTACAATACTACAATATGTTAGGTTAAAGAGAACTAAAATTTGTTTTGAGAGTCTGTTCCTAAATAATTTCCTAGGGCTTTTCCTACACTCTTAGTAGCCATTAAATATTGGGAAAAAACATAATAACAAATATAAGGTTTTATTACTGACTTTTTTTAGTCATTTTTATTTTTCATGTTCCAGTAACAAAAGATAGGATCATAAAAAATAATAATAATAACAAAAAAGAGCATAACAAACTTAAATTGTATTTATATTCCAAGCTACACATCGGAAAATTTCAAATACTATATTTTCATATAGGTTTCAAACAAATTTTCATAAATTTAATGTTTTTTTGGCTTAGTTTTATGGGTACAACGTATTTTTGCATATAAAAAAAATGATATATATATCGTATTCACCATTACATGAATCCAATAGCAGGGGATGTGTAATATTTTTGTAATTATCAAAAATTTGACATCTTTGGGATCACAACTGAAAGTGTATAAACTCCAACAAAATATATTTTTTATCCTGAATCGCTTCAACATAACATTTTAAAAGTAAAAACAAAGCTATCAAAGTAAAATGAAATGACACAAGACTTTATGTGATTCAGTCAACAAAACTATTTACATCTAAAAATAAATAGTTTGGATCCATTGGTATGATCAAATTAATATTTATACAGAAGAAAAGAAAAGAGAAATAATTTATACTAATGTGATGACTTCGTATAGATCATAATCATGTTAATTATGAATCAAATGAACTAAAACAGTTAAATAAATTTCATACCTAAGCCCTTTGCTATTACTTCAATGACTTCAGTCTAATTTCCCTTTTGATTTTCCAACCCCTCTCCCTGTTAATGAGATTGGTATTTATAGCTTAGTTGGTGGAGTCCACCAATCTACCTTTCCACATATTTATTCTTATCCATTCTTGGTGCAGTGCGTAGTTCCGCAAAGCTTTTTTGTAATTCCCGCATGGTCTGATCGTTTCTTCCGCAAGTCTTATCTTGCGTACTGCCTATTTCCCGTAGTTTCTTACGGATTATCCCGCACTTCTCCTGCGGTCTTTATAGTTAAGTTATTACTTTGGATTGGAATGAATGTTGCGACTTTACTTGAATCATGGCATGTTAGACACGTAGCTATTTAAAGTGATTCGTCATGCTTTAATTCTTTGTGTTCCGCTACATAGAGATTCGATACGTGTCAGTCATGCATCGATACTCATTATTACTCTTTATTGTGTCAGGCTTTCCCGCAACCTGTTGTTAGTCGAGCAATTAAAGTTGTCTGTCTTGATCAGTGCACTTTACTTTCCCACTACCTACGTGTAAGTCAGGCAGCAAGGCTATCTGTTTTGTGCAGTGTGGCTTACTTTCCCGCAACCCACGTGTCGGTCATGCATTAATACTGTCAAGATCACTTTAAAGATTTTGCAGCTGTCAATTCAACGCTTTCAAAAGACTTTGTTCCAGTTTTTCTCATCTCATCATAGCTCGTTACTTCTCCAGTAGTTTTCAAACACGTGTGCCTTAGATTTTATTCTCTCACAATTTTCCCCCTTTTTTTTTCAAATTTTGAAAGTTGTTAAAAATTTTTGAAAAAAGGAAAAATAATGATTACCTTTCTATTTCCCACGCCTGCAATAACTCCTTGTTACACTTTTCCCTATTTTTTTCGCTAGCATTAACTCACTTTTGCACGTTTTCTTCAGTTGGCGCTTTTCGAGGAAATCAAATCTCTGAACTTTATTTCTTTTCAGTTTTCGACGGTTCGTCAGTTTCAGCTTTCTCCTATTTAATACCAATTATTTTCTTCATTCCATTCTTTACACCTTTTGTCTTCTTCTTCTTAAAGTTGCAGCACTTTTCATTCCTTCAAGCTTTTCAAAGATTCTTCAATATCTTTTCATTCTTCTCAACTTCTGCAATTCGAAATTCTCTCATCGGGATCCAATCCTTGATATTATCAAAGTATTCTTCTTAGACTATTTTACTCCTCTGTAAGTTATTCCTTTGCTTTTATTCTTTTTCGTGTTTTCTTGATTATTCTTCACTGTTATGTAGATTCTTTTGAGTTTAATAGTGAAGATGATGTTGATGCCCCTACCTGTTTATTACTTATTGGAACGAACAATGATTTTGAAGTGGTTGAATTTTCTTTTGATGATTGGTTATTCTGACATGATTCCTGATTTCTCTTGATTATAAAATAATTGTTATCTTATTGTTCTTTTATTTTGTTACCTTCTATTCTGCTCTTGCCTTTTGATCTTTAGTAATCTTATTTTTTCTTTCTTCCCTGTGTAGATAAAAATATATCATGGCTGGAAAGGGTAAAGCTCAAGTTCCTGATGATGCTTCTCGTCAAGATGATCAACCTTTACACAAGATGCCATCCCGTTATCCTGTATCGAGAAGTCATCCTTCGGAACCTGCAAGGCCCGCAAGTGTCCAAGCAGTAAATAATCCTGTTCCTAAAGACAAGCGGGCTCATAAAAGTTGTAGCTTCAAGTCTATGGATCTCGAATAGTTTAAAAGGATCCATGGTCTCAAAGGATTCAAAGTCTCCTTTTTCGATTGCGCTTCCGATGAAATTTCCCTGGCAATGATAAAGGGTTTTCAATATACCAATGATAGATTATTAATTCCCGCAGGAGCTATAGATGCGGGCTTACAGCTTCCCTTGTACCAAAAAGAGAATCCTTATCGATTTGAAGTCCTTGTGAGTCGTAATCAATCTCACCAAGGCTTAGTGCGATCAGTTGCGCAATACAATGGAAATTGGTGGAGAATACTTGATGAATGCAGCTTACGTAGCCAAGGACGGACCAGGTTTACATGCTATGTTTCGGACATTAGGTTAAGAAAATAATATACAGTGGAAAATTTCCATGCCACGTATGCGGACAATGTTTCCGCCAAAAACCACAAGAATTGGAGTGTTGGCCCAAACCGCAAAGGTGGGAAGGGGTTCCGTTTACTATCGGAGATTGACAACGTGAAACTGAAGTATGTTCAGGGAACAATGATTTCTCTTAGGGAAAAGGTTCGGGAAGATCACGACTATAAATGGTATCGCACCCCTCTCCTTATTGAAGGTCCCTGGGTCTGCTTCCAATAGTGTAGTGTACGACCTTCTCACTCGTTTCAACGGTTATTGCCCTTACAGATTAAATTTTTCTGATTTCAAGTTCGCTCTTTTCAGCGAGGTACGTAGTTTTTCTTGAGTATAAATGCATTGCTTAGAGTATAGTTTTCGTTTGATATTAAAAAAATTTCTTCGTTTTCTTTTTATAGTCACAAATTGAGTCGGAGACTGAGCCGCTGGATGATGAAGGCACTTAGGATGAAACGAGGTTAAAACACAAGGCCGCACCTCTTTCAGAAAAGGTATTATTTTATCCGTTGACTTCTTATATATTGTGTTTAGAATTTCTTTTGATGAAGCATTGCGGTATATTTACAGGGTCGGAAGAAAGCGAAAGGCGCGCCCCGTGCTTCTACATATAGGGAAGAGGGTGAGATTCATGATTCTCCTCTCCATCATCCACGCTCTAGGGGTGAAGGAAGTTCTGCTGCAAAAAGGCAAGAAGGAGGTCAACGAATTCCCCTTCTACTAACGAACTTCGAATCTGAAGGACAACATGATGCCGTGGAAGAAACCTCGCAGATTCCGAAGGATTCCTCGGATCAAGTTATTGTCCCTGATCCTTCTTTCTATCTTCAATTCTCTCCTCTACCTGGGGATGAGCCGCTTGAAACTTCTTCTAATGAAGATGAGACGACTGATGAAGAGGATCGCAACCTTCAAGCATCTGTTGCAGAGGCAGTAATGGCCCCGCAAGCACATGTTGCGGAAACAGAAGTGGCCCCGCAATCACATGTCGCGGAAACATAGGTTGCCCGGCAAGCACAAGTTGTGAAAACAGAAGAGCCGGCAAGCACCAGTACAACGAATAATGTTCCCTCAAGCATCATGACAAAAGCTATTCCTGTTAGGCCTGCTGGTGCGAGCGGGGTTGATGCTGATGAAACTCAACAGAACCCAGAGTTTCCTCAATCGAGCAGAAGAAAGGAAGTCGCGGAGGCTTCTATTCTCTTAAATAAAGAAGAAGAAGCTTTCAGATATTTCATGTCAAAGAATCTTCTCTCTGTTCCATTCAATTCTCTTCCGGTCAAATCCGATAGTTTTTCGGTTTTTCGATTGCGCAAATCTATGGAAGCCGTTCCATACGATGTGGTTAGAGATGCTTGGTTAAAAGATCAAGGAGAAGATGTTGATCCTTCGTTCCGCATCATCGAGCCCTCTCGCTTTCGGATACACTTGCACTTGCGGATGGACAAGTGCATTCCTTCCCTCAACAAACTCTTGAACAGGAATTTTAACTGTCAACTTATTTATTAATTTCTTCTTATTCCATATTCTAATTATAGTTTAATTTCGTAGCTTGGTCGGGGTCAAAGCGCCTTACACACTGCGTTTCAATTCTACAAGGCGCGGTCCTCCATGATGGAGTCCCAATTCAGAGCTGTGGAAAATGACGCCTTGGACCTGCAGCGGGAGAATGATAAACTCCGCCAAAAAGTGCTGAATCTTCAGAACCAAGGTTTTGTTCTTTCTTTTAGTTACTTTTTCCTTTATTTTATTTCTCTTCTTCTGAACTACTTTATGGGATCAACGGGGGATCCAGAACTTGTATCTAGGATGCAGCATAGGATTACGCAGTTAAGAGATCATGTTGTAAAAGTTAATAATGAGAATGTGGAGGTCAAGACAAAATTCAATGGTCTTGTGGATAGTCATGATTCGGTTATTCAGAAATATATAAATTAGAGTCACAACATCGGCTTTTATATGTGGAAAAAGTTCGCAAGAAAGTAGAGTTTGACGCCACTTTGTTGTGGACTAAAGGTTGTGTTTCTAAAGCACGGGCAATGTCCGAAAAATTAGAAGAAGAGAACCGCAAGCTTTGCATAGAGCGGTCGAATATCCTTTCGGGATTTTCCCAATCTGATTCGTCTCATCATTCAAAACTTTCTTCATATATCGCTCAGCTTATTGAATATAGAGACAACTCTACTGCAGAGGCTTATGCCATGGGAAAAGCCCTTTCGGATGCTCAAACTACAATTCTAAACTTATCTGATTCTGTTCTTCATCGCGAGAGCAATATTTTCCGGTTACACAAAGAAATGGCCAAATGCACATCTAAGTTAAACCATTTGCGGGATAATGAAACAGAGTTATCTCAGTGTCAACAGCATCTTGAACAACTCAAAGCCAATTACAGCAAGCTTTCAGACGAAAATGATTTCCTTGATATTACGAAAGATGCCATGGGTCGTGAGCTTGAAGAGTTTGAAACCCTCGCAAGAGGTATCTTATTCGATCGCAAACTCCAAATTTAATAATATTCCGTTATTAATTAATTCGTTACTTTAATTTCAGGTTTTGAAGAAAAGTTTAAGGATGCAACGGCTGAGGGAGAGCTTGGTGCCGCAACTTCTAGGATTGAAGAACTCAATAAACAACTTGAGTTATCTTCTGTTAAGGTTAAGGAAGCACAAGCTCAGCTTGAGCTTGCCTCCACAAAGCCGATAAAGCGCAAGCTCAACTTAAACTTTCTTCTTCCAAAGTTAAGAGTATTGAAGAGACTCTAAAGCATGAGGTTTTAAAGATCGAAAGCCTTGTTCGGGATTTAGCTACCGAAAGAGGGAAAATAAATTTTTTGAAAAATAGAATCCTGATATGTGAAATTGCAATAACTCAATTCAAGGTGGAAATTACAAATAGAAAAGCTTATATTGAATGGTTAAGAGTCGAAGCTAAAGCTAAAATTGCAAAAGCAGTCAATAACACTCTTGATAGAGTAGAAGCTGATGGATTTACAACAGTTTATAAGCGCCGAGATGTTCCAAACAATCCTCCCTTCAAAGGAACTACTCCTGCTTCTTAGCTTTCTTTTTGTTGTTTTGTTCTTCTTCATTCATTTATTGCAGTTGCTTTTTCATTTTTCCTTGTAACTTTGTTCATACAAAACAGATTTTGAATACATATTAATTATCAATTTATTGTATGAGTGTAATTTACTTTAGTCGCAAGGATGTTTTTATACCTTGTGTTATATTATGGGTGTATCACATGTCTAACTCCACTCGGGCCAGGAGGAAGTTAGGATGCGGTCCCGAAAGTCTCCTAAAATGGAGAAAGATACAACAATTAGAATCACATTAGGCACCCCTGTTGGCGAAAGACCCAATAGTCATACACTCATAGGCATTCATATGGATTTTCTTAGAGAGGTTACATTTGTAGCTTTACCTAATATGAACTCGGATTGTCGTATAATCGTATTGCTACCTGTGAGCAATTCCCGAAGTGGAGAGTACCTGATATAAAAACCAATACGATGTTAAACATCTCTATTGTGATAAATCTCATAGTCATGGATACTTATCTGGATCTTTTAGGAAGATTGCATTTAATATGCATTACCTATTTCGAATTTTTTTTTTTTTTTTTTGCACAATTGCATTATGGATCAAGGATAATAAAATTTGAGATATTGGGCGTTCCAAGGATGTTGCAAAATTCCTCCATCCATATTTCGCAAGTGGTACGATCCTTGTCATGCAATGCCTTGTATAATATAAGGTCCTCCCCACGTAGGTGCAAATTTTCCCGCTGCTTTATCTCTTTGGTATTCCGGGATTTGCCACAGAACATATTGTCCTTCTACAAAATTCCGCATCTTTACTTTTTTACTGTATTCTCTTGCCAGTTTCCTTTGATAATTCTCCATTTTTTGAATTGTAACTTCTCTTCTTTCTTCTAGATCATCCAACTTTTCCAACATTAAATTTGAATTAAAATTTTTCTCCCATGCCTCTGTTCTTGTAGTGGGTAGAATGACTTCCGTTGGAATAACTGCTTTTGTTCCGTAAGTAAGAAGAATTGGTGATTCTCCAGTGGATTCTCTTCAAGTTGTACGGTATGCCTATAATGTATTATGAAGATGTTCACACCATCGTTTATGCTGACCATCAAGAGTTTTCTTTAGATTCATGGCAACTGTCTTATTTGTTGCTTCAGCTTGCCCATTGCTTTGCGGATAAAGCGGAGTAGACTTATTCTTTTGAATATTAAATACTTCAAAAAGCATATTAATATTTTTTCCGTGTAATTGCTGTCCATTATCCTAGACTATGGCCACCGGAATTCCAAATCTACAGATTATATTCTCAAATATGAATTTAAAAACATCGGTATCTCTAATATGTGCAAGAGATTTGGCCTCAACCTATTTAGTGAAATAATCTGTGGCTACAACCAAATATTTTCTCTTTTTAGTTCCTTCTACCAATGGTCCAACAATGTCTATCCCCCATTTTACAAATGGCCAAGGGCTGAGCACCGAATTAAGTTCTGTTGCGGGAGTTTTATCTTTTTTGCATAACGCTGGCATTCTTCACACCTTCTTACCATGTTTTCCGCATCTTTATGCATAAATGGCCAATAATAACCTTGCGTCTCTGCCTTTAAAGCTAGTGATCATCTTCCGCTATGATTTCCCGCATCACCATAATGTATATCTTTGAGGATTCGCAGCCCTTCCTTTCGTGATAAACATCGAAGTAGCGGTCCCAAAAAATACTTTCGGTAAAGAATTCTATCCCGCAACTGATAATTTACAGATCTTGATTGCACCTTCCATGCTTCTTTAGAATTTGCGGACAATATTCCATTTTGCAAATATTGATGGACCGAAACTCTCCAATCTTTTTCGGTTTGGTGATTTTCTATTTTGTGCGGGAAATTTCCTTTATTTTGGATAGCTACGTCTTCAATATCTTTATCCATTTGTTCTTGCATATTTTCAACTGCCCATAACTTGATTGATGGTTCATAAATACGCCCAATTTTTACCGCTGTTGTATTTCGATCCTTTATCATTGAAGAAATACATGCTAATGCATCAGCATGTCGATTCTTATCTCTGGATAGATGCCGAAAGGTTATATTTGGAATCTGAAGCGCCAGTCTTTGCACAAGATTTTTATATTCTATCAAGTCTTCATCATACGCTTGATATCTTAATTCAACCTGTCAAATTATTAATTGTGAATCACTTGTGACTCGGACATCGTTTATCCCTAACTCAATGATAAGTCTGAGGGCGTGAACCACAGCTTCATATTCCGCTTTATTATTTGTATGTTCATCGAACTCGAGGCGGAATGAATGTACCATTCTATCCCCAGTAGGAGTTGTAACTACGATTCCAATTCCAGCACCTTCTTTATTCCTGGATCCGTCAACAAATACTTCCCATCTTTTGGGATTTACAGAATTCAAGATATCTTGAGGGTCACCATCTTTAATTCCGGGTAGACCTTGAAATTTTGTATCATAAAATAATAAGTAACCAATGTCAATAATAATTAGAAAATAAAAGATGAAACATGTTCATTTGTAAATCTGGGCGAAACTTGAGTTTCGAAGTTATCGTCCAGCGGAAATTCCGCAAGGAAACCAACCAAAATTTGCGACTTTTGTGAAGTTTGTAATTCGAATAATATTTTGAATTGCTCGAGTTATGCATTCCATTTTGCTATTCTTCCTACTTTTCTTGCATTCTTTAATACTGACTCCAATGGTGCTTTGCTTGGCACCCGTACATAATGTGTCAGAAAATATGTATGTAGTTTTTGGGTAGCAAACACCAGTGCTAAGATTAACTGTTCAATTTTCGTATAATTTCTTTCTGCAGGGTTCAAAGTCTTACTAATGTAATACACTGGCTTTTCAATCTTTTCATTGGTCCGTACTAACACCGCACTTACTACGTCTTCGGTTGCCAAAATATATAAGGCTAGAATTTCTTCAGGCTTTGGCTTTTGCAGTGCAGGTAATGTTGCGAGGTAAACCTTGATATTTTGAAAAGCTTGCTCACATTTCTCATTCCATTCGAATTTATTTTTCTTTTTTAAAACATCAAAAAAAGGTTTGCATCTCTTCGATGATCTTGCAATAAATCTGCTTAATGCGGCTAAACATCCATTTAGCTTATGAACTTCTTTAACATTCCTTGGAGATTGCATGTCTACTATTGCTTGAACTTTTGCAGGATCAACTTCGATTCCTTTTTTAGTAACTAAATATCCCAGAAACTTCCCTGAAGTGACCTCAAAAATGCACTTGTCAGGATTGACCTTCATTATATATTTCCGCAAGGCTTGAAATATCTCTTTCAAATCTTGTAAATGATTTGTTGCAAGTTTATTTTTTACTAACATGTTATCCACATAAACTTCCATAGTATGTCCTATTCATGGTTTAAAAATTGCGTCAACCAGCAGTTGATATGTTGCTCCGGCATTTCTTAATCCGAATGGCATCCTGGTGTAACAATACAAACCGTGTGGAATAAAGAATGCAGTGTGCTCTTGATCTTCATCAGCTAGTGCGATCTGGTTATACCCTGATTTTCCATCCATAAAGGATAAGGCTTCATGACCTTCAACAGCGTCTACCAACTGATCTATGCTGGGGAGTGGATAACTGTCTCTTGGGCATGCTTTATTCAAATTGGTGAAGTCTATGCAAATTCTAACACCTCCATTCTTCTTTGGTACAATCACCATGTTAGAGATCCAAGTCGGGTATCGCACCTCTCAGATAAATCCCGCATCCATGAGCTTTTTTAATTCATTCTCTACGACTCATGGTATTCGGGCGCAACTTTACGTATACGTTGCCGAAAAGGTGTGGCATCGGGGTGTATATGCAGTTCGTGTTGTACAATATTTGGGTCAATACCTGACATGTCCTCCATTTTCCATGCAAATATATCTTCAAAATCTCGAAGTAATAAGATCAAATTTCGCTCCCTTTCCGTCTCCATCAACGTCCCAATCCTTATTAGCTTGGGAAACTCTTCTGCTGCTATATTAACAATTTTGGTTTCCTCTATCGGGGTAAATGTGGGTTTGGGAGCTCCTAAAAATGTGGGAGCCCCCTTTGGTTGCTATGCTGGATGATTCCCTTGATCTGCTTTTGATGTGTTTCATTTTTCTTCAACATTTTCACTTGTTTCATTTATCGCTTTTTCCCCATCAATCTGACTCATATACTGGTCTAAGGCATCTTATTTTGTCTTCATTTTGCGTTCCTTTTTCTTGTTTTGTTGTTGATGTTGTCGTTCTTCATTCATACGAACTTCAGCTAGGATGCAAGATTTTTCTTCACTTTGATCTCCTCTTATCTCCATTTTTCTTTGTGGTGTTGGAAACCGTAAGTATTGGAGGTACGTTCAGGTTACTCCTTTTAACTGATGAACCCAGTTCCTATCGACGATGGCATTGTATGGAGACGGAGCTTCCACTGCACTGAATTTCGTCAAAATACTTATCGGACCTGCCGCAACATCAAGCAAGATCTCCCCTTTTGGTTTTGAAGCTAATCCATTAAACCAATAAATTGTATAACAAGAAGGAGTTAACTGACCATCTTCTAATCCCATTTTTTGAAAGGTATCATAAAACAGCACATTAAGGGAACTGCCCCCATCCATAAGAACTTTTCTTACTTTCCATCCCGATACAGGCAATGTAAGTACCAATGGATCGTTGTGGATTTCAACCTCTTGATCAACCTCATTTGCAGAAAAAGTTAATGGGGACGCCATTCATCCTTCCCATGATTCAATAACTCTTCCTGCAACCTTGAAGACTTCATGATTGCGGACTCTTTTATGCAATTTCGTATTGATCGCTTAACTCAAAATATATGATCATGTTTATAGTTTGATTATTTTGAGGAATATTTATTGCTTTTCCCTTATTAAGCCTTGGTAGTGGATCAGTTGTTTGAATGAATTCTTTTAATTCCCCCGCGTCAATTAACCTTTGCACCTGCGTTATTAAATTTATGCATCGGTTTGTGGAATGGCCCCGATAACAATGGCATTCACAGTACTCTTTTGAATTTTGTGTATGTTCAGGTTGTTGTTCTTTTGTTCGTGGCCAATGAAAATCTGGTCTATTTTTTATTGCATTTAAAATTTCAGAATAAGGAATATTGAGTTTAGTAAAGATTTGTTCCTCAAATTGTTGTATAAACTTTCTTCTTTCGTCCATTTTTGTTCCTTTGATTCATTATTCAGATATTTTCCCGCAAACCTCTTTTCGGTTCCGGACGATGGTTCTATTGAATTGGCCCTTTTTGCATTCCCTTGTGGTGGTGGTGATATTATTCTCGGACGTTGCCTCTGAATGTCTTGCAATCTTGCGCATTTTTCAATGATATCTCTGAGATCTCCTTTGGTTTTTGGATTTGTATTATGGATATCTACAAAGAGTTGGCTTTCCCGATTGGTGATTCCCCACTTATAACTGTTGATCGCAACCTCTAGAGTTACATCCCCAATTGCTTGGCAGATCGTTTGCCAACGATCTGTATAATCTCGAATGGTTTCTTCTGCTGATGAGGCAAGTGAGTACAACTTATCTATCCCTGCATCTGCGGGCTGATTGTACATGTACGCTTCCAAGAACTTGCGGGTTAACTGCGTATAAGAATTTACCGACCCTTCTGGTAAATTATCATACCACGCCAATGCTATTCCTTTCAAACTCGAAGGAAAAAGTCGGCAGATAACAACGTCATCTTGTTCCCAACGTGTCATACAGCGATTGTAATATTTTAAATGAGTCGTTGGGTCTTTCGTTCCGTCGTAACATTCGAAAAGGGGAATACTACATTCATGCGATATTGATGTATATGCCAGGAGTGGTGCCAATGGTGTCCTTCGGGCTTCTTTTAACACTTCCTATAATCTTCCACCTTCTTTATTCTTGAAATTTTTAATTTCTTCCCGCATTTGTTCCATATCCTCATAGTATTTTTTCCACCTGTCGTTATGCAACCTTGATCCATCAAAATTTAATCTGTCTGGTTCATTTTGGTTACTCAAGGGTTGTACCACCATTATTACTCTTTGATCTCTATTAACCTTCGTTCTTCTTCGTGCAGGTCTGCTGGAGCTTGCTTGTTGTCCCTGTGTTTTAGTTATTGACGGTTCCGCAGCGTGTTGGACTCTTTCCTTAATTGCTTGATTTTCTCTGGTCAACAATGCAATTTGTTCCGCACAAACTCGTTGTTCCTTTCGCATTACATTCATTTCTTCCATTAACTGTTGAACATGATCAGTACTGTTTTGAGAACTTTCTTGAGATGAACGATTAGTTGTGTGGGATTCAGAATCACTTATGTGGTCATTATTGGGTCCTTGCTCTTGTGATCTTCCCGGTACTTCTTTTTGTTGAGGAACTCCTATAGCATTACTATCCTGATTGCCTGAATTGGCATCTTGATCATGCACGCCTCTTTGTGACATTGTCCTCATTTGTATGTACTTTTGTGGTGATGAAATTTCTTCTGAACTCAAACTCGTGTTGGTGTAGGAATTTCTTGTACAGTATTCTAAAAGAGCTCAAGTAATGAATTATGTGTTTCAAAAGATTTTATCCTTATCAATAAATTTGCAACACAATTTGGTTGAAACCAAATGGTACATATTATCACAGTATCAAAAATTTAGTTGGAAACAAAAATCAAGGACCTAATAAATATGACATGTTGCTAAGTGAACATTTCTTGAATTTAAAAAATATGGTACAGAATGGTGAAAAATAAAGAAAATTAATCATAACAACCAAATGTATATATTCATCAACTGTCTAATTTTTAGAAAAAATCATATTTTCAACCTTTTCATATGAACCTAAATTATTTCTCTTTAAATAGAATTTTTTTTAATAGAATATGACTCAATATTTTAACAAGAAAATTTTGTCAGGTAGAATAAATTATTTACTCGTCCCTGTTTCTAGCGCCAAATTGTGATTACCAAAAATCTGGCATCTTTGGGATCACAAGCGAAAGTGTATAAACTCCAACAAAATACATTTTCTTATCCTGAATCGCTTCACCATAACATTTTGAAAGTAAAAACAAAGCTATCAAAGTAAAATGAAATTACACAAGAATTTATTTGATTCAATCAACAAAACTATTTACATCTAAAAATAAATAGTTTGGATCCATTGGTATGATCAAATTAATATTTATACAGAGAAAAGAAAAGAGAAATAATCTATACTAAATTGATGACTTCATATAAATCATAATCATGTTAATCATGAATCAAATGAACTAAAACAGTTACATAAGTTCCATACCTAAGCCCTTTGCTATTACTTCAATGACTTCAGTCTAATTTCCCTTTTGATTTTTCCAATCTCTCTCCCTGTTAATGAGGTTGGTATTTATAGCATAGTTGATGGAGCCCACCAATCTACCTTTCCACATATTTATTCTTATCCATTCTTGGTGCAGTGTGTAGTTCCGCAAAGCCTTTTTGCAATTCCCGCACGGTCTGATCGTTCCTTCCGCAAGTCTTAGCCTGCGTACTTCCTGTTTCTCGTAGTTTCTTACGGATTATCCCGCATTTCTCCTGCGGTCTTTATAGTTAAGTTATTATTTTGGATCGGAATGACTGTTGCGACTTTACTTGAATCATGGCATGTTAGATACGTATCTATTTAAAGTGATTCGTCATGCTTTAATTCTTTGCGTTCCGCTGCTTAGAGAGTCGATACGTGTCATTTATGCATCAATACTCATTATTACTCTTTATTGTGTCAGGCTTCCCACAACCTGTTTTCAGTCGAGCAATTAAAGTTGTCTGTCTTGATCAGTGCACTTTACTTTCCCGCTACCTATGTTTAAGTCAGGCAGCAAGGCTATCTGTTTTGTGCAGTGTGCCTTATTTTCCCGCAACCCACGTGTCGGTCATGCATTAATACTGTCAGGATCATTTTAAAGATTTTACAGCTGTCAATTCAACGCTTTCAAAAGACTTTCTTCCAGTGTTTCTCATCTTATCATAGCTCGTTACTTCTCCAATAGTTTTCAAACACGTGTGCCTCAGATTTTATTCTCTCATAATTTTATTATTCAGAAATATACGATACAAATTTGCTAATTTTGATAGTACAGATACCAGGTCTTAAGATGGTGATTTTGTTAGGTGAATATAACCCATGCTCTATGGTGGTGGTTTCCATATGAGTGGACATAATTATAGCCATATGATAACGGTTTCAGGGGAGTCACTAAAGTAACAATGGGCGGTGGTAGTGCCAAGTAAATCCGCATTTTGGAATTTTTATCATTATGCATCCATGATCTTTGGATACATAAAATGATTGCATCTCTGTTGTTTTTGTATTCATGTATCCATGATCTACGGGTGAAATTTCTTTTTATCTTTTTATTATTTAAATGCACGCACACTACATCCATGATCTAGGATGCAAAAAAAACATCGACATCCTTGATTCTTAGGAACATAAACGTAACATTTAAAATATTAATTAGGAACAATTAAAGAAAAGAAAAAACACTCTACATATATTACTAAGCATGAAACATGCATCCATGATCTTCTGCATCTCTAGTAACTAAACATGAGTAAATGCATCCATGATGCATATATCTAAGGTGTTGAAATCGTGAAGTGATTTCTATTTGTAGATATCAAATCCATGTTGAATCGTGATTCAAAGATACATGACTGATTTTTATTATATAACATAAAATATATTTTTATTAAAAAATAAAAGATTTTATGGTTTAGTGGAATATATATATATATATAAAATAATTATGAGCAGGCAGTGCAGTGATTTATCAGTTAATTATACACCTTATTTCTTAACTAGTTTGGGAAAAAAAAGTATCTGAAATCTCTTGGATCAGTATCGACTAAGATAAGATTCAAATTCAAATCCACGAGTCAAGGAAGACTCGATTCCAAAAACCAAGTCTGATCGATTTTGAAACGGTTGAGGTAACTCGTACGAATCCAAAAACTTGTATATATCACGAACATATATCCATGACTCAGGGTTGAAAAACCATTCTGCATCATTGTTGTTTGATGCATTAAATAATGTTTTTTCTAGATGTTAATATTTTGCATCCAGTCATCCCAAAATTAATGTAATAAAAAATTCAAATTCCACCTTTTTATAATTAAGATTTCATATTCAAGCTTGTACAAGGTTTTGTAAATTTTTGGAAAACCTTTCGATTATATAAATTTATTTTAGTTGGTGGGATATATTTATTATGATTTTTTATCTTATTTTTAGATTTTCGAGACATCGACCCACGTTTAATAGGAAATTTCCATAATTATTTTGGATTTTAATAATTTATAATTGAGGGAATATCGAATATTATTTAAATTAAGGGTTTAATTTTTGGTCACATATATTGTTAATTCAATCAATTCAAATTTTAAAGAGGTTAGATTGTCATTTTTAAACGTCAAAAGAATGCTTGTTTAGTTTAATTAAAACTTGGATATTACTCTTTAGAAGGGTATTTTTTATAAAAAATAAAAATAAGAGGTAACATAATAGTACTAGTTTTCTAATAATATAGACTTGAAAATAATTGTTTATTTCGAATTGGTTATCAAATAAAAATATTTTATTTTTAGGGTCTGATGCTATTATCCTCGGATATTAGACGAGGAAAATTATGCTCAGGCCTAAAAAATTAAAGTATTATAGCCAAATCCATTTAACTCAAAAAAATATTTTTGGACCCATAATTTTTAAAAATATGAGACCTACAAAATATGGTTATATAGTGTACATGCATCCATTTATGCATGTTGTATATGCACCCATTAAATAATAATTGCATGTTGTATATAAATTTATTGAACTATGGTTGTATGCATAAAAGATAATATGCTGAAATTTCTTGTATGGTTTTATGTATCCTATGAATAACAGATGCGTGATGTTTGAGCATGCACTTGAAAAACTGATACATGGTTTCTATGTATAAAAAAGTTGGATACATGTTAGTTATGTGTCCACTTAAAAATGGATACATGTTATATTTGCACAAATTGAACCATCCCTATGTTCACAAGAACAAGTATTTTCAGTATTCTCTTAAAATATAAAATTTTAACATTATCGTTGTATTTATTGTGCAGATCTCTTCAAAAGTTTTTTTAATAAAATTCTAGTGCAGAGTTTATTAGATATATTATTTATAAGTTTTTAACAAAACATTTTCATGTAGATTTTGTGTATCTAACAATAAAATCTTTAAAGTTGGGCTTGTGAATAAATTTCTAATTAGGATGAGCTTGATAGTGTAATCTGAATTGAGAATGGGTGTAACTCTGACTATATGAATCTCCTAGAAATACAGTTTAGGCCCAACTAAGCATCTTTATATAAAAAAAAAAAACTCAACTTTTTTTCTCAGTCTCATATTTTATCTTTTCTCTCTTAACAACAAAAAATACCCTTAACTATAGCCCTCTTATCCGCCAGGTTTAGCTCCATTGATCTCGACCGAGTTAGAGCTAAGCAGAATTTTGTTTTGTTTTATTTTAGTAGTAACCGTGGGATTTCATCTCCATAACCATCATGCTTTAGTGTTAAAAAACATATAAACTTACCTTATGCTGAAACCAGAACGTACCACTAGTATTAATATGCTCTATAACACACCAAAACAACACCTTACTTCACAAGATCTCTACATATAATTTATACCAAAATAGATAGAAACTAAGGAAATAGAAAACAATTATGGCACTATTGACTATTATGACTTGTTATCTACTTCTATTTCCTCGCACGTCTATGATAGACGAAAACAGATTTTCTTTATAAAACATACTCCCTCCGTTTCAGTAAAAGAGTTATTATTATCCTATTTGCATAATTATTAAGGCAAGATGAGAGAGAATAACTTTTATAATTTATTTCCAGATTTACCCTGACAAAAAGTTTAATATTACATATATCTTTATAATGAGAATAATAACATTTCTTAAAATAAAAAGGATAGTTTTGAAAGTTTGTTATGTTGAAAATGAAAGTAACTCTTTTGTTGGAACAAAAATTTAAAGAGAAAGTAACTCTTTTCCTGAAACGGAGGGAGTATAAGATTAAAAAAGATTCATAGTCATATTTGTCACATGTCTCTCTAACCTTTCCATCAAAAGTTAAAGTAACACCTCATAGACACCATTGGACACCTCATGGGTAAATCATGCTAGCTAGTCTTCTACCTAATCTAGCATTAAGTTTAAGTTAGCAAAAATACAAAATTAGAACTTAAACCATATCATAATCAAATTATAATTCGGATTATGACTAATCTGATTTAATTTAAACTGATCAAGGACTAATAATAACTGGTTACGGTTTTTGTTACGAAGTTTGTTCACATATTCTTTCTATTTCAAATTGAATCTTGTTGTATTCTTAAAACACTTTTCTGTGGTTTTCATGACCTCATTGTTTGTAGTTATTTTTGGTGACAAACTACTTCGATCACCGACAATACTCAGGATTTGTCTTCAACAAAGGGGATCCAAGGAAAACGTTGCTCTTCGAATTTATCAAGAATATGAGCAACATTCTCTTCTTTTACGAGAGTTACTTATCTTTTAAGAAGACATTTTTTAGCAAACGGTAGAATTGTATTCCAAACACCATCCCTTTTCGATTTGATCGGATCTATACTTGTATTTAGCATATTTTTTTCCCCACTATCTTAGCTCTTCACTTGATGAAATATTCATATTCATATGTAGCATTTATTTCTTAGACATTTGTTCTTGTTCTTGACTATTATCAACTTTCAGCTATGAAATGAAAATTAAGAATCGTTTATCAAAAGAAAAAGAATAAAGAGTCTAGCTAGGCCCAGATAAAAATCAATCAGACCGAATGTCAGAATGGCAAATGTTAGGCCTAAACTTTCAAAAATCGACAAGCCCACTAAACTGTTTTGTTCCTTCTGGTTCAGGCCCAAATAAAACTTGATCGGTTTAGTTCGTCTAAGAGCGTCCACAATGGCTAGAGTAAAAGACGGACCAAACCCATTTATGGTCTTTGGTCCGTCAATTACATAGCACAGTGGTACGAGTATAAATGGTATTTGGTCCGATTTTTCTACTGTTCAGGACTAATAATGGTCTCAAAACCGGACCAAATGAGTTATACTCGAGCAGGCGTGTAGAGAACCGTCTAATGGCAGGCGGACGTGTAGGGAACCGTCTGGTAGCAGGCGTTCGTCTAACGTAACGCTTCAAAAACACGGGCGTTAACCGAGAAGTCCGCTTGATGGGACGGTGTATTAAGAGTCCCTTCGTATTTTGTTTGATTCCGTAGGCGGAATGCTAAGCATCCGCCTGGTTTTTCAACAAACATATGGGTATACGCCCTCCCAACAACAAGCGGTATATTAGATAAGCGCCCGATCAATTTTAGTCATGTACCCGTTGTTTTTGGACCGGACCAAAGAGTAAAATTTTTACTCTTTGGTCTTTGGGTTTGGTCTTATCATTGTGGACGCCGTAAGTTACTAAAGTGGGATGGGCTAAATGCTGGCCCAAGTGAAAAAACTGATTAAATGTAAAGACTTGAATCACTTGATTAGGGGATAAATATGTTGGAGAAAATGAGTTTTAAATAAATATTTGTTGGTCTTGGTATGGTTTGATCTTAGGACCTAAGGGTTCTATGGATGTTCACTCATTTCCTTGAGTGAATGTAACTCTTTAGTTTAGTCCCACATTGGGTAATCTAGAGAAAGGACGTCCACTATATAACTATTCTCATATGGATAGTATGTAAAACGTGGGTGGAATGGGGTGGGAAAACAATACATGGCCCAACTCATGCAATATGCACATACACCATGCACCAAGCCCTATGTCTACACGAAATAATTTTTTGCAACAATTTTCTTTAGGAAATTGATTCCAAAAATATTTTCGTTAAGAGTTTTATTTATGAGAAATTCTTTTGTTTTCGGTTTTAATTGTTTTACAAGAAACAAAACCTAGTTTTATAAGAAAACCTAAACCTAACTTGGTTTGCAAGTAACTCTCTCCTATAAATACAACTTTTAAAACTGTTTCCAAGATATCCCAAAATCGGCTACTATCCTGTCTTCTTTTCACCATCTTCTCGCTTTGTTTTGCGCTTTTAAGTGTTTATTTCCCTTCATTCCCTGTTGCTAAGTTCAAGAGCGGGTAGTTTGTATTGTGCTAATACAAGCTATATCGGGCAGTCTTATCCTGGACACATCTTCGCATGTTGGGGTTTAGCATTGTTCTTCTCGAGTATACCCACGAACTAATGTGTTAAGGAAAACTTGTTGAACCTGTGATTCTAACCTCGTAATTGTCCATGGTAGAGTTGTTTTTAGTTCTTTATATATTATTCTGATACATCTAACGATGATGTTCATTGTTGCAAGATTCCAACAAAATATAGTAAGGGCATATTAGGCTAAAACAAGTTTTGAAGGATGTACTAAATTCATATAAAATCTACTGGACTAGTGAACTTGCTGTTGTTTTTCTTTAAAAAGGGTGGGCTATATAGCTAGGGATCACCAGGGCCGGCCGGACGGCCTTGATATTTTTATGCTAGGAAATAGTGTCAAATCGACGCCCTATACGTGTAGGGATGGAACAAAAAATGAAGTGTTGATATTTGCTGAATTATTAATCTCAATTTCTGGATCCTTGAAACGTTTAGCAAATCATCACATCTCACCGAAACTCCTCAAATAAAGAACTTCGGTGTTCCTTTAGGTTGTTGCCGTCAAACAAGGCTTTGCTCGCGTTACCGCAAGACCAGCCCTATTAATAGCCCATCCTTACTACGACAAAGGACCACATGTCAGCAATAGTTATCAATTGATTCAATTGTTTGAAGTGAATAGGTGAATGGATGATAAACTGTTCTCACTTCTCAAAGTATCCGAACAATCTATGATTTAGTCTTCACTGCTGCTAATAAGGTATCAATTTACTTTGGGCCGGTGTACCAAATTCCATATAAGAGATTGGTACACTCCCTATTAGCAGCCATGTTAGTCTTGAGCTAGCTAGAAATATAAATATAGTTAATTGGTTGTACAATCCATATTTTCTTTTTTGTGATGTAAAAGACTTTTAAAATATGATACTATCTTAATATTTATATTTCTAAGAGATATTTTCCAAATATCCAATTTGGATATTCTGCCCAAAAAATTTAAAACTAATATATCAATATACCCTCTTATCTTTCTAAGTTTAACTTAGTAAATTTGTGTATCTTTCTCTCTATGATAAAAGGAAAATAGCCCATATTAGGTAACAACAATTCTTCATCATCTACTATTCCTCCCACTGAGGAGTTTACTTGTTCAGAAAATGGAAGTAACAGTAAAAGAAAAAGAAGACCAGCAGGAACACCGGGTAATATATGATACATATCATAATAAAAATTTATTTCTGGATTGACTTTGATTGAAAATTCTTGCTCATGTGGTGTATAAAAAGGTTTGGTTGAGTCACAAAAGAGGTTAGGAAGGTTGGGTCGAGCTCAGGAAGCTAAACAGAGCGAAAAAAATCAATTCAGAAAAATTTATGTTGCTGCTGCTGAAGAAGACGAAAAGAACAGAGAAAAGGAAACGGTTTCTTCAACCTATCAACAACGTTTATCTTTAAGTTTGCAACGTTTATCTTCAGCTGTAACGGTTTCTTCAACCAATCATCAACGCTTATCTTCAGCTTCGCAACGTTTATCTTCAGCTGTCACAGTTTCTTCAACCAATCAGCAATGTTTATCTTCATCTGCAACGGTTTCTTCAACCAATCAGCAACATTTATCTTCAGCTTCGCAACGTTTATCTTCAGCTTCATTGCATCAGTCAATCTGTAACACCAAAAAAACGTTGCATATTTCCTGTTTTATTATTTTTAACTTACTTTCTTCTTCTCAAGCACTTTTGAGCCATGTACCAATCTTTTGAGAGTGTTTTGAGCATGATGATACTAGTTTCATACTAGTATAAATATGGATGAAAAAAAATTCAAGTTAGGATGCAACCAGATTCATCATTGCTATTTTCGAATATTTTTTTTCAATTTTTATTTTTAAACCAGAATGCAACCAGTTTCATCCTAGCTATTATTCGAATATTTTTATTTTCTTAGTTTAAATCAGGATGCATCCAGTTTCATCCAAGCTATTTTTTGAATAACTTTTTTCTATTTTAGTTTAATCAGGATACAACCAGTTTCATCCTAGCTATTTTCTTTCGAGAAAAAAAAACTTTTGAATTTATTATCAACAATGGATCTTGTTTTGTGGATAATTTAAAACTCTTCCCAAAAATATAAGTTTTATTAAAATCGGATATATATTTTGAAAGTTATAAATGTTTTTGTGATTTGTTTTTAAATTGGAGAGAAAAATGATAAAAAGATAAATATATAAAAATAAGTGATTTGTTTTTTTGTGTCCATTTTACTTATTCCTTATTTTTACATGTCCTACAACAAGCAGAAAGGATTCAACTAGCCTCTTAAAATCCTCGTCATATGCTTGGTTCTTATTGTACTTATCCGTTTGTTTGGTTAAGATTCGGTTAGCTTCTGAATTTCGTATATTAGCTTAAATTTCTCCTTGAAGCACATCCTTATCTATATAGGCAAGTGAAATCGATGAAAACCACCTTAATTAACAATTTACAATTGTTAAGAAAAATGTACTTTATACTACTCAGTAAGAACGGACGCACCCATCAAAAGTAACCTTGCGTTCTAAAGTCGTTCCAAATCCAATGAACCATGAACCCATAAAAAAATGAATTCATTACCAAGATTTAAAGACATAAGATCATATGTGATCAATGTTAATTAAGGCCAACATGTATGCTACATTTTCTGCAAAACAACTAAGCCCCACTCTTAGTTTGTTTTATCATTTTGTTGCTGATATGCTAGTTATTTCATCTCCGTGAGCATACTTTAGTTAGTAAATCCACCAAGTGGAAGGGATTTATTCCTTTCTTTTGAGCTTTCTCAAGTAAAGAAAAAGTTGTAGAAAATGTTTTGACGTGGAATATAGGTATGATCGATGTAGATCTGTTGTCTCGTAACAACATGCATGCCAGCTATATAAATCAATAATGTTTGATACTCCACTTAGCTAATCTTTACTATAATGTTTTCAAAACACAAAGAAGAAGAAAAGTGTAAATGCATGCATGGGTTTCGAGAGAATACACAATTATAATAACAACTTGCGTATCTATGCATAAACAATTATAATACCAACTTGTGTATCCATACTATAGACATAGACACGGACACGGCCACTGACAAACTCATCAATTAACAAAGGCTAACCAAAAAACAAATATGTGATAAAAAAAAATCAAATCTATTGAAATAAGATCCTATTGATTTTTATGCATTCAACCATATATCGATATACATGACCAGTTTTGTATGGATTTTGTTAAGCAACACAAACTGGAATCTAATTATATAATTATATCTTTTTGGAATGTATTATCTTTTTACGTTCAACCACATATCGATATACATGATCAGTTTTGTATGGATTTTTATAAGCGACACAAACTAGAATCTTATTATATAACTATATCTTTTTGGAATGTTTTATCTGTTCAACCACATATTGATATACATGACCAGTTTTATATGGATTTTTGTAAGCAACACAAACTAAAATCTAATTATATAACTATATCTTTTTGGAATGTACTATATATCGTTTAAACTTCAAGCTATCTTCAAAATGATAATATTTTTTATATATATCACCGTTTTCCGTATTATGGATTTTCTAGTTACCGTATTGGATATTGGATACATAGAAACGTTTCCACAGCAGACATCCGTTGCAGTTTCCATATAACCCATACAAACAATAATTAGTTGGCCGGTGACACTTGTTGATATTCCGTGCATTTATCCGACAATCGAAATAATGTAGCTCCCTTGTACGATGCAGGGATTTTGGAGGAGATAAAAGAAACTTGGCAATTAAACAAATGGAGCTTCCGTACACTTTCCTTCGAGTTTGGTTAATTATTGTTAGCATGTCCTTTATTACAGATTCCAAGCTCGTACGTCTGTGTTCTTCGATTCTTGTCCTCGGTTAATATAAATGATAGCACGTCATCAATGTCAATAATCACCTACTTTATTTTATCTTATACTGAATATATTTAATTAACAGTCATTAATCACTCACTTTATTTTTATCCCGTGAAAGTTCAACTAACATTCCCATGAGTGGGAATTGAACTCTCGCCTACACAAAAAGAAAGGGAGGGGTGATGAACCCCATTGTAGTAACCAATGATGATATCCTCATGGATCACTTACTCAAAACTCAAATCTTTCCCTTATTTATTCTTTTGAGAAAATATTAATTCTTTATATCTCTTTTAGGAGGAGATTAAACTTAAATGCTCAGCGCTAGTTAAAAAATTAGTCTAAAAGAGATGATGAAACATAAAATAAGATTGTTGTACTTCTGGTTTCAAGACTTAATTAAGATTTTTTTAGATAATTATTTTGAACATTTCCAAACAATTGGCGAGTATAAAAATTTTTCAGGATACAATGAAGCCCTTTAATAACGTATTTGAATTCAAGGTTTGTACCCCTTGATTCAACCAAGAACACCTGGGATAGATCTTAAATCCCTTTTTCGACTTTGAAACAAGTTTCGTAAGTCTATTTCCTTAACTATAGGTTTGGATTAGCCCGTAAGTTAAACACACCAAATAATAACAAGTTACCAATTAGTGCAATGCCATAAACACGAAGTCAACTATGCATCGTAACTTCATATACTTAAAGTTGTCAAAACAACTATTCTATATCTTTCCTTTTGATATTTGATCAATGTATAGTGAATAAGGCATCAACACTAAATTCATCATAACAAACGTAACTTTGCAGGTTATGTTTTTAATGAATAAAGACTTTCATAGACAGTGGATAGAAATGAAATAATTCAAGTTTATAGTTATTAACCTTAAACTGAAAGATGATGTCTTCGTTTTGTCTTTAATACATCTGCAGGTCTTCATTAGTAACTAGAGTTAGTTTTAACATTCTCATGCTCCTAGTCTAACCTAACGAAGTTGACTTTAGTAATCTACTCAAGCGACTCGAGTTTTGGAACTATACATGACAACCAAACTTGACATACCAACGCTTGGTGGGTTCAACTGGGTTGTGCTCTACAATCTCGGCCTTTGTTAATTTAGTGGTAAAAATGTTTACATTTGGAGAATATAAGAATTTAATATAAAAATTACATAACATAACAATCTTCATGCGGTTGATTCAAGTTTTAACAATATTTATTAAATTTGAACATAACTTTTATTCAAGCATTTGAATAAAAATAGATCTACTTCCCCTAAAGGTGAGCTAGACATATATTAAATTTGAACATAATTGTTATTCAAGTCGTATGTAAATACTACACATCATGAATCAATGCTTTATTTCTTTTTGTTAGGTATATACTTTTTACAACACATATGTTCATTCTCAAGTGATTGGAATCACTCTATACTCCATATATTCTCCCTCTTCTTGTCAAAAAAAATGACAAACGTCTGAAGAACAATACAACAAGCATTTCGTAGGAACTTCACAAGCTCATAACAACATGATTCAACCTATCAGAAAAAATAATTTCCCAAAGTAATTTTCCTTAACTTTGATAGTCCTAACTAAGATCAGAATTAAATTAATTACTTATAAGGAGGGCGATTAACCAGAATAATACTTCCCTAGCTTCGACACGCCTAACTAAAATTTAAATTGATTTAGTTACTTATAAGAAAACTATTATCAGAAATAACTCTTACCTCAATTTCCATAATCACACTTCCCACAAAGATATATTATTACAAGTTCAAAAATAGAACTCTCCCTCTATGTATGTTATTCCTTGCTGCAAGAATTGAACAACAAAAAAGACAACCTCTACCAAAGAAAGGGAAAAACCTGGTAGTAGTCATCACCTGCCACGAGATAAAATAAATCCGAACATAGCTCATATGAATACCAAAATAATCAGATTATATAAGATTATTAGTATCGTGACTCTGTTTTAAGGTGAAACAAATGTACCGCAAAAGAGTACTTTCAGTAGGTTTGAGAGATCAAAATCGAACAGAACAGGTCTAAACTAAGAAATGGTCGTTCAAGTCATGCCTTGGTCAAAATAAAGATGATTGGGTTGATCTTATGGGAGGGAAGCAAAGAAGATTGAGAAATTATCGTGTGATTGAAAATCGTAGTGTGTAGTTTCAAGAATGGATAATCTCTCGGATAGATCGTTGATTTTGTCTTAGTTCCTTTTTCGAATAGATGAGGCCATTTATTTATTGTTTGATAGGAAACACACTGATTTCTCAAGTGGTGTAAGTTACAGAAGAAGTGGAGAAGATTACCGAGATTGTAGTGGAGCCATATCCGAAAAATAAGGAAGACTTGTATGACCACTCCTCCTCCTCTCAACTGCTTTGAAACTGTCCCACTACTTATTAACTTCTTATTCGTGGATGCGTTGCCACAACGCATGATTGTTGTAGACCGCCATACCAATACCCCAATGGCAATCCCCCATGTGTTGTATTTGATATATCGTAGAAAGAGTGGAGTCGTGGACCGCCACTATTTTTATTAGGTCAAGTTAATAACTTGCTTAGTCGGTGAGGCAAGTTACACAACTCATTGAATTAGTAATTAGACTGATTAATGTCGAGTCTAGTAAGTTTAATGGTCATGTACTATCTTAGGAGTAACATGACATAAATTTAATGGCCAAGTATCATCTCAGAAGTGACATGATAAAAATTTGGAAGTATTTGACATCAAGAGAGCTCTTAAGTATCCAGGAAAGAAGGCTTGATGAATATCCATATAGGGTTGGTGCTGCCATTAGGATAGTGCTGAGAAGGATGATCTAGCGATAACACTAGTATCAGTGTGGAGAATAGAAGTGGAGCATCTCTAGGTAGTTTCCTAGCAAAGTTAGCTCTGGCACCAAGCCAGCGCGGAAAAATTGGCACGTCATGTAGGACTCTGCCTAGCAAGCTAGTGCTAGCCTTGGTGTCTCGCGGAGATGTGGAGAGTCCCTTAGGATGTTTCCTAGCAAGCTAGCGCTGGCCTTGGTACCAACACGAAGAAAGTGGCGCGTCCCTTAGGACGCTAGCTAGCAGGCTAGCGCTGGCCTTGGTTCCTAGCACAGAGATGTGGCGCTCCCTTAGGACTCTACCTAGTAAGCTAGTGCTAGACATGGCGCCTTGAGCGGAGATGTGAGGGATAACCTAGTGCGGTGAGAAACAACGCGTCTTTGGGGCCTTTCTCTCTGATTGTGGCTCGTTCAAGAGCAACGACGTATAATTTATGACACGTCCTCGAGTAAAATGATAAAGTTGCATATATTTAAGGACATGACAACGAATTGTAATGCACCCTTTGCGAGCAGGATATTACGCTAAAATGCGTTCTCGGAGATCAGACATTAGCTATTTTCAGAATAGATGGATGTTATTGGAACATCGATGCGCATTAGAAACAAGTTCAAGGAATTCAGGTATGGAATTTATGCGACTTGAGACTGGTTTGATATGGCATATATATTGTAAATGTTTAGAGAGACTATGGAGTTAGTATAAAACGCCCATAGCCATTTGTAGAGACTGTATTCTTAATTCGCATACGGAATATAAGTAGAAGTACAATATTTTATTTTTTGATATAAAGCCAGACATATACGTATAAATATGTGCTGATGTTTTTATGCTTCTATTGCTAGGATGAGGGCGATTTTAAAATTCTATCCCTTGTCAAAAAACCACCATCTACAGATTTATATATGAAATAAATCACCACTACTTTCTTAGGATTTTGATACATCAATCTGTAAAATTATATCCGAAAATCAGCTATAAATCAGTCATAAACCGTAAAAAAATAAGTCATTTATGGGACCGAAACATAGATTTTGACAAATCAAAAGCTTATTTCATAACCGAAAACAACATAAAGATATTTACAATAGGAACAAGAGTTACAATCATAAACTATCAAATAATGGCACAAGGATTTCATAAATAGGTACTTATCATTAGTTTATTGATAGTTCAATAGATTTTACACAATTATTGAAGTTTATCAATAATTTATCAATTCATTCCCAAATTCCGCTAATCATTGATTTACAAGATAAGATCTTATAGGATTAGCTTTTTATGAGTCTTCAATTTGATGACATCGTTATCTAGTTCAAACTCAGTATTGAAATCATCTCAAGTGACTTCCTTTTATGTCAAGAGATTGTTTAACTCAATTATTTAACTTTTAAGATCATTACAAATCTATTAAGTATCCCTAGAATAAGTTCATAGTACTCGATTCTTCTTTTAGATAGTGCCCAGCTTATTGTGCTTCCTCACATAATAATTTGGGCACCGATAGTGAGGTTGCATTCTCCAACACTTCCAGACAGTGTTGGGTGAGTCTTAGGCTCACCTAAGGTGACAAAAACTCTACGAGGACACTTAGTGAATAAAAATGCTTGTATTCCTTTCTTGGTATGTTTATTTCCTTTGAACTTATGAAATTCAGCAATCTATTTTCCTATTGTTAGAGCTAATGCAGGCTGTGCATTAGCCTCTACTATCAGATGTGCAGGTGCAAGGCAGTCTGTGTAGCTGTAGGTTTTTGTTTTATCTTTCACATGTGTACACATGTGTATGTTCTTTGTATTCTTGTTTTGTTTGTAAGGGTGCACAGGATTAGTTTTTTTAGTGTAGGTTTAACACCCTTTATATAGCAATGTAACAGATTCTTTGTAATTAGTAATAAAGCTTTTCTTTCCTTTCTCTGATTCTTTTCTTTGTTATCACATCTTCTTCTTCTGATCTTGAGGATTTTTCATGGTATCAGATCCATTTCTCAAACGAGTTAACTCTTGATCCAAGTTTTCTTTTCAATTCTGTCAAAACTTAAGAACAAATTCTAATACTGCTATCAAAACTATTAAAACTTCAATATCACTACAATCTGTATTACAACAACAATGGAGAATGCTAGCACTTCTGTTACTGCTACAAATCAATTTCAACAACAACAAATTCAATTACCTTTTCAAAATATCTGTAACTTTGTTTCAATCAAGTTAGATTCAACAAATTACTTGCTGTGGAAACATCAATTTGAATCAATACTAATAAGTACAAACTTAATGAGATTTGTTAATGGATCTTACACAAAACCTTCTTCAACAATACTTGTCAATAATCAACTACAACCAAATCCTGAATGTGTTTTTTGGTTAGCTATGGACAGATTTGTTATGTCCTGTCTCAATGCAACTTTTACTCAATCTATTTCTTCTGGAGTTCTAGGTTTGTCCACTGCTAAGGAATACTGGGATTATCTCAGATCTGAAAATTTAATTTGCAATTCTTTGCAAGAAAATCTATCTTAAGAGGAAAGATACAAACTATCAAACAAGGTAATCTTCCAGTTCTTGAATACTTGTGTCAGATTAAAGAAATTACAGACAATCTTGCTGCCATTAATGAAAAGTTAACAGATGAAGATATAGTCATGTATGCTTTGAATGGGCTAAATAGGAGCTATGATCAATTTGTGGTATCATCACACAATAGAGAGACACAATATACTTTTGGTGAGCTTAGATCAAGATTGGTACATCATGAACAATGGCTAAAGTCTCAAGAACAAGAATCCACTTCTTTGTTTGATTCTACATCAAACACAGTATATTACTCCAAGAAAACTCAATATTATCAAAATAATAAACATCAAAATTCAAGAAACTCAGGTAATATGAATTCAAGAAATATTCAGCACAGGACACCAACTGACTTTACTGAAGTTGAATGTCAAATCTGCAAAAGATTGGGACATACAGCTAATAGATGTCATTGGCGTTATACACCACCAACAACAAATGCAAAACCAAGTACAACAAGTTTTAAAGGAAGACATAATCAAGCCTTTTATACTTGTTCTGGTGAAGAACAAATTCAAAGAAAAACAACACAAGAAACAACTTGGATTCCAGATTCTGGAGCTACAGCACATATAACAAGTAATGTATCTCTTTTATATGATTGCAAGCTTTACACTGGTTCAAATAAAGTAATGATAGGAAATGAAAAATTCTTGCAAATATCAGCTATTGGAGAAAAAGTTTTAACTCTGGAGAATTCAGAGTTCATTCTAAAGAATGTTCTTTTGGTACCATTGTTGACACAAAATCTGATATGTATCTCACAATTCTGTGAGGATAATAAAATCTCATTCAACATGTTTTCTTGGGGATACAACATTAAGGACTTAACAACAGATGAAGTGGTTGCAGAAGGAATAGTATGCAATAAGCTATATCCAATTCAAGCTGTACCAACACCAATAAAAGCATTCACTACAATTCTTGCAACTCCATCATTGTGGCATAAAAGGTTAGGCCATCCCTCCTCTTTAATTCTAAAGAAATTGTCAGGGATATCCTCAATTCAATTAACAGATACAAATTATCAGAATTTTGTCATGAGTGTCAGTTAGGAAAGCATACAAGATTGCCTTTTAGTTCTTCAGCAAGAATTTCTAAAAAACCTCTTCAACTTGTCCATTGTGATGTCTGGGGACCATCACCAGTTCCATCTCTAGAGGGTTTTAGGTACTTCATTCTTTTTGTTGATGATTTTCGTAGATATCACTGGATCTATCCAATGACTACAAGGGATGAAGCTCTTACTTGTTTTAAACACTTCAAGCAACAAAATGAGAAACTTCTTGCAACTCCAATTGTGAGCTTTCAATGTGATGGAGCATATGAATTAGTTAAGGGTGTTTTTAGAGGATTTCTTGAGCAATGTGGTATAACTTTGAGGATATCATGTCCCAAAACACCCCAAAAAAATGGAATTGCTGAAAGGAAAATAAGACATATCACTGAGGTTGGAAACACACTTTCTTTTCAAGCAGCAGTGCCAAAATCTTTTTGGTATGACAGTTATCTTACTTCAACTTTCATCAACAGACTTCCATCTAAGGTCTTGGCATATAAAATTCCATTTGTGCTACTATATAATGAAGTACCAGATTTTAGCCTTTTCAAGATTTTTGGTTGCAGCTGCTATCCAAATATGTCTTCTTTCAGAAAAGACAAATTATCACCAAAATCTATCAAGTGCACATTCTTGGGTTACAGTTCTTTATATAGAGGATACAAATGCTATGATAATGTTTCCAGGAAAGTGTTTGTATCAAGACATGTAACTTTCAATGAAGAATGTTTCCCTTTTGTTGATGCTACATCAAAGATGTTGGATACACAAGAACAAAACATATCTCCAGAGATTACTCCTGACTCACAAATTATCACAGTTCCACTATCTGACATACAAACTACAGTAACTGAAGCTCAACAACCAGATGCAGTTGAAAATGTGATAGAACAGGTTGAAGTGTTAGCACCACATATTACAAGAATGAGTACAAGGTCAAGCAATGGAATATTCAAACAGAAAGCTTTACCAACTGATTTTGTTGCTCATTATTCAACAAATTACAAAATAAGTAAGGCATTCTTATCTGTGCTACGAACACCTAAGGAACCAAAGAAATATAAGCAAGCCAGTAAAGATCCAGCTTGGGTATTATCTATGGATAAGGAATACAAAGCCTTGATGGAGAACAGAACTTGGGTTCTGAAGCCTTATGTAGCAGGCATGAATGTACTTGGGTGTAGATGGGTCTACAAAATTAAGTTGAAATCTGATGGAACAATTGAGAGATATAAATCAAGACTAGTTGCTAAAGGATTTTTGCAACAAGATGGCATTGATTATGCAGAGACTTTTAGTCCAGTGGTTAATCCTACAACTATAAGAATTGTGCTAACTATAGCCTTAACATACAGTTGGATTTGCAACAATTAGATGTCACAAATGTATTTCTACATGGCTATCTGGATGAGGATGTCTACATGGAACAACCTCAAGGATATGTGTCAACTACTCTGCCAACACACATTTGTCATCTAAAGAAGTCCTTATATGGACTCAAACAAGCACCAAGGGCTTGGTTCACTAGATTCAGCAATTTTCTTCTAGATAAAGGTTTTGTGATGTCTAACTGTGATCATTCTCTATTCATCTACAAATCTACAACAGAAATTATGTTTTTGTTGCTATACATAGATGATATAATTCTCACAGGCTCATCAACAAACTCAGTTCAGGAGGTAATTACTGAGTTAAGTGCAGAATTTAGTATGAAAGATTTGGGACCACTTTCATTTTTCTTGGGAATAGAGTGCAACAGAACAAAAGAGTCAGGAAAATTACTTCTGACACAACAAAAGTACACTGTTGAATTGCTAGAAAAAAGCAGAAATGTTAGATCGCAAAACCTGTGCAACTCCAGTAGCATCTGGACCAAGACTATCTATGTATGGAGGAACAATTCTGGAAAGTGCAACTTGTTACAGGAGTTTAGTTGGGGGGTTGCAGTATCTAACCATGACAAAGCCAGATATCAATTATGCAGTAAACTATGTCTCTCAGTTTATGCATACTCCTTCTGATATACATTTGCAACTAGTAAAAAGGATAATGAGATATTTGAAGGGCACAATTGGGTCAGGAGTATAAATAGTTTCTGGTGATATTCAAAGAATTAGTGCCTATACTGATTCTGATTGGGCAGGGTGTCCTGACACTAGAAGATCAACTAGTGGATATGCTGTGTTTCTAGGAAAGTCACTGATTTCTTGGTCTTCCAAGAAACAACCAACTATTTCTCGAAGTTCTGCAGAGGCAGAGTATAAGGCATTGGCTGTGGCATCTTCAGAGCTAATGTGGACTTCATACTTACTAAGGGAACTACATCAACCAGTTACTCAAGCAATGATTCTCTACTGCGATAATCAAAGTGCCACAAGCTTAGCCTACAACCCAGTTTTCCATGCTAGAACAAAGCATATAGAGGTTGACTATCATTTTGTAAGAGAACTGATTGCTAAGGAACTCTTGAAGATTGCTAATGTCCCAACAGCTCAACAACTTGCAGATGTTTTCACTAAAGGACTTTCAACTAATGTTTTTACAAGTTTGTTATCCAAGATCATGTTCCTTACATACACAGATCTTGCAGGGGAATGTTATAGCTAATGCAGGCTGTGCATTAGCCTCTACTGTCAGATGTGCAGGTGCAAGGCAGTCTGTGCAGCTGTAGGTTTTTGTTTTATCTTTCACATGTGTACACATGTGTATGTTCTTTGTATACTTGTTTTGTTTGTAAGGGTGCACAGGATTAGTTCTTTTAGTGTAGGTTTAACACCCTTTATATAGCAATGTAACAGATTCTTTGTAATTAGTAATAAAGCTTTTCTTTCCTTTCTCTGATTCTTTTCTTTGTTATCACATCTTCTTCTTCTGATCTTGAGGATCATTCACCTATTTTAGTAAATTCTTTCAATTCTAACTTCATTATCTTCATGTTCTTCTGGAGTTTCTTTTGAACTTTTTATTTACGTTGGGAATTCCACCAGAAATTGATGGAATGACCATCTCTCCAACAGAAAAAACATTGTCTAAGAAAATATTCACTTTGAGTTTTGCAATTTCGTTTGTTTCAAAGCTACAATCAACTTTAGATCTTTCATTATATACCGACCTTGTAAGGATGAACTTATTCTTCTTGGTAAAACAATTTCCATTAAACCTAATTACCGTGTTACCGAAGGTTTTTTGTCCAAATAGCATGGCAGAGACCTTTCTTAAACTGCCAAAAAAACGAAGTAAGTCTTTTTTCAGCGTGTCAATCTCTCTTTCCTTTAGAGTGGTTTCGGTGAGTTCATCCCTTAAAGTTTCTAACTTAGTATTATCACCCAAGGATCCTTTAAAAATCTCTAGTTTCTTTTTCAATTTAAAGTTTTCTGTACATATTTCCTCAACCTTATCTAATTTGTCATACTTTTCATCTTTGGTGTGACCACGGGATGTATTAACAAAGAAAACACCATAGTTTGTTTCCCTTTCATTAGTTTGATCTTTGGATATATCGTTGATAGTTGAATGTTATGCTTTATTACCCGTATAAATTTTTTTGATGGGAAAATCTCTAGCCATATGCCCAAATACATGACATTTGAAGCTTTGAATTTCATCACTATTTTATGAGCTAATTTTTTTCTAGTTTAAAGGATATGGTTATCTTGAAGATGATTTGTTAATGACTTGTTTGTCTCTTATTTTTGTTAGAAAGTCTTTAACTTGTTACGTAAGGAGTGTTATTGTTGAGTTACGCTCATTTACAACAATCAACTCATCTTATTCACAACATTCATCTACCCAAACTATACCAATTTTTTCAGGAGATGAACTAGTATCATTTGATGCTTAAAATGCAATGTTATTATCTTTTGATTGGAGTTCATGATCAAAGATGAAATGACGAGGGTAACAAGTACACCACTATCTTTTTTATATCAACCTATACATACTACACCTTGTATAATCTTACCAAAAAAATAGCGACCAAAAGATTATTATAACAAGATGCATATTGGTAATAGTCAAAGTTCGAACAAAACTAACTATGAGATCGTTACCAAGAAATTATTAACACACTAGTATGGTTACTTATTATAATAACGATTATAATGTGGAAAGTAAAGCAATCATACAAAACAAAAGATTTTGTTAACGAGAAAAATTGTTCGGAAGAAAAATCTCGGGTATTCGTCCAGTTTTAACGATATAAAACAAACCGTCTTACATACGATAAACTTGCAACCTAGAACAAACTTCATCTGGAACTTACATTAATTGTGCTCTTGTAGTGGATGGGAAGGTTAATAAACATAGTTGGAGGGAAACCTATTCGACTTCTTAAATGCAGCATTGTCGTCCTCCATTTTCTCATTCTCATCTTTCATTTCATTGATTTCATCTTGATATTTCAAAATCTGGTCCTCTTAGCTTTTAATCTTTTCATTTAATGTCTCAATTAAATCACTAAACTCATTCACCACTCCATCAGAAGATGAAGCCGAAGGAGGACGCTGTCTTTTGCATCTCTTAGCACCTGCCACTTCATTAAAAATAGCCAACTCTTTGGGTGGTTGAGATCCCTCTACAATTCCTTATTGATACAGCTCAAGCATCTTCTCTTGTATGCATATTTACATGTATTAGTCAAAGCGAAAATAAGACGATTAAAAATAAGACAATTGAAATCAATTTTATAGTAACATACATGTCTTATTTGAGCTTCCTTACTTATCCACTACACCTCATCTTCATCATCAGAATTATTTACCATATGAGTATGGGTATTGTTTAAGCCAAAAATCTTTTCGACTAAAACAACCAATCAAATTCTCACATATCAATTAAAGGTTGAAATCGAGTAACAGCCAAACATCTTTGTATTGATTTTATAAAATCATTTCTGTACGATACATATGATCACCCAAATTTAACACTTTCGGTCTATGATCTTTACATTCTACAATTAAGTACAAAAATCTTTACTTAATATAATTACTTCTCCTAGATTCATACCTAGAAATTTCTTCTCTTTCTTTCTCAGGTTTTCTTCCTATTTTTTCCGACCCTCCCTTTGTTGTCTGGCTTCTTCTATTTATAGATTTATTTACTGGGTCCCTCTTTGTGCAACGTGTCATTTTCTCCAGTCTGGTCATCGTTCCTTGATCGATTCTTCTTTGGGTCGATGCTCTCGTGTCATTTTATCCTGTCTTGTCGTCATTCTTGGATTGCCTCTTCTTTGGTTCGATCCATTTTATTTCGATGTACCCATCGTTCTTGTATTTCCTCTTTTATCTGGTGCGATCATTAGTTGACAGATCACTCTTAATTGCTTCTTGGTTCGATGCTTTACATATTCAACACGTGTCTTCCTATCTTTATAGACTTCTGTTATCTTGATTATTAAAATAATTCGAGTAATTATTACTTTTACTTTCTCGATTATCAAAATAATAGAGTAATCATTATTTTTACTTTCTCGATCTGCCATCATTTAATGCTGTTTGTTTTATTCGATATAATCCAACTTTCTCGATCATATGTGTCCTTCATGCAATTCATTGTTCAGATGTTTCGTGTCTTTTCGATATTTGATATCCTTAATATTGATTGTGTGATTCTCGCTCTTTTTAATTTGGTTGCTTCCTATCTCGATCTTCTTCCACGTGTCATGCTTCTTTTATTTACTAACAGGTATCATAGAAAGTTTTTATGTAGAACAAGTTGCACTTCTTGGGCCTTTTTCTGCTTGATACAAATCAAAAACAAAATTAACCAGAGTATTAATACTTAGCATCACTTTAAATCAACAAATAAAGAAAAAAAAACATTATTTGCGTAATTAAAGGATAAATACATACCAATTCACGGTGGACTACGAATAGAAGCGACCCTCCGCGGTGATTATAGGGAACTTTTGTTAGATCCATCCCGTGATCATTTCTGCAATTAGAACACTAAGTAAGCAATATGAAATACATAATTATAAACTAAACTAAAGTATCATCAAGTATACCTAAAATGTTTCCGAAAAGAACCACCCACACAAATAGTTCCAGCTATCTCGGGATACATTACTAGGCGGATTCAAGCGTGCCTCTTCAAATGTTCTGAAACTATTAGAATGCTTAACCAATTTATTCGGTTATTCCTATGATTTGTAAATTTTCTTGCCATATTGTCGTTCAAATACTTTCGTATGAAAGGAACAGTAGTATCAACAACTAACTTATCCTGTAAAAAAATTGAAAATGTAACTTGTTTAATTGAAAGCTTTATAGTATTAAATTTTGAAATTTATTCAACATGTTAACCAACCTTAATTCGTTCAATTAAAGCAGATTGATGATGTTAGGAATTTTCGTCCATGATTCGTCTTAAAGAGGATCAAAACCACGTACAATTATTCCATATTCAGATGACAACTTGGGGGCATTGAAACAAGTAGGTGCCTTCTCAATTTCAGAAAAAACCACGAGAAGCTTATTTCTGTTATTCATAGCAATTGTTAATTGATACTTCAATCCCTCGGGTTAACCCACGCGCATTTCTTCTCGCCATTGGTGACTCTACGAAGAGAGTAACAACAAAACATGTTATAACTTATAAAGTTAAAAAGAAAATAATAAATAAATAAACATTAATTGTAATACTCATACCAGCAGAAGGTGACCAGAAGCGACACGACGAGCAATGCCGGAAGCCATACGATTCTAGCATAAATTCAAAACACAAGTAATATCAGAACTATCCAAAGCAAACAATTTTTGTGAGATGGAGAAACAAGAGTGAAAATAAAAAAGGGATTTTTAGAAATATATCCCGAATTATCGTATTTATTTGGGGATATGTCCTCTAACGAAAAAAAATTAAGGAATATGTCCCAGTAGGGCTGTCGATCTTTATCCGAAATCCGACATCCGAATCCGATAATCCGGGATTCTATAGGATATTATCCGCTATAACGGATATCGGATATCGGATACGGATATTCCTATCGGATATTAAGGGTTAACGAACGGAACCGGATAAGTGAATATCCTATAGGATATTATCCGTATCCGATAAGAATGTAAGTAAGGTGTAAAAAAAATAAAAATTTAATGTTCTTCCAGCTTCCTCCCTCTCGTGTTCGATCTAAAATTAGGATTGATTAAGACTTCCTTATTTTATCATGTAATTTTATTGTGTTAGAACTGATTTAGTTTATCGGATATTTAAGTTTTCAGTTTTTTTTTTTTTTTTACATTTTGCGTTTTATGTTTCTTATCGGATATTTACCGGATATTATCGGATATCCGATAATCTTAACGAAACGGAATCGGATATGAAGATTGAATGTCCGTCGGATATTATCGGATATCGGATATCCGATAAGCTTATCGGATATCGGATACGGCTGAGCCAATATCCGTTCCGTTAACATCCGTTGACAGCCCTATGTCCCAGACATTCATTTTGGCCGTTAAGTGATGAAAAATGCACATGTGTGAGACTACACATGTCAATTTCGGACAATTTTACCCATATCTTCTAATTTCGATTCCCACAAGTTCCAAATTTATAGATTGTCGACACGTTTCATTACGATCCAACGGTCAAAACTTTTTAAAACTTTAAAAATATAAAAAATCATAATATTCTCGAATTTACCTTACTATCCCTCAATTTTAAAAAAATGATAAAAATTCGCCGCAATTATCGGGTCGCCAACTAATATGCTGTTTTAATTAAGAACACCATTTTACTGTAACTCTGGTTGCCAAGTCCTAATGGTGTAAGTTTGAACCAGTTGTGTTAAGAACCTTATTCACTATTATTATCTCTATTAATAGACAATGGTAATCTGGTTAGTTTACTCAGTTGTGACGAACTAAACGACTGTATTGAAGAAGCTTAATCATTGAAATCTCCTAGAATAGGAGTATGGTAGTATATTTGAGTGGCAAAGAACTTAGAAGTGCAGGGAACATGAATAATGCATCTTGAGTTGCTCAAGTTCGCATCCTAAATTAGATCGGCGCAACATTATCCATGACCATCATTACAAATATCTGCAAACAAATATCACAGATTTTGGTAACTTTTCGGACTTCCCCTGGTGAAAATTTTCCATCAAGTGTTGCTGAAATTGTAAAACCTCGAAATGGGCGAGGGTGAACTGTTAAGCTCAAAGTGAACAATATTGTCATTATATATAACACAAGATGAGCACAGCACAGGACAGCTTCCACTCCTCAGATTTCCGCTCTTGTTAGCATGCATTCTCTATCATACATTTTGCCGCATTAACCATCAATTACCACTCATTTCCTTTGTGGCATCGACCTTCTCTCCTTCAAAAACAGAAGCATTAGCTGGCATCTTGCTTCAGCATTCCTTCTCCTCTAGATTATGCTCCTGAAAAGTACATCACAAACGTCATCAGCTATTTGATAGGTTGTACGCCATGGAAATAAAAAGTGATAAACAAAAACACTAAAGAGTCAACCTGTAGGTTTATTTTTCCATGCCCACTCCTGTGCCTGAAGGCCCTGCAAGTTTCAAGCAAATAAAGGTAAAGCAAACCAAAGTCTTCTACCCTTTTCTTTTTGGTCTTATGTGGAAGATAAAGAACAAAGAAACTGAAACAAGAAGCCGTTAGCTATAAGCATCGTATACCTGATGGAAACGAACAGGGTCAATTGGCTGAAACCTGTGATTGAGCATAACCAAGTTTCTGCAGTTCCATGCCGCAAGATACTTAGAACAATCAACTAACATCAAAATCATGTAACTAAGAAATAGCAAGATGCAATAAGTTGCAGAATTTACCTGAGTATTTTGATGACCAGAGAAACCAGACCCCTAGTACTGAAATGGAAACATGTTCACATATTATGGAGTGAGTAACGGGCAACATATGGTGTACTACGAACAATCAAATAACAGATGACTAAGGCACTAACCGGTGAATTTAAAGATGGTTGCTGCAGCTGTTGGTGGTGACGCATCTGCGGTTGAACCTGATTTTGTTGTGACCGAGGGACTTGTTGGGTAGGTAGAACATGTGGTTGAATCTGACTTTGTTGTGACTGAGGGCCTTGTTGGGTAGACAGGACCTGTGGTTGCGAATGTGATTGTGCCTGAGATTGAAATTGTTATTGTGCAGCAAAACCCTATCAGCAGCGGAATAGTCTGTCTACTGTTTGTTTCGGTAGCTTAACATGCAACAAAACTACTCCAGGTTGAACCCTAATTTCAAATTAGGCTGAACCCCAATTTCAATTTGAAAAAACCCTAAAAAAAATTCCACCAAAACTCAAATCAAACCCATCTGAAGTTACATACAAAGATTATAAGAAAGGGGTTAAGACTTAATACCTGTTTCCAACAGCTATGGAGGTTGATTTCTTCAAATCAAACCCATCATCTTCTTCTCTGTTTACAACAGTCACACCAACAACTATAGAGTTTGATCGCTCCAAGTGTGTCTCTCGATAAAAACAACAATATCTCAGTGTCTCGATCTATCTATCTCGACCTGTTCTTCTCTCGATCTATCCATCTGTTCTTCTCTCGATCTATCTCTCTCAGTTCTCACTGTTTCTTTTGGGAATTATTTGAGTAGACAAATAGGGAAAATCGTGCCAATAACATGTGTGTTTTCACACATGCCAACCATACGTGTGGTGAAGCTTTGCAGATTATAACACGTGTCCATTCTTTCTAATCGGACCGTTGGACGTAGTTAAGGATAGAAATGGAAAATTAAACCCACGTGTGAATCCATGCATACAAAAATTAATCACTTAACGGCCAAAATGAATGTCTGGGATATATTCTTTAATTTTTTCCGTTAGAGGATATATCTCCAAATGATGAGTATAATTCCGGGATACATTTTCAATTTTTTTAATAAAAAATGAATAGATGGAGAAATCTAAAAACCAAACCACATTGATTTGATATGAAAAAGAATAAGGAATATGAATTACAGTAAGAAAGAAAATAGATGAATGTCGAGAAGATGACTCTTTCTGACTCCTTATGATATAGAATAGCAGTTTCAGTTCTATAAATAAGTAGATCTTGGTGATTCTAGGCCTAAATAACTGTAAAAACAAGAAGGAAACATCATGCGCCAAAAAATTTAGTATTTTTGTTTCAACCAAAAGCTTAGTGGGTTCGATTTTTCCTCTCATGATAAATAATGGATTACAACTGATTTGCAAACTTTTTTGTTTTAAGAAAACACTAAAAATATGGATTTCTCTATTTTAGGTGTTAAGAAAAACATATGATTTCGTGCTAAATATTTCTTTGTATCTACGGGAGATTGAGTTGATGCGAGTTTAAAGATGGTACACAAAGAAAGTTGTAGAAGAGAAGATGTGCGAAAGAAAGTGATGAAATAAGGAATATTTTTTAACTTAGATTTCATAGTCTTTTTCTTAGAAGGTTGATATAGGGGCTCTAAAATCCTGGAGGGGCTCCAATAATAAGACGAAATAAAGATATTTTGAAGTAAAAACTCAAAAACCTTTTATCCATAATATTTTCAAAATACCCAAACCACCCCTGATTAGTAATCTTAATTACATTAATTAGTTAAGATTAAATTAAGCTAATTATGATTAATTAAACATAATCTTGTATTTAAAAAACTGAATTCAAATATATTTTTTTTGAATTTGTGTTTTGTGGGAAGAAAAACTAGATGAAATTTAAGAAAATTTTGTCGTTTTTTTTTAAACCTAGATTTTGATTCAATCAACCATAGTAGCATTGAGTATACCTCTAGCTTAAATTCTTGATCTTTTTATGGCTCAAATTTGATGAAATCACGATTTGAAAGATGGAATTTTGGTTATTCAGAGAAACTTACGGTTGGGTTTCATGTCGAACCCAACCGTAACACCAAGAACACCCCAGATTTACGGTTGGGTTTTCAACCAAACCCAACCGTAACTAATTTTTTCTTCATATTACGGTTGGGTTATTAAACAAACCCAACCGTAACTTAATGTAGGAGATGAAGATTCAATTAAGATTTACGGTTAGGTTTTCAACCAAACCCAACCGTAACTAATCTTTAAACCCCAATCGTAAAATTATATAAATATATTTTAAGATTTTTTAATTTCTATATTTTAGAGAACTGAAATACGAAGTTAACCCAAAAAATGAGGTCAATCAGACATCGTATGTAGGAGTTATGATCAAAACGGTGAAATCTATTTGTATCCAAAAATATTTACGGTTGGGTTCGCGAATAAACCCAATCTATCCTTATTTATTCCCCAAATAATTCCTAACTAATTATTCTAGTTTTTAACTAAAAATTCGCCGATTTCTAATTTGTTGTATTTATTGTTTAGGTAAATTCTTAAACGTAAACAAATAAGGACCATAGTACGGTCAATACCAATAATCTTCAAAGATTTGCATTCCTTAAACTTTCAACAATATTCTTCTTAAATTACCACAATTATTTATCCAAAAGATTCTCCTAATATTCTTTATCTCGTTATTTTTTCTTAGAATGTGTCAAAAAAAAAAAACCTTTTCCCTAACTAATTAATATTTAACTTAAACATAAATTTGATATATATTAGATGACCGTCTCTACGGTGGAAGGATGGCAAAGAAACATAAACTGAAAAGAACCTAAAAATCATCTAATTTTCGTATTTATATCTATGTAATATTAGTTCAATATAATATAATTACAAAAGTATATATCAAAAATATTATAACTCTACGAAGTGTAGACTCCAAAATTGAGCTCGGTTTTGAAGCTTCCACAATCGCGTTGCAAATAAATTAATAGTTCTTTATTAACAAAGAATCACAAAAACTGTACCGATCAAGAACATTATAGGTTCATTTTCCAGCTCACTTGTGAAATAACCATATGGGTCGGGTTTAACCGAACGGATCGGAAAACCCGACCCAAAAGCCTGTCTTTTCCATCCGGATTTTGATCAAAATCAAAATTGATTTTTCTGTAATTGAGAGATTGAAATCTTTTCAATTGATCTACTTTAATCAATTTGATGGATATCAGTTAGTAATTGGGACTTTGATTTGTTTGTTGATTCATCAATTTGAATTTATTGAAAGAAAACTGTTTCAAATTTGATGAATTTTATTAAATTTGTGATCAAGTTAGAAACCAAATTGAAACACATTCGTTACTGACACATTACAATTGAGTGATCATATAGAAAGCCACCTTACAATCGGCCAAATATTGTTAAAAATTCTATATCGGCATTGGAACCGTACATATCCGTTAAAAAAGTTATATTTAAAAAAAAAAATTGTTTAACTACAGAATTTGACGTACCAATAAATTGAGGAAATTACATTATTTTGATCCCGATTTATTAAGTCCGATTTTGTGCCCATTCTTAAAAGAGTGTGCATGTACCATTTTAATCTCTATCATTGATTAGTTTAGGGAGTTATATAACGAGGATTGAGATTCTAAACGTGAAGGGTAATTGGCCATCAGTTAACTAATTAGCCAATCAAATGAACATGCGAAACATACACTCTCTAGAGGATTGTGCACATGATTAGACTCATATTTATTGCAAGTTAAGAAAGAAATTTACTCCATCCTTAGAGTGTCCACAATCATGTAGTGAAAAGTGTTATACGGATAAAAAGCGTGGCATAGTCGGGGGCTGCAAAGGTTCCAAAAGCTGAAAAAGATATAATAGGTAGCCAAATTTGGCTACCCAATTCTGTGAAAGCCAAATATGACTAGACACATATATTAACTATGTTTTGAGTTGCGCGAAGATATAAAGAGTGTTTCAAAAAAAAAGCGTTTAATAAGTCCGTCTGAATTTGAGAAGTACTTAATAAGTGTGTCTGTTGTGGGATTAACTCTTAGAACTGGACGAACTTCAAAAAATTTCCTCATACTGGACGTTGATTATACATGCATTTGAATTTAGGATTTGGTTTCACCTCTATGTCATAACTATAGAAAAAACCTTTGTGTCACAGCTATAGCAAAAACCTAAATATAGCTTAGCTTTTTTTAGCTATTTTCACTTCATGATTGTGGAAGCTCTTAAAGAGTCAGTAATGGGAAAATTTTCACAATTAAATGAGGTAATTTAGGAAGCAGATTTTCACTTATCCACAAAAGTCCCCCTAGTACGTTTTCTTAATTGAAAAACGCTTCACCAAATAAACTACAACGACCACTTATTTTGTGTCACAAAAAAGAACTATTGACAAAAGTTGACTTCATCACGCAAAAGTAAATTTGCAAGAAATAAGTGATGTCATTCAAAGATTATTTAGCGATAAATGACTTAGTTTATCACAATAATGATTTTTTATGACAAACATATGTTGCTATCTCTAAATATATTTTTTTTTGTGACAAACACAAATAATCACAAAACATATTATTGGTGACGAAAACTATTTTTGTCTCAAATTTAGCTGCCACTGACAGTTTATTTTGTGTAGCGGAAATGAACCAGTGGCAAAATTAATTTCGTCACTCAAAATCAACTTTGCGAGAAATAAGTGACGACATTGAAAGAATAATTAACGATAAATAATTTAGTTTCTCATGAGAATAATTTTCTACTCCGAACATTTATCGTCATCACTAATTTTCTTTTGGTGGCAAATAACATTAATCACCAAAATATATTATTGGTAACAAAAAAAAATTGGTCCTTAATTTTACTTTAGTGATAAGCTTAGCAACAATTATAAGATATCATCGCTAATAAATTTTTATGGTGGTAAGTTTGTTTTTTTTTTGTCGCAAACAATGACCTTTACTGGCAAATTTAAATTGTCATCAAAAATACTGTCACTAAATCCACAGTTTCTTGTAGTGGATCTCAGAATTAAGCCGCTATAAAAATTAACTACCGCAACTTCGTATAATTGAGACTAAGTAAGCTAACCTAAGTTACTCAGTTCATTCAGTATTTTTGAGCCTTCAACTAATCCGACCAACACATGTGAATGTCAAGATAGAGTCCACTATCTCAAGTCACTTATGCACGTGATTCCTGTAGGAAGCAACCCAAAAAAGTAAATGAGTATCCTGGTTCAGTAACCAACTCACTTTTTAACCCCCAGAATCAATCTTTAGATCCGAGATAAAAAAGTCAAAGGATCTTCCGTTTTACCAACAAAAATCCTTTGGTAAAAAATCAAACCAAGACAATGATTACCGAAATAAGAAATCTTGATGAAAAAGCTTTATCCAAGCAAACTGCAACTAGACAGTTTGATAGATCATCTACAAGTATGATGTTTACGAATAAACTTTTTGTGTAATCCAAAGGAATCAAGTTCGCGTAAAGTCACACAAAGATCAGAACCAAAAAGAAAAGTTTTCAAACTTAAATTATAATATTCAAACAACTTTATTCCATTATTGATCAACTGCACAAAATGGAGTTTGAAGCATTCACTAATCAATAATTCTACTATGTGGAACCAAAATCACTGAGATTTCTTACTAGTAAAATTTTCAAAAAAAATTGAGTGGCCTTATAACATAAGATGGGGACCCTAGAATAAAAAAATTTGATCAATCGAAGATGACCACAGAGTTAGTTTAAAACATAAGTAATCAACGGAAACTAAATAACAATTTTCTTTCTGGCAGTGTCGTAACTTGGATTGGTTTGAACAAACTCTTCTTAAAAAGATACTTTCCAGCATCAAAGGCAACTCAGATTCAAAAAGAGATTTGTGGCATTAAGTAGATGGTAGAAGAGACATTTTATGAATGCTGGGAACGTCACAAGAGATTTGTAGCTAGTTGTATGCATCATCAATTCAATGATTTGTTGATAATCCAGAACTTCTATGTTGGGTTGCAAGCAAGTGGCATAAATATTTTCGACGTTGTAGGTGATGGTGCATTATTGTATAAAACAGTAACTCAAGCTAGAGAGTTAATTGAGAACATGAAAATAAATTCTCAATAATTCTCAAATCGTGGGTCAGAACCACTCATCAAAAAAGTCAATTCAGTAAGCGAAGTTTTCAAACTTCATCAGCAAATGAGAAACATGGTAGCAATGATGCAACAAATTGCAGTGTCGGTGGCGCCATCATCTCCCCAAGGTTATGAAGATGAAAATGATCAAGTCAATGCCATTTTCCCAAATCAGCAGAGGCAACGGTATGATCCTTATTCTAACACATATCCAAGGTGGAGAGATCATCTGAACTTCAGGTATGAAAACAAGCAAGCTTCAGTTCCAAGGACCGGATTTCAATCGTCCTAGTGGTTTTCAACAACAAGTACAACAACTACAACCAGTTCAGAACTCAGAATCATCAAAGATGCTTGCCATGATAAGAATATGCCATCAATGATGCGAAAAAATCAAAAAGATAACTAATAATGCAATCAAAGAACTACAAATACAAGTGGGCACTTTGAAAAGTGAGATTAATCATCTGAAGGAATATAACAGTAGGAGACTCCCTTCTTAACCCGAGATTTTCTCTCAAAGTTGTGACATTGAGAAATGGTACACGAACTTTGCAACCATAAGATGTTGAGTAAAATGAATAACATAAGGGGCCAATTTTGGAAAAAGAGATTACTGACTCTTCCCAAACTGATGAGGTACCTAAATAAAACTCTAAACCTCCTATTTCTACTTATGTTCCTAATTTACCTTTCCTTCGCAGGTTTGCTAACTCTAAAAAGGTGGAACAAGATTAAAAAATATTAGACATTTTCAGGAAGATTCGTGTGAATATTCCACTAATAGATGCCATAAACAAACCCCCAATTATGTGAGATTTCTAAAGGACTTGTTTACCAACAAACAAAGACTCACCGGTAATGAGGTAGTGAATGTAGGGTAAAAAGCTTCTGCTATCTTGCAAAAGAAACTCTCATTTAAATGTAAAACCCTGGTAGTTTTTATATTCCTATTGTTATTGGTAATACTAAGTTTGATAAGTCAATGCTTTATTTAGGAGCATCAATTAATGTTTTTCCTGCATCTATATATGAATCTCTAATTTAGGCCCTCTGGAAGAAAGTAGAATTGTTTTACAATTAGATAACCGTTCTAACGTATACCCTAGAGGTATTATTGAAGATGTGCTTGTGTAGGTCATTCAGCTAATCTTTCCAGCAGATTTCTGTGTACTAGAGATGATAGATGGATCATCTGACTCATCTCTAATTTTGCTATTTGGGCGTCCTTTTATACGAACAACGAGAACCAAAATTGACGTCTTTAGTTGAACGTTTACAATGGAATTTGATGGAGAAATAATACACTTCAAAATCTACAAAACGATGCGATATCCTATTGATGTATATTCTTGTTTTTCTATTGACGTTGTTGACTCTTTATCTCAAAAGATGTTTGATTTGGGGAGTGATGATCCATTAGAGACTATTATCACGATGAGTTTGGGTTCTAAATATCTTACGAATCCAAGAACCGAGCTTAAGTTACGAGAAAAATTTGAGGAAGTTGTTGGTAAACTCAAATGGTTGCAACAGTGCCTACCAACTCATGATATTTAATTTATCTCTTTACCATTGATTAATAGAAAAACTTTTTCCATCTATCTTGGATGCTCCTAAACTAGAACTTAAGCCTCTTCCTGATCACCTAAAATACATGTATTTGGGTAATAATGAGAAGTTTTCGGCAATAATTCTGAATGAACTAATTGAATTGCAGGAACAAAGACTTCTTCGTGTGTAGAAGGAGTATAAAACTGTTATAAGAAGGACAATTGTTGATATCAAGGGAGTAATCCCTTCTATGTGCATACATATTATATTACTTGAGGAGGGAACAGAGCCTACAAGGGAAACTCAATGTTATTTGAATCCTCCAATGATATGGAAGTAGTAAAGAAAAAGATACTTAAGTTATTAGATGTGAGAGTTATCTACCTCATTTCTGATAGCAAGTGGATGAGCCCGATACAAATTGTACAAAAGAAATCGGACGTTACAGTGGTGCAGAATGATGAAAATTAACTTGTCCCAAATCTTGTGCAAACCGGTTGGACGGTTTGTATAGATTACATAAAACTTAACGCAACCACTAGAAAAGATCACTTTCATTTACCTTTTATGAATCAAATGTTGAAAAGATTGACTAGAGATGTCAACAGAACGGGTTAAAATTAACCCAGTCCTAGCTTGCCAACCCATGGTTGGGTTAGGATCAATCCTAACCCTAATATTATTTAAAAACAAGCCTAAAATCTCAACCCTAACATAGGTGGGTTACCTCTGGCGGGTTGGTGGATCAACCCTAGTAAACATTCTTTTATAAAAATCACTCAAAAATTATTGCTGTTTGATCTAGGATTTGAACCCATAACGCATGGGTTAATACTCAACAATCTAACGATTGCGCCGTGTGTTGTAATTTGTCAATAACCACTGAACCCATAACACATGGGTTAATACTCAACAATCTAACCATTGCGTCGTGTGTTGTAATTTGTCAATAACCACTTAATTAAGTACTATATCACATTGCGTATTGACCTTTTAAATCATTATTCCAAAACCCTACATACCATACCCATCTATCAGTGATTCAATATCAAGTATTACATTTCTTTCCCCCTAAACAATAGTCTACATCGTCGTTCGTTCTTCTTGTTTCTCTCTACTAACACTCTTCCCTCGAGTACAGTAAGGACTAGGTTCCATCATCTTCTTCTTTTATTTTTTGTAAACAAAATCTCCATCTGCGATCTTATTCCATCTTTTCTTAGATCCCTTCTCTAATTTTGTTTTACTCTTCCAACAGTAATGGTGATGGTGAATTAGTACATTAATATTTAGGCTTTGATCTTTTTATTCATCTGTTGATATATTTATTTATAATATGTGATGCATTTACTAACGCATCTAAATATTGTATGAGGTTGACCATCGATTTAAATTTATTTGACTACGTAGGTGACTGTAGTTTGTTTGCATTCCTTATTTAAGTCTAAAATAATTAGTAAAATTTTGGTGGATTTGAATGTAAGATGTTATAAACTAAATCAAAAGATGAACTATTGTACAAAAGAAATATAAAGAGAAGAAGAGAGAATTTCTCATCACTAGATATTCATATCCATTACAAAGGAATGAGCCTCAATTTATAGGCTAATACAAGAGAGGATGATAAAGATAGCATTAACATTATGAAGTAATGGAATGCATTCTCATAACTAAGGTATTAAACCTAAGTTATTACACTAAATGTGGGGGTTACCAAGAAGTGAAAGATGTGAAGAGGTGGAAGGGGAGATGATAAGGTGGTGGTGTAAGAGGGGTGTAAGAGTGGTGGAATCCACCAAAGAATTAATTTACAACACTCCCCCTTGGATGACACCACTTTATTATGATATTGCCTCGTTAAAACCTTGCCAGGAAAACCCAAAAGTGATAAAACCTAGACGAAGGAAAAAGAGTACAAATCATATCATGGTGTTGGACGCGTCAAATATTGCCTCATTAAAACCCTTCTAGGAAAACTCATTGAGACAAAACAAAGCGAAGGAAAAAGAGTACAACACGCATAAATTTCCATCACACAATACTGATGTTCTCCCCCTGATGATGTGCACCCAAAGAAGTATAGAAAGACTGATTACATAATGTTGATCTTCAAGTAGAATCACTGACCGTCTTTGTTCAAAACAAGATATAAGTTTGTCTTCAATAATGTCTTCGAATATCTCTTTAAGCAAATTTCTTCAAGTTCGTTGTCTCATCAAAACCTTGTCGAGAAAACCCAGAAAGAAAAAACCTTGACTAAGGAAAAAGAGTACAATTGTAGATAGATTAAGAAAATGAGTTGGACATATATATATTGCCCCGTTAAAACCTTGAGAAGGAAAACCCAGTTGGACAACTTGACTAAGGTAAAAGAGTACAACTCGTAAAGTCCAATATATCCTCTAGCAGAAAGAAGATATCTCAGTTGATTTACCACAAGTAGCTAATCAGCAACCATCTTCAGCTCAAAAAAATTTTGTTGGTAATGGAGACCTTTATGTTGCCATAACTTAATTTCAAATCTCAAGTTGAATTGTCTTTGTCAAATTCCCAATGGTTGATTTGTAGGATCTGATATATCTTTTATTCTTCGTAAATTCCTTTCAAACAATAATAGATGATCATCGTTGTTGCTGCAAAAAGGATGTTGTACCGTCTAACAATTTAGCAAATGGAAACTGATTATCTGTAGTTCATTACTTACGAGACTTTGGATAAACCGTCAAAGCAAAGATCAAATGTTAGAGGTACTACAAAAACCAATATACACAATGCCTCCATATTAGTGCTAATTAAGTTTGGCAAACAAATTCACTACCGAACAATTTCAAGTATAACATATAAAGTTATACACAAAATCAAGCACAAAAACAACTTGTAATTAGTACGTAATACGAACCAGAGAGAGTGTTATATACCCGTTACCGAGATGAAAGTAGATTGCTATTACACAAGTTTTATTAGGAGGTTACGTACTTATCCATGTAAACATGTCAAAACTTTCTAAAGTTGACAAAATCATGGACCATTATAATGCTTAATAAGTTTGATACATGATTCCAAGATCTTTTATCTTGAATTCTTTCAATAAGGAAGTATAACCTGTGATAATCTTTTAGAAGTTTACATGAACGTTATCTTCAATAACAAACAATTATGTCAGACTATGACATGTAAAACTGGCAAATAATAGTTTCCTTTAAAATTCATCTATCAACGGGGTACACAATACTTACCAAAGTATTGGGTATTTTCAAATCATTTAAGAGTAGATGATGTAATTTCACAGATCTCAAGTGTCTGTAGAAACTAGATGCCACGAGTGGCGCTGTGCAATTAGCGTCCTTGTTCCTCTCGTCTCACTTTCATGCAAACTAATTAAGCATCAAACTTGTAACCTTCCGGGTTCACAATTTTTATTTATGTCCAAAAATGTTTATTAGTGAGAGGACAACCAAATATGGATGCCTTTCACCCATATTAGTCAACCATACATATTTCGATACTTCACGGCAGTTTCTCTGCGAAAAAGGATTTTGTCTATAATACATGTATGATTGTCGCTACTCTGAATACATGTTCGACAATAACTACGATTATGTACGCGTATAAAAATCATTCTTTAATATCGACACCACTTGTCCACTTAGGAATGAATTCCTCTTTAGGAGATAAATATGGCTCGGTAATTAAAGATCGTAGTTAAATAGTCTCATTGAGAACATTATCAATAGCCTCCCCAGGAGCACTATTTTGATCCAGCGTGATTGGCTTCCTCTATCAAGGAATATATATTATTTTATTTTTTTCATCAAGAATTCAGATGAGTTGTAGACGACTCAATTATTGTTAACTCATGGCATGCCCTGCAGGGACATAAACTAATGCCAGAATACGTGCAAAAACAAATGAGTTTTAATTATTCTTCTTGTAAGAATAAAATGCTTCAAGCATATCATAATGAATGAATAACTTCTCCACCTTATACCGAATTGGTGCAAGAATTTATGATGAGACCAATTCATGACGTTCTTATAACGACTGCTTTTCTCCCTCTAACGGCGGGAAGTCTCATCAAATCTAATATTATTCATACAAAATATATTATGGGTGAGTGACCTTGGATCCAAGTAGGTCATCCGAAAAAACTTTTTTTTTTCTTCGGATTGTTCATCATAATATTACAATTATTAATTTTAAATCACCCATGCTCATATATGTAATTAAAATTTGATAGCGTATACTTTATCAGTGTGCACCCTGATTAGCATTTATTATAAACGATAGTCATATGCTCTTGTATTGGTACGTCTACCAAAATTTGAGCGGGAAATTCCGCTTGATTGGTACTAATCAATCAATATGTCGGAAACGTTTAATGCTGTAAAAATTGTGCTCTTGTAGCAAAGAATATGACATATATTTTTTGAGTTTTGATAATAAAACCATTAACAAAAGTATTTAGTAACTATGGGCTACTTCGGGAACCCAAAATTTTATGGATACCTGAAATCCAAAAAATTTCATAGACCACTTCTGGAGTCTATATTTATGGATTACTGCGGGAACCCACAATAATTTGGATTGCTACAAAAATTTATAATTTGCATGTTAGACTACTTCTTGAGTTAATAACATCCCATGGATTACTTCTGGAATCCTTTTTATTTATTTTTATTTTTATTTTTCAAGACCAATAATTAAAATAAACAAAAATCAAAATAAATAAAGAACATACACAGATACAGTACCAACATAATTTAAATATCAATTTTGTCATCTTCGGGTTTGACGAAATATTCATTGCCAGTGTACACGTGGACATATTATTTGTAAAATAAAATTGTCTTAAGATCAGGGTCATGTTACTTCAGGAACCGCGGATAGAGACATGATGTCACTTTGTTACGGGTCACTTCAGGGACCGACCGATTAACCGAGTGAACTTCTTTTGTCCATATTGTGTCACACTGAATTCCAACTTCAGGTGGAACAGTCTTTTTTTTTTTTTTTTTTAATCCAGGAGATTATTATTGAGGAGGAAAAGTTAAAGTTGTGCTATCCTTCAAGGATACAACCTTTCCTCTTTGTAATGATGCGCATCCGCAATTATTGGTACCTTAAAAGCGATATAAAATAAAATAAAATAAATAGATAATAATCCATCGACAAAATAAAAACTTATATATATATATATATATGATATAATTACACAAATGTGCAATTTTAACTAATACATGGTATACATATGTATACGCATGAATCGATTATTTGTCTAAACAAATAGTAGCTGTGAATATATTACTATATTCAACTAAATCTTCATCTTATGAAAACCAAAAGTTTGTCAACTCATGAATATAAAGTAAAAGATTTTGATTTTAGTTTTTCTTAAAAACAAGAAAAAAGATATATAGTATTTTACCTTATTGTGTAAGATTCAGCACAATAGAAATTTGATCATCATCGTGGTCAATTCACGACCCTTGAAAAGAAAAAAAATAGGAAATTTCGATCTTATTAGATTATTTGAAAAAAAATAAATTAGCTCATTAACAGAGCTTGCTGATAACGTGTTATAAACTAAATCAAAAGATGAACTATTGCACAAAAGAAATATAGAGAGAAGAAGAGAGAATTTCTCATTACTAGATATTCATATCCATTACAAAGGAATGAACCTCAATTTATAGGCTAATACAAGAGAGGATGATAAAGATAGCATTAACATTAGGAAGTAATGGAATGCATTTTCATAACTAAGGTATTAAACCTAAGTTATTACACCAAATGTGGGGGTTACCAAGAAGTGAACGATGTGAAGAGGTGGAAGGGGAGATGATTAGGTGGTGGTGTAAGAGGGGTATAAGAGTGGTGGAATCCACCAAAGAATTAATTTACAACATAAAACAATTTGTTTGCATTCCTTATTTAAGTCTAAAATAATTAGTAAAATTTTGGTGGATTTGAGTGTAAAACAATATGTTGTTAGTTGATATCGATGACTGGATACGTTTAAACTTTGATAATATTGATACTCATGGAAAACTTGCACTAAGTTTACCATAAAATCTTAAATGATAAAGTTAAGAAAAAACGACGGGTTGGTGGGTAATCCACGGATTGGTCCTAGCCCGGTTTATTTTGTGGTAGGTCCTTAAATGCTAACCCTAATCCGGTACATTTGGCCAACAAACCGAGCCGGGCCGGGTTAAAACAAGCGGGGTTAGGGTTAACCTATGAGCCGGGTCATAAATTGATAGCTCTAGTCTGGATACTCTTATTACTGTTTTCTTGATGGTTATTCAGGTTATAATCAGATTGTTGTAGCACCTGAGGATCAAGTGGAAACTATTTTTACTTGTTCTTTCTAAACATGCGCGTACAGAAGGGTGCCTTTTGGTTTGTGTAACGCACCCGCTACCTTTCAAAGGTGTGTATGGTAAATATCTTTTCAGATTATGTTGAAAATATTATCGAAGGTTTTATGGATGATTTAGTGTGTATGGTGATTCATTTGACTTGTTCTTGGATAATATTACACTATAATTCTTAAACGAAGTGTTGAAATTAATTAATCTTATACTAAATTGGGAGAAGTGCCATTTTATGGTAGCTCATGGCATTTTTTAGTCCATATAATATCTTCGAAAGGCTTGGAAGTTGATAGATCTAAGATAGATCTTATTCATCCTCTTACCCCTCCCACTACGGTGAGGGAGAATCGTTCTTTTGCTGGTCATGCAGGATTTTATCATAGGTTTATCAAGGATTTTAACAAAGTTGCATCACCATTATGTCAATAATTCCAAAAAGACGTGGTCTTTAAGTTTGACGAAAAGTGTTTGGCAACATTCAATAGTTTGAAAGAACTTTTAGATAACATTCCCTATTGTTAGACAAACAGAAAGGAGCAAGCCTTTTGAGCTAATGTGTGATACTAGTGACTAAGCGGTCGGTGCAGTATTATGCCAGCATACTGGGAAACTACCTCATGTTATTTATAATGCTTCCAGAATATTGAACAAGTCCCAACAGAACTACGCCACCACTGAAAAAGAGTTGTTTGCAATCGTTTTTGTATTGGAAAATTTTTATTCTTCTTTGATTGGTACGAAAGTTTATGTGTTTTCTGATCATATAGTACTTAGGTACTTACTTACAAGGAATGAGGCAAAACCAAGGCTCATTCGATGGACACTACTGCTACAAGAGTTTGATCTCGAAACTAAAGACAAGAAAGGCATTGAGAACACTATTATAGATCAATTGAGTCATATTACTATAGATGAATAAGTTATCCCGTTGCGTGGAAGCTTCCCACATGAGAACCTCTTGTTAATTGCAGTTTCATAACCATGGTATGCTGATATTGTGAATTATTTAGTGTCTAAAAAATCCTAAGAAATTTTTCTCTTGATGAGAGAGACAAAGCTAAAAAGATAGCGGATCAATATAAATGGGATGATCCATACCTATGAAAACATTTTTCAGACCAACTTATACGAAGGTGTGTACCCGATTTTGAATACAATTATATCTTGTCTTTCTGTGATTCATACGCTTGTAGAGGATACTTTGGACCAAAGAAAACCGCTTTGAAGGTACTTGAAAGTGGATTCTGTTGGCTTACCTTATTCAAAAATGCGTATGTATTCTATACAACTTGTGAAAGGTGCCAAAGAATGAGCAATTTAGGTTCTCTAAATCAAACACCACAAAATTTTATTCTCTTCGTTGAAATTTTGTTGTTCGGGGCATTGATTTTATGGGTCCTTTTGTTAATTCTTTGCAAAATTTTATATCTTACTCGTTATTACTTATGTCTCGAAATGGGTGGAGGATAAACCCACCCCTAATAACGATTCTAAAGTGGTTATATATTTTTGTAAAGATCATATTTTTGCAAGGTTTGGAACTCCAAGAGCCATAGTCAGTGATGGGGGATCATACTTTCAAAACAAGTTCTTGCAAAGCTTTTTGAAAAAATATAAAACATCTCATAATATCTCTAGAATATATCATCCACAGACAAATGGGCAAGCAGAAGTCTCTAATTGATAGGTAAAATCTATCCTGGAGAAAATAATGAATCCATCAAGGAAGGATTGGATTTTACGTCTCAATGACGCATTATGGGCATACAGAATTGCATACAAGACGCCTATTGGGGTGTTTCCGTACAGGCTTGTGTATGGTAAACCTTGTCATCTTCATGTTGAAATCGAGCATAAGGCTTTTTGGTCTATTTAACAATGTAACATGGAGATGAATGGGGATGGTAAGTAAAGAAAGGTTCAATTAAGTGAACTAGACGAGATTTGTAATGATGCATATGAAAGTTCACGAATTTAAAAGGAGAAAACAAAGGCTTTTCATGATAATAGGATTTCTAAAAAATAGTCTACTGTTGGACAAAAAGTTCTCTTGTTTATTTCTCGCCTTCATTTAATTTCTGTAAATTGAAATCTCGTTGGATAAGACCCCTTGTCGTGTTTAACGTTTTCTCTCATGGTGACGTGGAGATTCGTAGCTTGTTAACAGGGAAGGAGCTTAAAGTGAATAGGAAATATGTATTATTAGTCGTTTGAACCTGAGATGGTTGAGATCAACTTAGTAGACGCACTCCCTCCGGAGGGGTAACATGCGGATGTCGATTCGGGTTGACGACGTTAAACGAAGCACTAAATAGGAGGCAACCCATCTGTTTTGTATTTCTATCTTTATCCTTTTATTTTTAGTTTTCTTAATTTGCATATCATATTATGGACTTCCCATCTTGTTTTTACATTGGACGAGAAAATTTATATTGAGGACAATGTTAAGTTTAAGCGCGGGGGATTGGTTTTACATTTAGATTTTTAGTATTCATTTTTGTAGGCACAATTAGCAGTTAGAGTTTTAGTATTCAATTTCGTAGGTAGAATTTTTAAATTTTTAAATTTTTGTGGACTTGAAATAACAGAGTTTCGGGTTTCTTAGCTGTTGAGATAATTAGTGGACTTAACCATGTTGGTGGTAGGTGCTTGAAAGAAAATTGTATTAGAGAAGCTGATCAATCATTATTTGAAATTACCCGAATATGAGTGAGGCGCCAAACCTTCAATATTGTCTGTTTAGAGTGTTTCATCTGCACAAGCTCCGGGTAGAATGATGAGATACTCAACCTCGCACCCCTTCAACACTTTTATGATCTTTTGAATGTTAATTTTATCAGTAATAAAGTTGTCATCAGAATTGCTACATAACTCTATCTTGTAGTTTTGTTTGCAGTTAGCACCATTTTCTCGACGAAACAACAATAGAAACGCATCATCATCAACAAGCGGAGGGACATCAAAATCACGAAGAAAGTTAAAGACTGTCAAGGTTTACAAGAAATAAAAAGAGGGAAAGATTATATATCAAAAGTGAAGACAAAACAAAGTGAAAAAGAAAGAAAAAATAACTTCTTATTTTTTTGGGAGGGGAAAGAATTAGAAAGATTTAAGAATCCAAAAACAAAATATGTAAGTTTTTGATGTTTATAAGATACCAAGGAAATACAAGTTATGAATCATCATGTGCTTAAGTCCTTTCCCCATGGCCATGTTAATTTCAGTTTCATTATTTTTGCAATTGTTATTCACTTTTAAAAAAAGATATGCATTTTATTTTCGGTAGTTAGTATGTGCTTATTCTATTAGTGAAAGCCATGAGAAAGAATAAATATATAAGGAAGTTTTAAGCAACAAGGAATCGAAGAAAAACGTGTATAAGTTGCCAAAGTCTACGAAGTTTAGAAGTTTATTATCAATAGTTGAAGGCGAAGACGTTTCTATTAGTTGTGAGGGCAGTGCTGATTGTGAATCGGGTGAGAAGGTAAGTAAGCATTCCCATCCTTTCATAATTGTTGATTTCCTTTGTTAGAGGTCATCAGAAATATGGAAATATGGAAAAACAATTAGCGTCACCATTTAACATGTGCAAGTGTTCTATCTTCACTCCTTCTTGCACACATCTGAGACCTATTCCTATTGTCTTATGATTGTCAGATTCATAAAATCCTATTGGTGAGGCAGAAGTCGAGGTGAAATGTTTATTTGATAGCTATTGAGGCTAGTTTATTTCATTATGACATTGGTTTCTCATGTTCAGTGATTAAGCATGAGAATAATGTTCTTTGATACTTCCAACTTCTTATTGTTAGTGTGCCAAAAAAATTTGAAAGTTGGAATTTAGGTTTTGTGGGTACACCTCTTTGTTTGTGGGTAAAAATGATTTGAGGGTAAAAGTGGAAATGGTGAGGAAGGGTAATGCTAGTCAGAGCAATGGGAGATCAAGCCATGCTAGTCGAAGAAAGTCACTTGGTTAAACACCAAATCGCTTAAACATCAAACATTTGTACTTTATAAGTGCTTTTAAGATTTGGGAGATCAATCTGTACGAAATCAGCCTAAATCAAGAAATAATCGTTTCGATTTCATTTCGGTCACAAAGGAAGGAGAAGGTTTGATATGTAGGGAGGGAAACATGGAAATTATTGAGATCAAATGAGGTTGAATATCGATGATTGTATGTGTTCAAACTGCTGTAAAGACAAAATGATAGCTTTGTATTCCTTTGGAAGTTAACATATTGATATTGTAAGTGGTGGCAGTTGTAGAGGAGTAAGAGAGTAGAGAAGTGGAGATCATGCGTTGATAACCAATTCTTTGTTAGTGGGACATGACAGTTGTGCGACAACTATTCCCTTCACTCATTCAATTGCCGACATGAATTTTTACTTTCTCTTCGTGGGTGTATCGTTACACCACACGTGTTGTAGGCTACCAGACCAAAACCTTAGTGGATATCCCCCCATGTGACATAATTGATGTCTTGAGCATGGTTGAGTCTACTTTGTAGACGATTGGTCAGTTGTTGACCTAGCTAGACCGTCAGTCTTAGCATGTTGATGAGTCTAGCATGTTGACTCATTGATGGAAGAGGCACTAGTTGTGTGATGAGGCAACAAGTGATGCTTAGTAAATTATGGGATCTGATTAATATTGACACTGGTGGTAGTTATGTTGTGTCGTAACTATACTTGAATGATGCTTGTCGTTCAAGCCTCAAGTATTGTGAGCGCTTGGTCGTACGAACACCAAATCGCATGAGTGCTTGGTCATGCGAGCACTAAGTCGAGTGAGTGCTAGCGAATTGTAAAATCTTTAGTTTCGTTAGAGTAGGACAAGACTAAGGTTATTTAAGTATTGGTAGCCGAACCAATTGAATTAAATTCTAATATAACAGATGAACAATGGTAGATGAGTAACCAGTGGAGAGACCAACTAGAGAAGAGGAAGAATCCCAGAGAAGGAGGACCGACCAGGGTGGTGGGACCGGTCAAATGTAGGTCCAATCATGGATTAAGCACGAATTTAATAGTCATAAGGACTATGCTTCGCGTACCATGTTGTCTCTACATAGCTCTGCAGAGCTATATGTTTGAAGCAAGAGATTAGCCTTTGGTAGAAAGAGCATAAGTTTTAATGGAAAGAGAAAACCCTAAAAATAAAATAATAAAGTTTTTTTTAGAGAAAATATGGGAGTGCGGGTCGGCCAAGGGAGGTCGGCCGGCCGGCCGATTGGTGTCGGTCCCACAATCTCCCTATTTTTCTTATTATTTTATTTCTTTCTCTTCTATGCTCTTCACGCTATTGTTATTTACACCCTTGGGTGTTAGTTTTTATGAAAATTTTAGACATGGCGTCTTTTAGTAAAAACAATGTAGATTCTTCATACAATGTTTGTTTCGATGATCAGCCCCAATTCGGAATCATGAGATCAGTGGCTACATCCTGTTGTGGAAGGATTTATATTTTGAGCTCGCTTAGGTAGTCAAAAGGAGAAAACAGTAACCTTCTAAATGAAATTATGATAATTTTCATATTGTAGTTCGACTAGGGTTTAAATGATATCTGTTAGACCGTTATTCGAAATAAAATTCCCTTTTGCATGTTATAGTGGACAAATAGGGGAACATATATCGTTTAGAACATTTTTCATTATTCCACACCCATTGTCACGTTTTTGCAAGGTGACATGACAATGTGTCGGAAACCAATATTAGGGTTTCGTTGTATTTCAACCAATATTGGGATTTTAATGCGATCAATATTGAAATTATGCATTGTTTAAGGTACCAATCATTATTAGAGCTTTAGTTTTGCATTTGGCACGACGGTGACCTAGTGCCTACATGAAGATGTGATATTTCGACTTAATGCATCTGTGCGCAGCTTGTTACGCGTTATGATCAATCAATGTTATTCAATTAGAGTTTGAATATTGATGTCAAGTCACACTAAAAATTCAACCAGGAAATATAAAGAGGAATTAAGTTGCTCTATACTAGTAGGCAATCTATCTAGGAGCATTAACATCCACTCAGAAACAAAGAGGTGTTCTGGATGTTTATTGTATAATAAGAGATCATCTCAGAAAGAATTATAATAGCACCAGTGATACTTTGAGGACAATGATGCTCTATACTAGTGATTAATTCATCTAGGAGCTACCCTATCATTGTAGAGGAGTAAGCACTGAGTTGCATAGTACAAGTGTTGTATGTAGAATATTGAGAACTCAGCCGGGTGAGACTCTAATACAATATATATATTTTTAGAGAGAGTGTAGGATCAGTGTGAGATGCCTGTAGTGATCATTCGTTATTTTAATTCTCTTGCGGAATATAAAATATAGATTTTATGCTTTTGATGCCGGGTCAATAACATGGAAAAAATCATATATTATTTATATTGATTCTACTGATGGGTAGAGACAATTTTACTATTTTATCCTTTGTTAAAAATCCACCATCTATATTAAGTCCCCTGTTTAGTGAGGCACATTAATGTGCCGCAATAAGCATTGAATGGTGATATTTAAACATAACTGAAACAAAACAAATGAGCTTAGTCGTTAGAAATTACCAGAGATTCTAATTTAGTGACATTCCAATGATGTCGAATCAATCGTTGAATGAGTAGTAGTTGGTGTAGTGGCGCCCGTAGGATGATAAAGCATCGTCTAGCGAGCATGATTATTGAAGCATGGCTGATTTGTATGATAAAGAGACCAAAATTAACCCATGTACAGCACAGGGGCATTACTCTAAAGAGGAAATTCTTGTTGGACCAAGATTTGGAAGCTAATTGCTATAAAAGGGGTGAATCCTATTATTATTATTTTTTATTCTTCTTGCTCCACCACCGACCGACCACCTTCTTTCCTTCTGCTTCATCACCGAACAACATCACGTCTTCCTCTTCTCGCCGTCGGCCAAATTCCGGCAAAAAAAATCCCGGGAAGTTATTTTTTTTTACGTGAACAATAATTTTATTTTAATAGTAACGTGAGAATTATTCACGGTTAGGGCGAAAATTAAGTTTTTATTTTTTTTGCAATTCATATTCTTCGATCGTCTTCGTAGGTACTTCATCATCTTTCGTGTAGCGAAGAGAAAGTCCTTGAAGCTTTAGCTCTTGTGTTGGTGTCACCAATTGCTAGTGATACTACTAAAACAGGTAAAAGTTAGGTTTTGCCGTTTCTCTTCTCCTTTCAATACATATGTATATTATTTTAGTAGATATATGTAGATTCATGAGTATTAGAAGCATTAGAAGTACTGCTTTTCTGTAATTCTGCTACCCTTTCTTGAAAATTTTGTGTTTCAACTTTTTTTTTACGGGACGTTGAAAATAGAGATATTGTAGAATTTTCATCCGCCTTGCCAGGATATCGTGTGATGGCGATGATTATGGTTCTATCTATGGTGAAGATGATACCTCGGTGATTTAGAATACACCTAATATGAATGATGAATTCTTTGTGGTGCTTCATAAGCCTGTTAAAAGTCCATTTGATTATAAGTTTCGCTTGCTCATAGACCCTAAAGGTGAACAAAAGTAATTTCTCCATAGATGTTAATCCGATTTTGCTTGCAAGGAGGACACTATCCTGCTTCTCCAATAGACTTCAAATTTTCTTGAAGACCTATGACATAATTTTCATGATGGACAAAACATATGCTTGTTCATGAACATGTTCAAACTATGCTAGACAGATGACAGATTACTGAGGCTGTGAGAGCATATGGAAAACTCTTTATTTATCATGACATTCAGGATCTTGTGGCTTTAGCTTCTCGATGGTGTGTTCCTACCCATACATTTATATTAAATTGGGAGAATTTAATATTACTTTAGAGGACGTAGCATTTCTGATGCATCTTCCGGTTACAGGTAACCTTTCTGTTGAGTTATCAGAAGAAGAACAACAGATGATCACGACTTTAGTTCTTAAGATGGTCGAACTTAATGATGCATCGAGTAGTACGAATGATTTTTATACTCGATGGATGAAGTATTGGTGGTTAGTGAAGAAAGATCCAAATAGACCTGATGATGGTACAATGACTATGGTTGCTTTCTTGTCATTGTGGTTATCCAGAGACGTACTTGAAGACGGTTCTCGGATGAAGCCGTTCGTAGCTTCTATCGCTGTAAAACTAGCTCAAGGTGATAAACTTCCCACATGGAGCTTGTTTCTAGGATCTTTATATTCTCACTTAGATTTTTTGGCTGTTGATACTAGTGTTTCCAGCGGTTATATGAAAGTTGAATCATATATTAATACACTGTTCCTTCAAGCATGGTTGTGGGAACACTTCAGCAGCTATGCACCTTCTCCTCGCACTTCTTCTCCAGGTAAGGGAGTAAATTCTTGTGACACTTTTCCAGAGGGATTAAAATTTCAGGATATTACACTGGTCCAATAATATGACATGACCCAAGGTACGACTTGTTGATTTGCTAGATAATGAATGTGAATTTGATTTTCGCCCATAGGCGCCGATTCCTTCGCATGTTGCTCAATTAACTACTTGTGTTGCTACTTTTGGTATCGAGTTACTCTCCGGTGAAAACCTCAGTGATGGTGAGATTACTTTTACGTTGAGTAATACACCTGGCCACATATTATCTGTGGTGCACAGTAAATATCAAGTAGATGAGTAAATATCGACAGACCGTCTCGCCAAATGGGCTTAGATTAGGGTTCTCCTTCTTGTTGAAGTGAGAAACCCTCCGCATAAGAACTTATGTCTCGTCTTGATCAGACTCACGTAGAAGGAAGTAAGTATTTATCTCTACCTCTATATCAAATGACATTCGTGACTTCAGATTATGCAAACTTTTGGAATCAGCAACATGAACGTCTTCATGACTTCGTATATGCGACTCCACCACTAGCGCGTGGTCCTCATACTCCAGAAGTAATATCTAGTCGTCCAAGATTGAAATTACTCCCCGGTGATAAGCGTAACCTATTCTCATCCCATTTACAGGTAAATGTTTCTTTCTATTTATTTTATCTTTACAGAAATAGAATGACGGTATTTTGATTAAACTGTCGATCTTTATTATAGAATGATCGTTTTATGAGACCCCGTAATATTGGAGAGTTTGTTTGAGACCCCATAATAGTGGGGAGTTTGTTGATGTTGAAGAAATCCCCCATCTTAGAGAGATAAGGAGTAAAAATCAGTATACAAAATGCTCTCAAATACTATGAATCCCTTTTTTACTTCTTCTGTTAGTTGTAGATATTCCGGTCTTGTAAAACTTTCTTATTTTCATATTTAAGAATGTGAAACTAAGTTTTACTCATCTTAATTCCAGGGTTTTTCTCGTTCAAGTCTTGATGGTCTTCGGTTTACTTCACGAGAAAAGACGACCGTTGTTGACGAAGAGAGTCCTGACGTAAGTACTCTGTTCGTATGATTATTTATCGTGATATTCAGAAGAAATATAAGTAGACGTCATTATTGTTTTTTGTAGGAGGAAATTCCATCTAATAATCAAGACTATGAAAGTCTTCAATCTTTCTCAGGAGATGAAGAAGGAAGCCGACATGACTATGAAGCGAGAGAAAAGAACGATAAGTCGAATCATGTTGATAGCCATTCTAGCTCCCCAAAAAGTTTGAGGGGTCCTCAAGTAAGTCCTCTTCTTGTTTTATCTTCAGAATACCATAAATTTATCTCTTAATTGTAGAATGAATGGAAGTTTATGTGAATTAATGAAAAAATTCGTTATAATTCTTCGTCAGAAAAATTTCATACTTAGGTCTTGTTGCCGTAACGGCTGTTGAATATACGTCCCAAGTCGGAATGACGTGGTTAACCCCTTATTCTTTATATAAGAGGTAGATATAACTCTAGAAGAAAAAAAATCCCAATTTGGAGTCCTTTTTCTAGGTGAACAAAACATGACACTGAGCGTCCAAAACTTTTCCCGCCAGAATTCTTTAGGTTTTCAGCTATCATGTGGTCGACCGTTTTGTATTCCCTTATTATCTCACTCCTCTGATAGGCGTGAAATTTTGATATGTCGCATATGTCATCTATAAAAAGAGTTTGGTATATAAATAACCCCTTAATTCATCACCAAATTGCTCCCAACTTGGAATTTTGTATAGGGAAGCGCAAAATTGCATCTGACGGGCTTGGTGCGAAAACACCTTTTATGTGTTTTAGGCTATTTGCTTGTGTATTGGATGCTTAATAATGAAACCTTATGTAATTAATACCTTCTTACTTTGAAATTTATATTTGATGCTTGGATTTTATTCTCAAAATAATTTAACTCATGAAATTGCCATATTAGGTTGAAGATGGCGAAAAACCGAGAAACGATCTCGATAACGATGATGTGAGCACTCCTACGAACCAAAACGGTGCTGAGGCCGTTCAAAAAATTTAAAGTCATGAAAATGGTGCTTCTGAGATCATTGATGATGTCGAAATCCAAGTCATTGCCGCTTCAGACGCCCAAAGGGGTGTTACAGTGACCGAAGAAGATACAAAGATGATCGAATATCCTGGTGTTGGTCGTCCTTTCAATCCCTCATTCAGTGAGCCTCTCCCATCTCATGTACTGATTGGTGGGTTTAGTGCGCCCAGTGAATATTCCGAGTTGTACACTCAAGTGTGGAAAAATTACAGTCATATTGTTTTTGCCAAAAAGAGCAAGCTACATTCTTTTCTGGAAAGGCGTGTAGAAGCAGTACTGCGTATCGTTCATGAGATGTATACTGCAGTGAGGACCACCATTTCGTATGGAATATTGGCTTATTTGGAACTTTATTTAGAGACCTTGGAGCTTTACAGCTTCAATGTTGAATGGCTTTGTCAAGATATTGATGCTGTTATAAAGTCCCGAGCCTCTGCAGTTGCGACTCCTTCCAGTGATTCTATTATGCAAACAAAGGAAAAGGTCGCGAGGTTGACTCAAGAGTTGGAATTGGAGAAGAATGCTCTTAATAACATGAAAAAAGCTTTCAATGATGGACATAAGCCAGTCTTAGCTAATTTTCCTTAGCTATTTTATTTTTTGGAATTTTATATGCTTTAAGAGACAGAGGATTTTTACTTAGACTGTTGAGATATGAGAGGTTTTATTTAGTTTGAATTTTTTTTTTGTTTTGATCTTGAATAAGTAGGCGTTATAGCAAAGATTTTCTTTTGGAACGATAGAGATTTTTCGAATTAAGCAATTGAGAATTTGATTACTGAAAGGGAATTTGACTACTGTATGCAAAATATATTGCATACAATTTTGGAGGAAATGAAATTACAAACAAATATGAAAATCCTTAAGTGCTTCAGGCATCGAATGTATCGAGCATCAAATGTTCAAAGCGTCGAAAGCCTTAAACGCTAAATATTTCAAATACCAAATGCTTCAAACGTCAAATGCCTCACGGTCAAATTCCTTGAGTCATTTTTCATGTATTGCCGCCTCGAACGATTTCCCTTCTTTATCAATTAATTTGTAGTATCCACCAATAGTAGCTTTAGAAATCATGAATGGTCGTTCCCATCCAGAGCTTGTCTTAAAGTGGCGATTGAGCTTCACTGCTTTCATAACCCAGTCTTCTACTTGAAAAGCATTAACCCTCACTGGCTTAGCTCTGAATATATATTGTCGGTAAGGCCTTTCCTTCACCTCTGTGCTAGATTTTGTGTTCCTTCTTAGAGTTGTTTTGTGGCACATGTAGACATTCCTGTAGTGTCACAGGTAAATATCCATGATGCTCTTTGCCATGATTAGACATCATATAAGTGATGAACGACTCAATACGATGTTGTAATTGAATAGGATTTTACTTTATCCACTTAGCAAAATATTAAAGAGGTGAGGTTATCCATTCATAACGTCTGAATAAAGAAGAATTGAGTTTTCTAGCAAACTCGAGTCCCCAAGCATAAGGGGTATGAGGGACATTGATAGGTAGAGAGATGAGTTCATTAAGTTTTACTTGAGAACGATACCTCTCTACATATGATATTGCACTCTCTTCTGGATCCTTCTTCATAGACGCCAAATCTTAATATTCTTCTAAGTATAAAAGAGGGTTGTCAGTCATAAACTTCTGACAAGATGCAGAGCTGTCTGATTGAGGTGGATATGGTAATGAAGGCGTCTTAGTAGATGCAGTCTTATTGCTAAGTAGCCATAGACGACCCAAAATCATGTCATAACCCAGATCCTCCTTTGTTATATAAAATTTGGTTGTATCACATGCATAACCCATTTGGATTTCAAGATCAATGTAGCCATAGGCATTTATAGGTCTTCCTTCAGGATCTTGAATGGTAGTAGGCGCATGGAAAATTTTACTTCCTATGATCCCAACAGCTCTTAGTGTATTGATGGGAATGATATTAATGGTAGTGCTGGCACCAATCAAAGTTTTCTTAAATTTAGCGTCTCTGAGGCTAGCTGCAATGAGAATTCCCCAGTCACACCTTTCTCTATCTTTGGTCATCTGTGCAGGTTTGGTGCGTGCTTGGCCTTCATTGAGTGGAGGTAGTCTTCTGCCAGACACAATGTGATTAAGAGCGACAAACAAGTATTTGTATTGCATCTTTGAGAGGTAGAGAAGTTCACATACACGTTCCATCAGAGACTGAACTTCTTGATTGGTAGGTTCTTCGGACATAGTAAAATTCCTAATAGGGAAAGGGTTTACGTGTACACCTTGATTCCTCAGATCCAGTTCTCCTTATTCGATCTTTTCTTTGAAGATCCGTTTTAATCCATTACAATCACTTGTGGGCTGATTAACGAACCCGTGGAAGCGACAATACTTAGGATCTGTCATTTCGTGTCCAGTTGATGGGTGTCAAACAGGGGGTCAGTTGATAGCACCGTCATGTATCCAGACTTCCAAAAGTTCGATAACTTCTTCAATTGGAAGTGGAAAGTCTGTAGTAGATGGAGTTTCTCTTAATTGTTATTGAGGTTGGCGTTGAGCCTATAGTGGTGCCGCAACTGCTTGGTTGATCCTACGAGGTGGTCGAGCTGCTAATGGAGCATGAGTTGGAACCGGTGCTGGTGCTGCACGTTTTGATCATTGTTGTGGCATTGGTTCTTTCCTATTACCTACATCAGTCATGTACTCATATATGGTTAAGTACTATACTATTTAAGAGTTGGCCGTCTACTACTACGGGTCTCATGTGGTTCTTTGCTCTTGGTAGGCCTCGTCCTTTCTAGCAGAGAAGGTGCAGTCGTAGATAATCGCTTAACAACTTCATGTAACTCAAAAAATGTTTGAAAATAAAGATTCTCCAGAAGAGCTCGATAGACTTGTATCATACCATTGATGCAGAGTTCCACCAATTGAATCTCAGTCACATTTGGTCATGGAAATATAGTGCGTGTACCCTGAACCGCTTCACATAATCATTAAGATGTTCATTAGATCGCTGAAACATCCTTCCCAAGTCTGATAATGTGACTTGTTCAAACACAAAGAAGTATTTCCTATATAAGGCATTGACCATCTCACACAAGTTAGCGATACTGTTGGGAGCGATGTTGTTGTACCAAGTGTATGTTCTTCCAGTAAGAGACTTAAAAAACTCCCTGAGGCAGAGTACGTGATTATATTCATATTCCTCTAGTAATTCCAAGGATCGCAAAATGTGTTCACCAGCATTCCTAGATCCATCATAGAGTGAGAATGAAGGGGATGATTGTCCCCTGGGAAGAGGGATCCTCTGTATTTCAGAGGGATAAGGGGGTTGATGTTGATGAACAATAGATAAATTCTCTTTTCTGCTACTCTGAAGAAGTCGTTATAAATCTTCACGAGTGGCGAAGTTGGGTTGTTGACGATCGTCGAGAATGCGAACTTCATTGTCGTCCTGAGCATGACCCCTTGAAGTATTGGCATAAGCAGTTGCTTCAAAAGTGTTTCTAATATGTTCTGTTGGCTTCAATTTTTCAGTAAGAACATTAAGGAAGGTAAGAACCTCCTTCTGAGTTGTAGCCATCTCCGCTTGAGTCCTGGAAAGGGTTTCCTGTGTATGCATTAAATCCATAATGGTTGGAGGAGTTTTCTCATCCCTTGCTTCTTCAGTGTGCTGCCATGTGGAGGAGGATTATTATTTTTGACATTGGTAGCTTGAGGAGTGCTACCTGGAGTACCAGTACTCGTACTAGCAGAATTCATGTTAGTGATAGTCTTTGATCCTGACCTGAGACCAACCATCTTTGAAATTGATAAAATTAAAATCATGAGAAATAGGGAAATTGAACGATTGCAACTGAGAGATTAATCTCCCACTGTGGTCGCCAAAATTTGTGGGTAAAAAAGATTTGAGGGTAAAAGTGGAAATAGTGAGGAAGGATAATGCTAGTCAGATCAATGAGAGATTATGCTATGCTAGTCGAAGCAAGTCATTCGATTAAATACCAAATTTCTTAAACATCACACATTTGTACCGTATAAGTATTTTAAGATTTGAAAGATCAATCTGTACGAAATCAGCCTAAATCAAAAAATAATCGTTCTGATTTCGTTTCAGTCACAAAGGAAGGAGAAGGGTTGATCTGTAGGGAGGGAAGCAGAGAGAGTATTGAGATCAAATAAGGTTGAATGTCGATGGTTGTATGTGTTTGAACTGCTGTGAAGACAAAATGATAGCTTTGTAATCCTTCGAGTTTTATCAGAAGAAAAACTCTTCTTTTTGTAGATAGGTTGAAGAACGTATTTATAGCATTGGAAGTTAACACATTGATCTCGTAAGTGATGCCAGTTGTAGAGGAGTGGGAGAGTAGATAATTTGATATCCTGTGTTGATAACCAATTCTGTGTTATTGGGACATGACAGTTGTGTGAACACTATTTCCTAGGGTGTATCGTTACACCACACGTTATGTAGGCCGCCAGACCAAAACCCTAGTGAATATCCTCCCATGTGACATAATTGATGTCTCAAGCATGGTTGAGTCTAATTTGTAGACGATTGGTCAGTTTTTGACCTAGCTAGACCGTCAATCTTAGCATGTTGATGAGTCTAGCATGTTGACTCATTGATGGACGAAACACTAGTTGTGTGATGAGACAAGCAGTGATGCTTAATAAATTATGGAATCTGATTAATATTATCACTGGTGGTAGTTGTGTTGTATTATTATGTCGCACCGATACTTGAATGATCCTTGTCTTTCGAGCCCCAAGTCTCATGAGCACTTGGTGGTGCGAGCACCAAGTCGCATGAGCGCTTGGTCATGCGAGCACTAAGTCGAGTGAGTACTTGTTCATGCGAGCACCAAGTCGAGTGAGTGCTAGAGAATTGTAAAATATTTAGTTTCGTCAGAGTAGGAAAAAAATGAGGTTATTTAAATATTGGTATCCGAACCAATTGAATTAAACTCTAATATAACATATGAACCATGCCAGATGAACATGGTATATGAGTAACTAGTGGAGAGACCAACTAGAGAAGAGGGAGAATACCATAGAATGAGGACCGACCAAGGTGGTGGAACCGGTCAAAGGTAGGTTCAATCATGGATTAAGCATGAATTTGGTAGTCAGTAGGACTATGCATTGCGTACCATGTTGTCACTACATAGCTCTGCAGAGCTATATGTTTGAAGAAAGAGATTAGGCTTTGGTAGAAAGAGCATAAGAGTTTTAATTGAAAGAGGAACCCTAAAAATAAAATAATAAAGTTTTTGTTTGGAGAAAATATGGGAGTGCCGGTCCCACAATCTCCCTATTTTTATTATTATTTTATTTTATTTTCTCTTCTATGCTCTTCACGCTATTGTTATTTACACCCGTCGGTGTTAGTTTTTATGAAAAATTTAGACATAACGTCTTTTAGTAAAAACATTGTAGATTCTTCGTACAACATTTGTTTTCGATGATCAGCCCCAATTCGGAATCCTGAGATCGCTGGCTACATCCTTTGACGAAAGGATTTAGGTTTCGAGTGCGCTTCGGTTGTCAAAAGGAGCAAACAATAACCTTCTAGATGAAATTCCGACAGTTTTCATATTGTAGTTCGACTAGGGTTTGAATCATATCTCTTAGACCGTTATTCGGAATAAAATTCCTTTTTAGTATGTTGTAGTGGACAAATAGGGGAACATATGTTGTCTAGAACGTTTCCCATTCCACACCCATTCTTACGTTTTTGCAAGGTGACATGACAATGTGTCGGAAACCAATATTAGGGTTTTGTTGTATTTCGACCAATATTGGGATTTTAATACGACCAATATTGATATTGTACATTGTTTAAGCTCGACCAATCATTATTGGAGCTTTAGATTTGCATTTGACGCGACGGTGACCTAGTGCCTACACGAAGATGTGATGTTTCTACTTAGTGCATCCATGCACAACTTGTTATGCGTTATGATCAATCAATGTTATTCAATTAGAATTTGAATATGTATGTAAAATCATTCTAAATATTCAACCAGGGAATATAAAGAGGACAATGATGCTTTATATTAATGATAAATTCATCTAGGAGCTTCCTTATCATTGTAGATGAGTATGCAATGAGTTGTACAATTACTAGTGTTGTATGTATAATAAGTAGAGCTCATCCGGGTGAGACTCTAATATCATATGTATATTTTTAGAGAGAGTGCAGGATCAGTGTGAGATGCCTGTAGTGAGCTCGATTTTCTTTCGGAATATATGATAAACACTTAATTCATATATTTTTACCGCTTAATTTATATTTGCTTGTACTTTTAATTATATTAATTTGCTATTTCTTTTATGTGTTTATAGGTTTACCCGTGAAACCCGCGGTTACAAATAAAGCATGGGTAATTGGACCAAATTATTAACAACACAAGCACCCGAAAGAGGGACAGCTGATTAACGATTGTTTATTAATTAATTATCAAGAACCTACATATTTAGTCTGGACAAGAAATGTTTTATGTTTTGATGAGTTCATGCCATTTTTATGGACTTGGAAGTTGGAGCAGTAAAGAAAAGTAGGGATTTTGATAGAGAAGTAGGTGTTGGGTAGTGAGGTGAAGTATTCATGTGTCAAGACCGAGAGAGAATAAAAAGTGAATGTTACTCGGTTAAATCAAAAGTGGGAGAAATAAATAAAGTGAAGTTAGGGTCTGACGGATGGTGAGTAGGGGGACAGAAAAGTACGGATAGGGAGAAAGTAGGTTAGAGAGAGACGAAAGGGGATAAGGTCAGGATGACTTTCTTTTAGGGCTTTTTGGGTTGGCGAAGATAAAGGGAGGTGATTAAAAGGGAAAGATAGGGGAGGCTAGATAGGGAGAAGAAGTCGGACGACTGAAAAGAGATTAAGGGGAGAAACGAAATAAGGTGGGGATGGAGAAAGGATAGAGACTGATTGAGAAAGAGAGGGAGAGAAGTCTAGAGAGAGGGATGTGATAAGGATGTACATGAGAGAGGTAAGTGGCGTGAGAGAGAAGACCTAGGGGAAAAGTTGGGCAGAGAAGGGTGGTAGTTAGCGGCTGATCTGAGAAGGGGGACAAGGTCTGATACGTTCTGTTTGGAGAGAAAAAAAGAGGTTGTGCGTCTGTGAAGAAACAGGTGGTTGAAGAGCTTGTATACTTTTTTATGGGTTTTAAGAAATCCATCTCCATGTTTTGCTAGATTTTGTGACTAGGATTTTGGGTAAAAACCAACTTTGATTATGGAAAACTCATAAATAAATGGTTTAAATGTTTAGTAATTTATCTTTATTGTTTTCTTGATTAATTTTTATTTCATAAATAGTGGAATTGATCATATATGCTCTTCGTTTGATATGTGGTGCTGGGATTAGATTCTTTGACGGTGTATGCTCACAAATGTATATTTGATTCTTTGAAACTATATATTGGTTCGATAGCTCTAGGATTGTTTATGCTTTTAAATTGATATGTCATACTTAGCAACATTTGATGGGATATACTTTTCGATTGATAAGCAATTCTTTAGAATTGTCAACTTAGAAGCGAAGAAAATTACAGTGGTGAAACGATAATTTTGGAGATTAGATGTGAGTTCTATATATCAAATTGGTGAAAACCGAAAACCCTAGTGTCCTCTCTGCTTGATCACATTGTATATTTTAGCTATTTTATTTCATTATTTTCTCGTTCATTAACATTTCCAAAAATCTAAAAATCCAAAAGATATTATTTCTGATTAGTTTAATTGAGATATTGATTGTAGTATTTTCCCGCTCCATGTGGGTTCGACCCGTATTTGCCGTTGTCTACTAGTTAGACGTCGTGCTATCGCTGTTTATTTATATAGGTTTCTCAAAATCCTATCAATATAAAATATGGATTTTATGCTTTTGATATAGCATAGATAAAATCATATATTATTTATATTGATTCTACTCCTGGTAAGAGACAATTTACTATTTTATCCTTTGTTAAAAATTCACCATCTATACTCTTGTAAAACCTCATGAGACTAAAACTCATCCACTATGGAGACCTAGGGGTTTAAGGGCTTGTTACACATGCTAAGTATAACCGTGTTTTCAATGAAAAGGAGTTATTGTGTTTTAATTTAGGTTAGTTTGGTTTGTAGTTTGCTCGTGGACTAGAAAAAGGCAAGTGTGGGGAAATTTGATAGGTGCATTATTTGCATTATTTTGATATTCTAATTCATTGATTTCTTGTTATTTTTCATATCATTATGCTTTGATATTGTTTTTTTTTAGTTCTTAGGAGTTTTAAAGTTAATTCAACCAAAGAAGAAGAATAAAGAAGTTAATTACGACTTAAAGCGAATAAGGTAGTCCAGTACTACTATTGGAGCTAGAGAAAGGACCAAATAGAAATCCTTCAAATCTAATAATTTTTCACTCTATCATGAAGGAAATTCAAATTCAAAGGCAATGGAAACATAATAAGGTTATTCCAATATCGGACTAATAAGTTATGTTTAAATCAAGCTTGGAAGATTTGAGTCTACAGAGAAATGTTCGCCGAACCTAGAGCTGAAAAATCAAGTTTCCAGAATAATTATACAGAGAAAGCTTTGGTTAATATATGATTTAATGGTACTAGAAAAACTTAAAGATGATTTTTGGAAAAAATTCCAAAGAAAGTTTCGGCTAGGAGAAGTTCCAAAAGAGATTCCAAAAAGAAGTTGGCTAGGAGATGAATTAATTGAAGAAATCCTGGAGAAAGTTCGGTTGGGAACTCTCCACCACGACATAGTCAAAGTTTTACTTTTCCTAGGAAATTTATAGTTACCAGGTTCGGTTGGGATGGTCACTGGAGTTGCCAGCCGAACCCTGTGCATTTTGGGACGTGATTTGGCTTTTAAAATGAGTAAAACCAGGTCCCTATAGTATTCTAAGCCCTAGATTTTGTGGGAACTATATAAAATACTTCTTAGACTCTTAAAAGACAAATAATACACTTTAGAAACAAGGAGAACAAGGATCTAGGGCTTGGAGTTACGATTAATCATCACGGTTTCTAGGGTTTGTTTTACTTGCTTCTTTTATATTTTCCATGGATTAATCCATTAATAACTAAACCTTTTTTATTGGTTAGAGATGTAGTCCTAAGTTGGAAAACATTCTCATATGTTCATGATCCCTTTAATATCGTTTATGTTTTACCGTTTATAACTCCATGCATAATTGAATGATTGTTAATTTAAGTCGTTGAGAACTCCATTCAATTCTCCATGGAAACGGAGTTTTGCGAATTCTCCCACTCCGGCATATATGCAAGGAGGATGTATAGCTAATATAGGATCTTGTAATATAGGTTCAACACGTGTTGATATTTATAAGCTAAACTAGGGTTTGAAACCCGGAATTGTCGAAAGACCCTCATTACGAGGAGCATAATGATGGGATGTTACCATGCAATTATGTGTAGAAGCGTAACCTAGGTTAGATTGCTTAGATTAACCTCAACTCACAAAGACCATTGTTCTCATTGGTTTAAACTTGAGTGGCTCTTGCGCCAATTTATTCATTAAAGAGGATTCAAAGAGTGGCTCTTGCGCCTTTGAAGATAATTTGATTTTTACCGGAGTAAGCCTGCGATAGGATGCTTTAGGGTTATTATTATTGAGGGGGAATGGATATTGAGTACGATCTAGTTGATAACATGTTGGAAGATGAAAGATGAGTTCTCTAACCAGTATTCTTTATCTCTGATATTTTTTTTAACCTATTTGTTTTAGTATAGCTTAGTTATAATTATAATAAAAAACCCCATATTGACATAAGTAATCGAAAATACTTAACAACCCATATCTCCCTGAGTTTCAAAGTTGTTCTTACTAGTACACTCTAACCCATATTTGTGAAATAAAGAACTTGAAAATAATTTTACTTGGCTGACAAGCGATCAATAGTTTCCTATAGATATAAAATTTATGGGAATGGAAAGCGTATAATTCTATACCAAATATGTTATTGAGAAATCTACATATTGGGATCTTGCCTTGGTATCAAAGGTGTATTATTGAACATTAAGAAATTAGAGTTTAACGCATGTTCATCAGTATGTCGATATTTTAATGAATTTTCAAATCTAACTTATTCACTTCTCGACATCTGCACAAACCCGTGAAGATTACTAGACTAATCAAAAAATTAATTAGAAGTCATATTTACTTGAGTCTTCCTTGGAATCGATCATTCTCAAGGGATCGGTCCTAGGATCGATCCATCTCACTAGGGGTCGATACTAGATCGGTTATTCACCAGGGATCGGTCCTGAACTATATTTCTACTCTGAAATAAAGTTTCGTGAGTCTACTTCCTTATACTATGATTCTGAAATTGGTTTCAAACATGTTTAATAAGTTTTGGATTCACCCGGAAGTTGAACCCACTAAATAATAACAAGTTACTGACTTGTGCAATGTCATAATAAAAGAAGTGTACATATAAACTATTCTTCGTAACTCTATATACTTTAAGTTGCCGAAGCAACTATGTGTGTAATACCTTTTGATACTTTGATCACATGTATAATGAACAAGTCACTAATACTAAAGTCATTGTAACAAACGTAACTTTATATGTTATGTTTTCAATGAATAAAGACTCTTGGATGAACAATAGGTAGAAATGGAATAAGTCAAGTTTTATAGTTGCTAACCTTAAACTAAAGGATGATGTCTTTATTTTGCCTTCAATATGTCTTTAGTTCTTTTCAAGAGTAATTAGAGCAAGTCTTAACATTCTTTATTCCTAGTGTAACTTAACGATGTTGGAATTAGTAATCTAATCAAACGACCTTAGAATTTTACACACGATATCCTTTTCTGGATTAGCTTTTCCTGATGCAAATGAGGCATTCACTATTTAAGAAAGTTTTTGGTCAAATTCATCAAATGTGTCTTCTTCACCCATATGAAAGTTTTCTCGTTGAGAAAATAGGGCTTGAAGCCTGCCTTTCTTTTCACAGGTATTTCTTTCAAATACGGCCTTAAAAATAACCCAAGCCTCTTTTGATCTCGTACATGTAGTTACATGATGATAAAGATATTGGGATATATAATGGATAAAGACAGTCAACCCATCAAAAATTTTACTTGCAAGCGGTTGTTTTTCTTTATTGAACTCCTCGGTCCCTTGAATCTAAACTCAATAGTTGAGTTGTTGACAAGAACTTTTGGGTGTTCATATCAATCCATAACTAAACCTCCAAGTTTTAAAATACGAGATTATATGAATGATTGCATTGTCATTTTCCACCACAGATAGTTTGAACCATCAAATCTTGGCGGTACATGAGTCGAACTCGGTTGAAAACAAGTCGAGTTCATGTCTATAGGTTGGATTGCACCAACCACATATTGTTAGGTATTTTCGTGCTTTCCTTCTATGATGCCAATTGAAATAACGAGGGTACCAATTATACCAATATTTTTTCGATATCAACCTATGCAGACTCACATTTTATAATCTTAGCGAAACAATAACGACAGAAAGATTATTTCAACTAGGTGATTCTTAATAAAATTCTATTCTAACTAACTATGAGATCATTACTAAGAAGTGTTTAACGTACAAGTATGAATACTTAATTATAGTATAACAAATCTAATACGAAAATAAATTAAATCACACGACATAACTTTGTTAACGAGAAAAACTACAATCTTGCAAAAAAAAAACGCGACCTAGTCCAGATTGGAATACTCAATGGATTAAGCCTCTACATAATACGTATAATACAACCTCTGTAGTTTACACCAAGCAAACTAAACCCTAGTTATTCTAATTTAACAGTATTCCTGTTTTGAAACATCTAACAAAATTTTCATTCTCTATAGATGTTAGAATACTAGATATCCTACCAGAACATTTGTTCTCTAATATGAATATATCTAGTAAATCTTGTAAATAATTATCAAAAACTTCTGCTACCAATCTTCCATATGGTAAGACAAGATTCATGTGGATCGTATCCCAAACAATAAAGAACTAAATTTGTTTGATAACTAAACTCACTTCCCAATCACAATACCAAAGTATGTGATAAAACCAAATGTAAGGATCTTTTGTTTAAGATATGGAATCCAATGATATACTAGATCTGAAACTCCTTGGTTAATAGATCAATCGAGACAACAATTATAAATAATCAATCTTGATTACAAGGTCTATGTTTGTAAAAACAAACTACTTGCAGATCTCACAAGACTTATGTTTATCGAAATAAACTGCTTGTCAATCCCAGAAAATCAAGTCACAAAAAATTACACCAAGATCAAAACAAAAACAAAAGTCTTTAAATTTTTAAAGTGTTTAATCTTTAAAGTAACCACAGTAAACAAATTGATTCCACTATTGATCAAAGAAGTAGAACGAAGTTTGTCAACATTGAATGATCAATATATATATCATACACATATAGAATCACTTAGATCTGTACTAATCAAATCTTCAAACAAACTTGATTACCCTTATAGCAGAAGAGAATGACCTTAGAATAAACGATTTTGATCTATTGAAGATGACTACACCATTAGTTCAAACACAAATAATCAACCAAAAAACTAAATAACTATCTAGCATTCCACTAATGGAAAGACTAGAGGCTTCTTGATCCCAAAGAAAACTTTAACATAAAGCAACCCAAGATGCTTCAACTAATTAGTTTACTCATATCTCTTTAACAAGTTGGATTTTCCAAACTCACAGAAGGTGTGTTCTTGGACGAGTTTGTAAGAATATAAGACTCCATGTTTATATTGATATGACCAAGGTATTGATTGGAAATACTTTGTTTACCAATTTTTGAAAGTTCTCAAGATATACAATATAGTAATATATTTTTGAAATTAAAAAACAAAAAGTAATATCCAACTCATAATCGATTTCACTCTTAGTATGACTACTACAATTAGCTAGCACATTACATGTACTTACTAATATAGTTTTCTAAAGATATGCAAACCCCTGGAAATGGAAAACATGTAATTCAATACCAGATATGGTACTGAAAAATTGATATCTTAGGATCTTGCTTTGAGTATCAAAGTTGCATTCTTGAATATTAAGAATTTAGGTTTAGCACATGTTCAAATCAAAATGTCGACATTCTAGCGAACTTTCCAGTCTAACTCATTTACTTCTCGTATCTGCGCCAACCCGTGAATATTAACAAAACAATCGAAAAAGTAAAAAAAAAAGTTAGATTCACTCAACATCGGTCCTAGGATTGATCCTTCTCAATGGATCGGTCCTGGGATCGATCCTTCCCATTGGGGATCGGCTCTAGGTTCTTCTGAAGGGATCGATCCTAGGATCGGTCTTGAACCCTATTTTAGCTCTGAAATAAAGTTTTATAAATCTAATTCCTTAAACTATATAAGTTTCTGAAATTGTTTTCAAACATATTTATTAAGGTTTGGATTCTCCTGGAAGTTCAACACACTAAAGAATAACAAGTTACCAATTAGTGCAATATCATATTAAAATAAGTATATAGATAAAATTTCTTTGTTACCCTATATCCTTTAAGCTGTCGAAGCAACTATGCATATGATACCTTTTGATATTTTGATCACATGTATAGTGAACAAGTTACCATTACTAAAATCATTATAACAAACGTTACTTCACATGTTATGTTTTCAATGAATAAAGAATTGTATGAACAATGGATATCAATAGAATAATTCAAGTCTTATAGTTACTAACCTTGAACTGAAGAATAATGTCTTCTTTTTAATACATATTGAGGTCTTCAAGAGTAAGTAGAGCAAGTTTCAACATTTTATGTTCCTAGTTTAACCTAACCAAGTTGACTTTAGTAATATACTCATCGACTTTGAGTTTTGGAATTAAACTGGAAGACCAAACTTGACATGCCAACACTTGGTGGGGTTTAACCGAGCAGTTGTCTTATACTATCTATTTATCAAGTTGGCTTTTCTACATTCTACGGAAGGTGTGTTCTGAGATGAGTTTGTAAGAATACAATAGTAACTATTTATAATGTTATGACCAAGGTTTATTTGGAAATACTTATTTACAAATTCCGGAAATTCTCAAGATATGCAATAATAATGTATTTTTGAAATTTATAAATACCAAGTAATATCCAACTCATAGTCGATTTCTCTCATAGTATGACAACTAAGATTGGATAGCATATAACATATACTTTACAAATATAGCTTAATAAAGACATAAAAATCTTTGGGAATGGAAAACATATAATTCAATACCAAATATGATACAGAAAAAATCAATATCTTAGGATCTTTCCTTGAGTATCAAAATTATATACTTAAACATTAAGAATTTAGAGTTTAGCACATGTTCAAATTATTATTTTCGACATATTAATGATTTTTCCAATCTAAATTTTGTACATCTCGATATCTGCAAAAACCCATGAAGATTAAAAGACCAATCGAAAATGTAAAAGAAAGTTAGGTTCAATCAAGATCGGTTCTAACATCGGTCCTGACATGGGATCAATCCTGAGATCGGTCTTATTCCTGGGGTCACTCTTGGGATCGGTCTTGTTTCATGGATCAATCCTGAAATTTGATTCAAACATATTTGTTAAGGTTTTAAATTCACTAGGAAGTTCAGCACACTAAATAATAGCAAGTTACCAATTAATGCAATATCATAAACACGAAATCCATTTGTAAATTATAGTTTATAACTACATATACTTAAGGTTGTTGAAAAAAATATTGTATATCTTTGTTTTTGATACTTTGATCATTTTATAGTCAACAAGTCACCAATACTAAACTTATTGTAACAAACATAACTTTGTATGTTATGTTTTCAATGAATAAAGACTTCCATGAAAAATAGATGGAAAAGAAATAAGCCAAGTTTAAAGATACTAACCTTAAACTGATCAAGGATGATGTTTTTGTGTTGTCTTTGATATATTTTCGAGTCTCCACAAGTAACTAGAGTTAGTATTAAAATTTCTATGTTGCTAATCTACCTAACAAAGTTGAATTTAGTAAAAGACTTAATTTTTGGAATTAAACTTGACAACCAAACGTGACATACCAATGGTTGGTGGGTTCAACTGAGCAGTGCTCTAATATAAATCTCATAGCCTCTTATCCATATATGTTTGCTAATAACTATATTGTTAGGGGCTAATAATACGTATTACTAGACTAATTAGATTGTTAATATTTATATTAAATTAAATAAATTTAGCTTAAGTATTATAACTAGCTTTAAACCCCAATCTTTTCTTCACATACGAAGAACAATATTGAGGTTCAGCTAGGTTGTAATTCTTTGCCTAGTCAAACCCAGTGTTTTCTTCATATACGAATAACATGATTGATGTTTTGCTAGGTTGAATTTTTTTCCTAACCAAGCCTCAATCTTTATATATGAATAACAACATTGAGGTTGGACTAAGTCGGGAATTTTTTTTCCCTAAGAGAACCTCTATCTTCACAAATGGATTTTTTTTTTCCTAAGAGAACCTCTATCTTCACAAATGATTAACAATATTGAGCTTCGGTTTGGTCGATTTTTTCCTAACCGGTCCTCATTATTCACATATGAAAAACAACACCGAAGGTTTGTCTAGGCCGGGAAAAAAAATCCTAGGCGCACCCAACACCGATAGTACAAAAAATCATTAACTTCTCTTGATTCCAACTAAAATCAATAAAAAAAACTAAAAAGAAATGAAAAGTAAATTTTCAAAAGTTACTAAGAAAAGGTAACTAATTTGGATTTAATGAACTATTTTTTATTAGATTAGTTTTTTAAATTAAAGGGTAATTTAATCATTTTCTAGCTACTAGGATACCTTATCCATCTGTACTTGATGGCTTAATGAATTAATAGTACGTCTCCAAAAAAAAAAAGACAAGTATTGCTAAAAAAAAATCCACTCCCAAGGCCGCCAAAGAGCTAATCTTTTCAAAAAGCCTATTTTTATGGTTAGAAGAATTTTAAAGGGGCTACAAAAACAAATTGTATGGGTAGTAGGATAAAAGGTGTCCTAAATAGACAGTAAATGACTTAATTATAATTTCCTTAGTACCATTTCTACTATGTTGATCTAACTTATTTTAAAATCAGTCACTTACTTTTGGTTTACAAATATTTATTTTATTCAGAAATCGGTTAGGTAACTCAGACGGCTCACTATAATCAGTTAGGTCGAAATATTAAAACTTAGCTGCTTGTGACTGTGTTCTTCACATTTGAAAAACTCCATAAACTTAGCTAGGAACCTAGGCGATTCTATGTAAAAATTTATGTATGTGAAAAACACTATAAAAACCTGGTTTAGGGCTTGTAATAATAATAAGGGATTACAGGAAAAGGTAAAATAGGGTCACCCAAAAATAATAACCCTACCTATATTTTTATAAATGGCTAAAATGCCCCTATTTGATTAGTTATATAGATTATGGTTAGGTTTAAAATTTATTTTTTTATTTTTTTATTTTTTTATGAGTGGAGAAGAAGAGGGGTTTTCGTAGGGAAAAAAACAACTAGGGTTTAGGGAATGAGTGATTCCAATGCTCAAAATGAAGAACTTTGAGCTCAAAATACTCAGGTAAACTACTAATATTGTACAAATAGTCAAATTTTTGGTTAAAACCGTCGAATCATTATGGGAAAGCAAAGACACAGGGTAAGGGTCGTCATGGTTGTGAGGATTTGACCATGACGATTCTTCATAGGTCGTTATGATCGTAACATCCAATAATGACGACCCTTACCTACAACTTTACCAGGCTATGAAAAATTGTCATGGTCAGAAATATTACCATGACGATCCTAAATATTACGATGAAAAATCGTAATGGTCAGAAATATTACCATGACGACCCTAACTATGCTCTTCAGAACCAACATTCAGTCTCTGCATAGGTGTCTTCATGGTCTAAATTTTCGATCATAATGACCCTCAGATAATCCATGATGACTTAAAATTATACAATGACGACCCTTGGCAACATAAAAAAAAATGTCGTCATGGTTTAAGGTAAAAACCGATGCGGCTCTAGATATACTTTTCGTGTTTAGTGAAAATAACCATTCAGGGTCGTCGGTTTAATGTGAAAACCGATGCAACCCTAATAGACTCTCTGTCTTCAGTGAAAATACACAAAAAGGGTCGTCATGGTCAAAAATCAAAGACCATGACGATTTTTTATAATTTTAATACACATATGAAAAGTCGACATTGTCTAAGGTTTACGACAATGACAAGCCTTTTCTCTATAACTGTAATTTTACTGTTTCTAACCTAGATTTACACTCAAAATACAAATACAAACACATTCAATAAGTTTTAGTTAACTTGCAACGATCAATTGATTTTGATTTATTTTTTTTTGAGGAAATGGGGTCGTTAGGTTTTGGAACAAATAAAGGGATAAATGATTTTGAGTTTGATTTTAGAATAAAATGAGGGCTGATATGATCAAGTATAATAGGATTTTAGGATTAGTTATTAGGAAAGGATAAAATAGTATATTCACCATCATTTGGTATACCCCCTATAAGTTTGGTAGTATATCGATTTCTAATAGTTATTATTCTCACCAGCCCTTAATTAATCCAAGCATAAAAATCAACTAATCTTTTCATTAATATTCTAGTCGATTATTACCTTGTTCTTCATATATGAACAATACCATATTAATCGGTTAGGTGGTTTTTATTCGAAAAACTAATCGGTTCTAGGTAAAATTTTATATATGTGAAGGGCACGAGAAAAACCGTCTAGGTTATTTGATCAAAAACCTTACCTATTACGACTATGTTCTTCACATATGAAGAAACACCATAAAAATTAGTTATTTTTTTGATTAAAAACCTAGCTGAATTATAGGAGAAATTCACCAAATAGAAAAAATACATAAAACCAGCTAGCTGTTTTTGAAATTCCTAGCTGATTTTGAGTAAAAAAGCTTCATAATCTATAATGCCGCTCATTACAACCCATAAATCTAATATATATACTAACACTTAATTTAATTCATAATTTTAAACTCACTATTCTAATCTAACTAATAAACACAATAAACTCAGGTAAACCAGTTCATTAATATATAATTAAATGAAAACATTTTAACTATTATAGAAAATATTTGGATAAACAACCTTTTGTTTTGCTTCAAAATTACCATATTTCATCTTATTCTTCTGCCCCTTGGAAATTACTACATCCCTAAAAGTAAACTTCCTTTCCTAAAGTCGGGTTTTTTCTTTTGAAGTCCCATTCAGGCCCAACCTATCCAGAACCCGATAAGCCCACTTTCCCTTTAAAAGTTGAAATTTTTATATTTATCTGGGCCTACTGATCCAAAATGTTTAAATTTTTATACCTGCCTGGGCTCACTGATCCAAGATGTAAAATCCATTATATCACTTTATAGGTGAATCCGTCGTCGACTAGTTTGCTTGCTTTAATTTCTGGAATCCATGTATATACTATGAACATCCGAGTCATAGATAGCCCAGGCAACAATTGGGTCTGTACGATAAAGTTCAATGTTTTAGTTCATCCAATTTATTTATTTAATTCTATAAAACTAAATAAAAATATAAAATTTATACAAAATAAGTATTTAATATATATAGATTAGCGTGAAAATATATCATATTTTACGCACGCATCACACAGTTGGTCACCGGTACCCAAAATGCTACCCAGATCTGCAAAAAGTTTTCATTCGTTAGACCTCAAAATGGGAGGTTTAGGGGCCTTTCTTAGCATCCCACTCCCAGCCAACAAACGACTGGGATGCTCCCTTCTCTATTGCCAAACAACAATGAACTTGGTAACTAAGTAAAGCTAAAAAAAAACAAAACAGCATTTAACATTTTGTTCGAGGAAGTAAGTACGCATGACTGTATAAACTGCAAAAAGTTGAGGCCTTACAGGTATACATCACTGAGTTGGTACATTAGTGAAAGTGAAATCTAAGATTTGCATTAGCTGGCGCTAAAAAGCATATCAGCATAATATTGGCCTTCTTTTCCCCCTCTCAATCCAATGAACCTAGAGCTAAACAATTCTCACAAAATCCACAAGGAAACATACAAAAGCAACCCACTGGAAGATATGAATCAAAGATCAGGAAAGCGTGATACGAATTTCGAATTCAAAAACTCAAAAGAGCTTGGGAAGAGATTGACAAATTAAATAATTAAGATTAAGACAGACTAATGCAAGTCTGGCATGTCTTTACCCTGTCTTCTTCTATCTTGACCCAACCCAATACACAACAACACCAGCACTACTACTACCATCACCAATATGAATAATACTGATGTGGTGCCTGGTGGTGTTTCCTGGATCTCTGCATCCGACAATGAAATAATGTAGCCGGCTGCCGGCCCAGTTGTTCAAATTGTCTACAGCGGCAGTGGAGTCCGATCTTATGCACTCATTCGTTTTATTTTAGTCAAGCACGCATGTTTCCATACATTCCTATTATGATCCGTACTAACGATCTATAATTCTTTTTCAATTGTTTTATTTTTCCTTTTTGGATTTAATGATTAATCTGGTCAAAACTGTTTGATTTTAGTTGTATAAAGTAATTTGACTCCACGATTCGAGGTTTTGAAACCCATTAAATCCATTTTGGGTTAGTTTTTCGCGTATTCAGGTACTTTTACGGTTTTGATGCTTCATACTGTTTTTTTTTCGAAGCAAAAAATGAAATGCTTTAACCACCTGAGCTATGAAAATGCTACAAAAAGAAATTGAGCTATGAAAGCTGTTCTTCATATGGTGTCAATGAACCTAAAAGGATGCTCTAACCAACCGATGAAAGCTGTTTTTCATATGAAGAATTAAATCAAACATGTTGAATTTAGATCGGATACAAACGAGTCAGAATAAAATAAAAAAATGAATTAGTTAGCTGATTTTGCCAAATTAACTCTGTTTTGGGTCCAAGGAGAGCAGAAGCATTGAGCTTAAGTTTGTGAGTAAAAGATTTTGGAATGGAATTTATTCACCCAATTAGTAGCAATAAACAAGATCATTAAAGTGAAATCCGGAATTGTATTATATGCTCTCTGTTTCTATACAATATCATCTTGACCATATACTTGTACAAACTTAAAATTCAAAGAATTTTTTTTTAGCAAATCATCCTATTAAAATTCGGATACGCGATATTGCCAATGGATGAACAAAGCAGCTTCTTCATCTGATATTGAGATCCCTAGAGTGAGAAACAGAGAGATTATTAAGAAGTGAAACTCTAGTCTTGATTAAGCACTTGAACATACACTCAACTCCATTCTCAAGACTTTCCATTTTTTCTTCCAAAACATTTAATCTTTTCTGCAACACTTGTAGATTTTTAGTACAAATACTGTTTTTCCTAATAGATAGACTGTGGAGTGCAACATCAACACTCTCAACTTCATTATCAATCATGTCATCTTGTTCTTCTTTATTGCTAGCCAGTGTTCCCTTTTGATGAAGTAGTTTAGAAACTAGTGCCCATTTACTAATAGGATTTACTGAAGACGGCGAGGACGATGTCAAGAACGATAATAGAGACTTGAAAATTAAGATTGTAATACTGCTTACTTCTCTTAATACACGAACCACGACAACTAAATGGTTATTTTGGTGATCCAAGGAAAGTGGAATACAAGAAGTAAACTTTGATTCCATTCTCTTTAATACTCCAATACACTTCACCATTTCTTTCTTTAACTTCTTTTTACAAGAAACATAAGCATCGACACTGCTTTCTGCGGTCGACTGATCTCCACCTCTCCGTCGAAGACCATATTGAAGTTCACGAGAATTCTCCTTCATTTGTACCAATATATTTCTGGACGTATCGCAAACATCTAATAGTTTCACTGACCCATTTAATACTTCATCAACCAGTTTATCATCCTGGTCACAGGTGTGCTTTCGAGCATGTTTTTGAGTAAAAGGTAACTGCAAAACATCTTCGACACATTCGTATAGATTTTTCAGGCCAGACAATCCATTTTCAATTGACTCCGCGTTTAGATGTCGATAACTTGTTGCATCCATCTCCCAACTCTTTAAATTGTTAAGCTCTTCTTCTATTCTATAAGTTGAAGGATGGAATCTTGCAGGTAAACTAATGGATCTCACACATTTTCGAGCTTTGGGTAGTAGTAAAGAAGAAGAAACAGTAGCCATTTTTTCCAATGTTGTGTTTTTTTTTCTCCCGCAGGAATCGATTTGTGTTGCACTAAATTCTATTGTGTTGTAGTTATTGCCAATATTGTTTTGAGATCTATGCATCGCAATGGCTACTTATATATGAAGAAACAAAGCAAGACAAAGTAAAAACCCATACAAAAGTATTCAGAGATTAGTTAGATACTAGGAGACAAACCGAATATAATGAATCCAGTCATGATATAAACAATAAGTATATGTATACGTATACAAAAGGTGCGGTAATTTGACTAATAATAAACGTGGATATGCCTAATTGTTCGCTAACTTGTCACATTAATCAACCTAAAAAGTAATGGGGACTCATATTAATCACTAGTTTAATAAGGATTATGAGTTGTGATGTTCGCTTCTAACAGAACATTGAGGAGGACATGTTGCTGCCCTACTTGTCTAAATGTGTGGCCTAGCAAGATCAAAGTTGTTTAACTATTCGCTCGAACTCGTTCGCACATTTCGGACCGCAAATGATTCTAGCTAAACAAATGTTTTCCAAGTTTTCAGTGTCATCAATGTTGTCATGTTCAATATCTTCAATCATTCAAACTAAAAACAATATCTTTCAAGTTTTCAGTGCCACTAATTAAGTTTACTGTTTCACTGGTTTGGCACAGAGTAAAACATCTGTAACATGTTTGATTATGGCATGAACTTTGTTGTATCAGAAATATGTGGTGAGAAAACATGTTCTTGGAGAGGTGGTGTGATAGATACCAACTGTTGCACTTGCAGGTTGTTTGGAGATCAATTATAGTTTTGAGTAATAAAAGATTCCTTCTTTATTGTTATCTTCCATAAAACGGTCTAGTAAGAGTTTGGCAATCTTGGCAACAATGAAACCCAACTGTTACAGCTTAGGATGGGCTGTGCCTGGTTCCGCACGGGATAGTTTAGGCTCTGCACCTTAAATTGGAGGAGCCAAGTGACTCCTTATACTCACCCTTGTCTTGTGAATCCTTAAGTTAACCTTATTTTGAATGTGTTTGGTGGTGAGGCAATGCACTTTGTCTTAAAAATAAAGAATAGAAGCATGAGGAGATAAAAGAATAGAGCTGACCCATTTGAGTAGGTACAATGTGTACTAACTAATTCTTGATGTTTTAGTTTTAGACATATGCTTGGGCCCTGTTCTATGAAATCCAAAATAAAATATAGCTAACTAATCATTGGCTTCCGTGAGAAAATCCATCAAAGGTTAGGCCGAAAGCTGATAGCGTCAAGCCAAATTAGCTCTTCATCTTTTAATTTAATTTGGGATGCCATGATCACGACCGAGCAAAGGTCAACAACTTCACTATTGGTAGAGAATCTAGAGATATATTTTTGCACTTCCTACATAAGATCATAGGGGTGTGAAAATGTTGGAATTCACACTAAATGCTCGTTAGGTGTTTGAGTACTTAACCGTTGATTTAGACATGGTTTTCGTGTGACACCTTATTTTATCCAAACAAAATGTGACGATCATTTTTGGGTCCTCACAACCAAAAACTTAAATTGTTTAAAAATGATATTTTTCGAAGTGTAATTGATACAAAGAGATTATAATGCAGAGAACATAAGTTCAAATGGAAATAAAACCAACTCAATATATAACGTGGTTCAGCTAATAAGCCTACATCCACGAGAAAATATGGTATCTTATTTATAAACACTTACACATGCTAATATAAAGAATTAGAGAACATAAGTTCAACAGAATTCTTCACCTAGTCTTAGCTTTTTCCACTTCTTGACTTTCTTTCAGAGTTTTTTCTCTTAGTTTTCTCTTGTTCTTCTTTTTAGTTGGGGGGCGGTATTTATAGCAAAATATGATGGGTCCCTTTTCCTCACTCATTATTATCTCTATTTGACCTGTTTGATCTTATCTTGACTTTGGGCGCAGCTCATTTTACTCCTTCCGTGATGCTTCTTGCTAGTTCCGCTTGCTGATGCGCAGCTCCTCTTTGGATTGAGCGATTGTTGGTCCTTTGTCTTTATTATGTGGATGTTGGCATGTGTGACATGTGGAATTTGACGTGGAGCATGTTTATTCTTGTAGGATTCAAATTTATAGTGCGCACGTGATAGGACGCAGATGATTGTGGAGCGCAAGAGATAGCAGAGCGCAGATGATTGTGGAGCGCAAGAGATAGCGGAACGCAGATGATTATGGAACGCAAGAGATAGCAGAGCGCAGATGATTTTCTTGGCTATTAATGATGCTTTTTCTTGTAACTTGTGTTCTTTCCACGTGTCTTATATGCATTAATCTAGTCTGACTTTTCTGCTTCCGGTGTCAGTTGATGTGTGACAGATGTTTTATAGCTGTCTTCCTTTATCATTTATTTTGCTCTTGTACTTCTCGGTGTTTCATAATGTGATACTTCCTTTTTTTGATGTAAAGACGTGGAACTGATGAATTTATGTCCTTACATTTTACCCCCTTTTTGTCTTTTGGATTTCTCTCCCATGTGCCTAGAATTCAAAAAGGCAAAAAGTAATGATGACCGTTGGGTTTTTTGCCCCTAATAAATTTGAATTTCGGCGGTTTCATACGTTTTCAAGAAGACACGTCGTTTTTTGGATTCACGACTTTTGAATTCCTTTTCGCAGTCGTGTCAGTTCACTGGTTCAGTATTTAAGAGGAAGCTTGTCATTTTTCCCATTACTTTTCGCTTTCCAAGGTTGTAGCTGATTGCATTTCTGATCTTCTTCTGTCTTCTTCTTCTTAAAGTCTTTATTCCTTAAAGTTTTTTGAGATTCCTCCTTTGATCAAGGTTTTTACTTCTCAAGATCAAAACTTCGCTGATTAACTTCATCTTTTTTACTGGTGAGGCTGTTAGACTTCTTCTATAGAAATTTTTCATGTTGATTTTTTTGTTAAGTTTTGCATTATTTTATACTGTCCATCATTGTAACCTTATTTCTTCTTGGTCTGCAGATTAATCATGTCTGGAAAAGATAACAGCCGTGCCCCCAAACGTGCTTCCCATGGTGACCAACATTCTGTTAGCAAGAAAAGGGATGAAAGTAAGCCAGTGTATTCCAGGAGAATTCGCAGCCTTGCTCCGCCTCCTGTTAGGTCTAATACCAGAAGTGATCGGGTTCACGAGCTTCTTAGTTTTAAAAACATGGATATTGAGGAGTTCAAAAGGATATACGGCCTTCGGGACTTCAAAGTTTCCCTTTACAACTCGCCTGAAGGAGATAAGATCTCCTTGAATATGATCCTAGGTTTCTATTACTCTCCCACGAGACTGATGGTTACTGCTGGTGCAATAGACGCAGGGTTAAGGCTGCCCTTATACGATAGTCGATTCCCCTATCAGTTTGAAGTCCTAGCTAGCCGTGGCCAGGCTAAAAATAGCACTATGCGTTCAGTTGCACAGTACTACGGAAACTGGTGGAGAATACTGGATGAATGTAGCATGCGCAGTGTTGGGAAAACCAACTTCACATGCTATACACCTAATCCTGCGAACCGCGTCCATTACTCGGTGGAGAACTTCCATTTGTCCTACGTTGATTCTTTTGCTGATAAGAATTATATGAACTGGAGTGTTGGTCCTGGACGCACGAGAGGTGATGGAATCCATTTGCTGGCTGATATTGACGCTACGAAGATAAATCTCATCCCGGGAACGAAGGAAACCTAGACTGAAAAGCTGCACAGGGACCATGATTACCGATGGTACCTTACTCCATTAGTAATTGAAGGGCCCTGGATTTATGGCCAGGCTTCGTAAAGTACTGTGTGGAGCCTCCAGGAACGCTTCCCCTCCTATTGTCCGTGGATATTGGATTTCGACGGATTTAATTTCTCTTATGATGATATGCTAAGCAATGATTTTTTCAATTCTCCTGATCTTTAAGTGTTGCGTAAGTTTCTTATTATTATTTTTTATTATTATTATTTTATTTTATTTTACACAGCCTCTAAAAGAGAAAGAAAATTTAAAGACCGATGTGGGCACCAAGCGTAAAGCTACTCCTCCATCTGACAAGGCACTGTTCTGTCTTTTATTGGCTGAACGTTTAATATTGCGCGTTGCTTATTCACTTGAAAACGTTAAAAGGGTCAGAAGAAAATGAAGGCTACTCCTCATGCTTCTGCTAAGAAGGTGACTAGGGCTAACCCTCCTCCTATTCATCATATTTTAATGATAGAAGGCGGCATGGTGCAGAATGCAACCCCTATAGCTTCTCATCCCGCTGCATTGGGTGATGTTGCAACTGAAGCTCCTCAAGTAGCAGATACTGAGTCTCCCCTGGATGCAAGCTATGTCCTCTCCTATTTTTTGTCTCATTCTCCTTTGTTTCAAGTTGATGACATCGTGCTTTCTGAGTTCGTGGATGATTTGGATGACAGGGAGCAGGTTACGCCTCTGACGGAGTTGAACGGAGCTGTAATTGAATATGCTCCTACCAGGCTGGAGACAATAATTGAAACTGAAGTCGAGTATGCTTCTACTGAATAAAACATAGTTGCTGACGTAGCAAATCCTTCTCCAACCATGGTTGCCAATGCTGCAGACTCTTCCCTTCAAGAAAACACAGTAGGTGCTACTGGGAATGCAGAAAAGTTGGCCTTCCCTTCTGAGGAAGAGGTATATTTTTCTTTAGTTGTTAGTGGAGAGAGGGCTTCCCGTAGGGAGAAGGGCAAGAGCGCTTGCGAAGCTGATAACCTTGTTGGAAAAGAAGAAGATGCGTTTGATTGGTTCAAGGAAAATGACCTGCTTTTGATTCCTAGCAACGCTCAGCCAAAGCCTACTGATTCCGCTTCTGTTGCCAAGCTGCAAGCGGACATGCGTTCCGTTCCTTTTGACACGGTGATAAAAGCATGGTCAAAGGATAATACGAACGAAGCTTGCCCTTTTGACGTAGAGGTGCCCTCCACCCTTGCTGAGGTCCTCGCGGTGGAAGACAGAGCAGTATATACCCGTCCGCAGCAGGCTCTTATGCAGGTATATTCCTCATAATTTGTTTATTTATTGATTCTTATTCCTTTATTTCCTATCTTGATGCTCATCTTTGAATTCACAGCTTGCTTATAATGAGAGCTGCTCTCTGATTGCATACAAGTTCTTCCAGGCTCGTTCACTGATGATGGAGGATAAACTCAGGAGTACTGAAGAAGAACTTGCTGAAGTTAGAGCGGAGGCTAACACACTTCGCCTTCGACTGTCGAAGGGTGGCGTTGCTGAATTAAAGCAAAAGAATGAAGCGCTCCGACAGCAGCTGTCTACTCTTCAAAGCCAAGGTTATAATACTTCATCTTCTATGCTATTTTATTTTCTTTAGCACATATTTCTGAATTTCTTTATGGGATCAGAGGGGGATTCAAGTCTTGTTATTAAACTACGGGCTAGAGCCACATCTTTACATGGGCATGTAATGAAAGTCGCCAAGGAGAATGTAAAGGTCAAAGAAAATTTCAATAAATTGATGGATGAGAGGAATAAGATTCACACTACGTACAAAAAACTCTTGATGGAGCACGCATCTTTGAAGAAAGACTCTATCAGCAAAAAAGAGGAATTTGATGCTGTTATTTTATGTAATAATGACTGCGTTGCTGAAGCCATGGTGAAAGTAGAAAAATTAGAAGAAGAAAATCGAAAGCTTTGTGTAGAACACAAAAGTATCCTTGTTGAACTTTCTCGATCTAGGTCGCAGCATGACTCCAGACATTCAACTTTTGTAACGCAGCTCATCAGGAAAGAGATAACACAACTTCGGACTCTCATGCTAGAGGAAAAGATCTTTCGGAAGCTCAAGGTCAAGTCCGTAACCTCTCAGATAAAGTCCTTCATCGAGATATCGATATTCAGCGTTTACAAAGAGAAATTGATAAACGCACTGAGAAGATCAATTTGCTGCGAGATAGAGGATTAGCAGATGAAGTTGAGATTGTGAAATATAAACAAGATCTCGAGCAATCCACGAAAGATTATGTTAAACTTCTGAGTGAATTTGAATTTCTTGATCTTTCTAATGACAAAAATGTTCGGGATTTACAAAAGTTTGAGTCCCTTGCTATAGGTAGTTTATTTTATATCAAAAAGTTACTCTTACTTACTTTTTACACGTCTAACAACCTTTTATTTGCTCTGTAGATTTTGAGGGAAAGTTTAAGAGAGCAGCTGCCAAGGCTGAGGAGTCTGACAAGGAGTTGAAGAAAGTTAAGCTTTTGTCCGCTGAGGTTGAGAAGGAGCTTTCTGAAGCTAATGGAAAGCTGAAGGAGGTAAATGGGCAACTTGGAGAAGCCACAACTAAATTGGTTGAGGCGCAAGACCAAATTACTAAGATTACTTCCAAAGCGTAAGAAGCATATGTTAACTGGCATACTGCTGTCAAAGTTTATTCTGATGACTTGGCCGCGGCAGAGGAAAAGCTTGCGTACTGGCAGAATCAAGCTTCTTTGGATGAGAGCAGGGCTTCATCAACTGAAAGTAAGATAAAAACATACGAGGATACGCTTATTGCTTCACCTGAGAAGATGGAGTATATGAAAGTTGAGACGAAACAGGGTATTGCTCTGGCGATTAATAATACCCTTGATAGGGTTGCGAAGGATGGTTGGACCAAAATCTATCCACGCAGGGTGGTTCCTGAGCCTTCTCCCCGTGCTACTCCTGCTTCAGCTTCTGATCCTGCTTCAAATGTTGACTCAGCTTTTATCAATGATCCTGCTTCATAAAGTTCCTCTTGTATCTGGCTGATGTTGCACATCATTTTTGTTCTTGTAAACTATCATGAAATATAAATAGAATTAATTATTTTCTGATATTCTCTTCATACGTTTGACATTTTACTTTTGTTCCTGCAATAAAGTCATAAGACAAATTGATTAATGAGTATATAATTTGAAACCTCAAGGATTTATTGTACCTTGGGCTCCTTTTGAGGGTGCGCTCACATAGAAATTTCTCTCCATCCAAAAGGAAATTACCTATGTGAACCCTGTCACTTTATATAATAATTAATGTCATATAGGGTATCTCTTGCTAGCAGATGTACCCAATAGTCAATATTCAAGACTTTTACATGGATCTCCTATGAGATTTTGCCTTTATTTGCTTTACCCCGTAAGGGCACAAATTACTATATGATTGCATAGAAAGTTATGGATAATATGGTTTAAGATATTGCGCATTCCAAGGATGCCACAAAACTTCTCCATCCATATTTCGCAAATAATAGGATCCTTGTCCTGCAATGTCCTGTATGATATAAGGACCTCCCCAAGTGGGTGCAAACTTTCCTGTCCTTTTATTCTTTTGATATTCTGGAATTTGTCGCATACGTACTGTCCCTCAACAAAATCGAACAACTTTACTTTTTTTCCATATTCACTTGCTAACTTTCTTTGATAATTCTCCATCTTTTGTAATGCAACTTTTCTTCTTTATTCTAGATCATCCAACTTTTCAAGCATTAAATCTTCATTTAAATTCCTTTCCCATGCATCCTTCTTGGTTGTTGGTAATATCATCTCAGTTAGTATGACCGCTTCTGCCGTATAGGTAAGTAAGAACGGTGACTCTCCAGTGGCAGACCTCCTTGTGGTGCGATAGGCCCATAGAGTGTTATGAAGTTGCTCACACCATCGCTTGTGATGCCCTTCCAGAGTCTTCTTGAGATTAAGTGTAATTGTCTTGTCTGTAGCTTCAGCCTGCCCATTGCTCTGGGGGTAAAGTGGAGTTGACTTTCTGTTTTGGATATTGAAAGCTTCAAAAAGCATGTTAATATTTTTCCCTGCAGCTGATGTCCATTGTCTGAAACTATTGCTACTGGGATTCCAAATCTGCGAATTATGTCTTCAAACAAGAATTTGAACACATCCGAGTCTCTAATATGCGCAAGTGCCCTGGCTTCCACCCACTTGGTGAAATAATATGTTGCTACAATTAGGTACTTCCTTTTCCGTGTTCCTTCATGTAGGGGTCCGACAATATCAACTCCCCACTTTGCAAATGGCCATGGACTAAGTACTGAATTGAGTTCTGTTGCCGGCGCTTTGATCTTCTTAGCAAAGCGTTGACATTGTTCGCATATTTTGACCATATCTTCGGCATCCTTTTGCATTGTGATCCAATAATATCCCTGTTTTTTTTCCTTGAGGGCCAATGATCGTCTCCCGCTATGATACCCAGCGTCACCATAATATATATTTGTTAAAATTCGATGTCCTTCTGGTCGTGATAAACACTGAAGTAGTGGTCCCATGAAGAACTTTTGGTACAAAATACCATCCCTTAACTGATAGTTAACAGACTTTGATTAAATTTTCCTTGCTTCCTTGGTGTCCGCAGGCGATATTCGTTTTTGCAAATAATGATGTAGCGCAATCCTCCAATCTTCTTCTACGCACATATCCTTTGGTTTTTAGGGTATATTTACGTCATTCTTTATGGCCGGATCCTCAAGATCTTCACTTATTTCATCTTCCATGTTCTCAACTGCCCATATTTTAATTGATGGTTCATAAATGCGTCCAATTTTGACGGCAGATGTATTCGGATCCTTGATCATTGATGAGATAAATGCTAACGCATATGCATAACGATTCTTATCTCTGGACAAATGGCGAAAAATGATGTTTGGAACTTGGGATACTAACTTTTGCACGAGACCTTTGTATTCAATCAAGTCTTTATCATTTGCTTGATATTTCATCTCAACTTGTCGGATTATCAATTGTGAGTCACTTGTCAACCGTACATCGGTAATTCCTAGTTCAATAACTAGCCGGAGGGCATGAACCACATTCTCGTATTCTACTATATTGTTGGTGTGCTCTCCAAACTCTAGACGAAAAGCATGTATCAATCGCTCCCCCGTGGGTGTTGTTATTACAATACCGATTCCTTCCCCCTCTTTATTTCGGGCTCCATCAACAAAAACTTCTCATCTCCGAGAATTGACAGGGTCCAAAATGTCCTGAGAGTCATCCTATTCTACTCCTGGTAACCCCTGGATTTCAAAATCATCATCTAATGGCAAATCTGCAAGAAAATCCGTTAAAACCTGGGACTTTTGAGCAGTTTGCATTTCAAAAAGGATATGAAATTGTTCCAACTGAGCATTCTACTTTGCAATTCTTCCCACTTTTCCTGCATTTTTTAACACTGATTCCATCGCAACCTTGCTTGGTACTCGTACGTAGTGCGTTAGAAAATATGTGCGCAGCTTCTGCGTGGCAAATACCAGTGCTAATATCAATTGTTCAATCTTGGTATAGTTCCTCTCCGCAAGGTTGAAAGTATTTCTAATGTAGTAGATTGGTTTTTTCACCTTATCATTTGTTCGCACCAGTACTGCGCTTACTGCATCTTTTGTTGCATCTATATATAGGGCCAAGATCTCTTCAGGCTGCGGTTTCTGTAATACGAGCAAAGTCGCAAGATAGATTTTGATGTTCTGAAAGGCTTGTTCACAATTTTTATTCCATATAAACTTGCTTCCCTTCTTTAGAGTATCAAAAAATGGTTTGCACTTATTTGATGACCTTGCAATGAACCTATTAAGCGCTGCCAAGCATCCGTTCAGCTTCTGTAGCTCCTTAACATTTCTTGGGGATGGCATATTTACAATAGCCTGTATTTTTGCTGAATCGACTTCAATTCTTTTTTCCGTGACTAGATAACCCAAAAACTTCCCTGATGTAAATCCAAAGATGCATTTTTCCGGGTTGACTTTCATTTTGTACTTGCGCAAATCTTGGAAAATCTCCCTCAAGTCTTGTCAATGATCCTTTTCCATCTTTCTTTTTAATAGCATGTCATCTACGTAGACTTCCAATGTGCGTCATATCCAAGGTTTGAAGATTGCATCCACTAATCGTTGGTAGGTTGCTCCTGTGTTTCTTAATCCAAACGGCATTCTCGTATAACAATACAATCCTCGCGGGGTAAAAAACGTAGTATGCTCTTGATCTTCCTCGGCTAGTGCAATTTGGTTATATCCAGACTGTCCATCCATAAAAGAAAAGGCTTCGTGTCCTTCGACAGCATCTACTAATTGATCAATGCTTGGAAGTGGATAACTGTCTTTTGGACATGCTTTATTTAAATTGGTGAAGTTATGCAAATTCTCACCCCTCCAGTCTTCTTTGGGACTATGACCATATTTGATATCCACGTTGGGTAACACACTTCTCGAATGAATCATGCGTCCATTAGCTTCTTCAATTCTTTTTCTACCGGATCATGATATTCGGGTGCTACTTTTCGCATCCGTTGCCGAAATGGTATGGTGCCCGGATGTATACGTAGTTCATGTTGAACAATGCTTGGGTATCCTATTTTCCATGCAAATACATCTGCATACTCTTCTAGTAAACTGATTAGATATTGCTCCCTTTCTGGGCTCATCAGGGTTCCAATTTTAATTTCCTTTGGAAATTCTGGCGTTCCAATGTTGATGCTCTTGGTTTCCTCAACAGCCGAAAAACCAGATTTGGGGGCTCCTAAGAATGTGGGATCCCCCTTGAGCTGCTATTGTGAGGTTTCACCCCCTTTTCCTGCTCATAACTCATCTCCTTTGACTACAGAATCTCTTCCTTCTTCATTGCTTGACTTGCTGGCTGCGACTTCAGACAAATAATGATTTATTGCTCCTTCCTTAGCTTGGACTTTCCTTTCCTTCTTCTTTGCTTTCACAAGCTGAGCTCTTTCTTGATTTATGTGTGCTTCCATGAGGGCGCACATTCTCGCCATGCTCTGATCTCCTTTAATTTCCATTTCTCCCTGAGGCGTTATAAATCGCAAGTACTGATGGTACATTGATGCGACTCCTTTCAACTGATAGACCCAATGCCTCCCGATGATGGCATTGTAAGGTGAGGGCGCTTATACCACACTGAACTTTGTTGCAACATTCAAGGGTCCAGTCATTATTTCAAGTGCAACTTCTCCTCTTGGTCTCGATGCTACTTCATTGAATCCATAGATGGTGTAGCGAGATGGCTCAAACTGATCTTCTTTCAATCCCATTTTCAGAAATGTGTCATAGTACAACACATTAAGAGAACTTCCTCCGTCTATCAAAATCTTTGTGATATTCCAACCAGACACAGGCAGGGTGAGAACCAGCGGGTCATTGTGAGTTTCTACTTCTTGATCTACCTCTTCTGCTGAAAATGCTAGTGGGGAAGCCATCCATTCTTCCCATGTTTCAGTGATCCTCCCTGCAACTTTAAATACTTCATGGTTGATTATTCTCTTGTGCAACTTCTTGTCAATTGCTGCATTCATCGATGATGGATTTGATTCCGAAAATGAAATCATATTGATAGTCTGATTGTTGTGGGGGATATTAACAGATTTTCCTTTATCAAGCCTTGACAGTGGTGCAGGTGATTGAATGAATTCTTTTAACTCCCCAGTGTCAATCATCCCTTGGACTAGTGAAATTAAGTTTCTGCATCGATCGGTTGAATGCCCCCAATAACAATGATACTCACAATATTCTTTTGATTTTTGAGTATGCTCTGGTTGTCGCTCTTTTGTTGGTGGCCATTGAAAGTCCGGTCTATTTTTTATTACTTTTAAAATTTCGGAATATGGAGTGTTAATTTTTGTAAACACTCGTTCTTGAAAAAATTTCTTCCTTCCATCTGTCCGTGGACGCTTTGGTTCACTAGTTTCAGCTTTATTTGGAAATCTTTTCCCCGACCCGGACGACGGCTCTATCGAATTTGTTCTTTTTGCATCTCCTTGCTGTTGCGTTACTATCCTTGGATATTGCACCTATATGTCTTGCAGTCTCGCACATGTCTCGATTATTTCTCTAAGGCGCCCCTCAGTTTTCGAGTTGATGTTATGAATATCAACAAAGAGCTGGTTTTTTCGGTTATTTATTCCCCACTTGTAATTGTTAATGGCAGCATCTGGCTCAACATCTCCAATTGCCTGGCATATTGCATGCCACCGAGCTGTATAGTCACGAATTGATTCTTCTGGCCATGAAGCGAGTGAATATAATCTATCCAATCCTGAGTCAACGGGTCTGTTGTACATGTACGCCTCCAAAAACTTTTGAATTAATTGTGCATACGAGTGAATAGAACTTTCTTGCAATTTATCATACCATGCCAGCGCCAGTCCCTTCAAACTTGACGGGAAACATCGGCACATTACAGCATCATCTTGCTCCCAACGCACCATGATTCGGTTGTAATATTTCAAATGTGGGGTCGGATCCCTGGTACCATCATATCACTCAAAACGGGAGTGCTACATTCTCGCGGCATTGGTGCAAATGCTAAATGTGGTGCCAATGGCGTTCGCCTGGCTTCCTTTAACACTTCCTCTATTCGCCCACCTTCTTTATTCTTTAGATTTCTTATTTCTTTCCTCATTTGCTCCATAGCTTCAAAGCATTTTTGCCATTGATCATGTTGTGGTCCTGGGTCTGCCCGATTCATCATTTCTTGTCCAGGTTGTTGTGATGTGGACCTTAGTACTATTCTTTGATCTCGATTATTTCTTTCTCTTTTGCCTTCGAATCTACTGGAAGTTACTTCTTGTCCCCATGTTCTTGTGGCAGCTAGTTCTGCATCCCGTTGGATTGCTTCTTTCATCGTTTGATTTTCTTTAGTTAATCGTGTGATTTGTTCAGCACAAGCTCGTTGCTCTTTGCGCATCCTACTCATATCCTCCATTAAATTTTTTATATGATTAATAGTGTTCTGAGTATTCTCCAGAGATGAAGAACGATTATGTTCATTATTGTTTTGATTATTCTCTCGAAGTGAAGAATAACCCTCTGAATTGCTTTGATGTCTCTCTGGGTTATTCACTATCTCTCTTTGTTGAAAAAAAATTCCTCTTGCGTAACTCTCTTGATTTCGTGAATTTTCAGCTTGTGACATGTTTTCGCTTTGTTTGTCTTCCTTTCGTAATGTTCTGTTTTCTTCTAATATCAATCCTCTGCTGCTTTCGAGAATTCCCCTGGTAGTATTCTATAAAAGTTATATGATTTCAAAAAACTTATTTATTCAATCAAAAATATAAGTAATTCAAACCAATTTTAAATGAATAGATACTTCGTAAATTGAATAATTCTTTCATTTTCTTTAAATGTACACAAATTCATACAAAAATGAGGTAACACGAAATTCTAAAGTTCAAAAAAAAATTTACTCATCAATGCCTTTTGCATAAATAAAAGATTTTGTATAAATCAAATAATTAATGATTTCCATTGACAAAAACTCATTTGAACTTAATCATCTCATTTTTCGGGGTTCGAAATCCCTGTATCAAAACTCTCTCTTTCATTTTATTTATAAGGTAGGATAAATCCTTTACACATCCATGTTTCTAGCAACAAATTATGACGACCATTTTTGGGGTCCTCACAACCAAAAACTTAAGTTGTTTATAAATGACATTTTTCGAAGTGTAATTGATACAGAGAGATTATAATGCAGAGAACATAAGTTCAAATGGAAATGAAACCAATATATAACGTGGTTCAGCTAATAAGCCTACATCCACGGGAAAATATGATATCTTATTTATAAACACTTACTTTGTACACATGCTAATATAAAGAATTAGATAACTTAAGTTCAATAGAGTTCTTCACCTAGTCTTAGCTTTTTCCACTTCTTGATTTTCTTTCAGAGTATTTTCTCTTAGTTCTCTCTTGTTCTTCATTTTAGTTGGGGGTCGGTATTTATAACAAAATATGATAGGTCCCTTTTCCTCACTCATTATTATCTCTATTTGACCTGTTTGATCTTATCTTGACTTTGGGCGCAGCTCATTTTACTCCTTCCGTGATGCTTCTTGCTAGTTCCGCTTGCTGATGCGCAGCTCCTCTTTGGATTGAGCGATTGTTGGTCCTTTGTCTTTATTATGTGGATGTTGGCATGTGTGACATATGGAATTTGACGTGGAGTATGTCTATTCTTTTAGGATTCAAATTTATAGTGCGCACGTGATAGGACGCAGATGATTATGGAGCGCAAGAGATAGCATAGCGCAGATGATTGTGGAACACAAGAGACAGCAGAAGCAGATGATTGTCTTGGCTATTAATGATGCTTTTTCTTGTAACTTGTATTCTTTCCACGTGTTTTATATGCATTAATCTAGTCTGACTTTTCTGCTTCCGGTGTCATTTGATGTGTGACAGATGTTTTATAGATGTCTTCTTTTATAATTTATTTTGCTCTTGTACTTCTCGGTGTTTCATAATGTGATACTTCCTTCTTATGATGTAAACACGTGGAACTGATGAATTTATGTCCTTACAATTTTCCCCTTTTTTGTCTTTTGGATTTCTCTCCCATGTGCCTAGAATTCAAAAAGGCAAAAAGTAATGATGACTGTTGGGTTTTGTGCCCCTAATAAATTTGAATTTCGACGGTTTCATACGTTTTCAAGAAGACACGTCGATTGGATTCGCGCCTTTTGAATTCCTTTTCGTGTTGTCGAAAAGTGAAGAATAGCTAGCCTCACACCATATTACAAAAAACCAAAAAGACTGTTGGAGACTGTACGCATGGATCAAACACGCGACCTTCGCGTGTTCAGTCTCACACCCTCCCAACTGACCTATCCCCGCTGATTGAAGCGTTTGATACTTGTATTAATTTTACTATTATCACACAGATGGCTCGAATAAAGCTCAACAGTACCTCCAAGTCCAGCCTCTTTTCCTATGAAAAAAAAGGCTTAAGTCCAGATCTATAAGACAGAGTTATAGATGGCTTGGATTTTTTCCAGTTCTGAATACAAACTCGTTATCTTACTAGTTATGTGAGCAATCTTCTTCATTTTAGCCCCTTCTATTTGTGCAAAATAAAATATGTGAACAGGCTACATTATAAAACAAGGTTCGGCTAAGTTGGCCTATATAAGCGGCCGCCAAAATTTTATCTTGCTTCGTTTCACTCTCATATGAGGAAATCATGATTTTAATTTATTATTGCAAATCGTTGCTCTTCTCCTCACAGGAGCAGAACCAAGTGGGTGCATGTGGGGATCTACAGTCTCCGTAAGATTTTAAATTTGAATGAAATAGGTTTTAATGTAGGGTTTTTATATCTTGTGGATGCAAATATATAAGGTAAAACCTAAATTTTATGTTTTTAATCCTAGTGATTTTTAGGGTGACCCAAAAAGAATTTGGGGCGACTAATGAAACAAAATAAGGTCACTACGAAGTAATATCAACATACCCCTTATCCATACATTTTTTATAATGGCTAATCTACCCTTGCTTAATTAGTTACTTAATTTTGATTATGTTAGTGTTAGAAAAAATCATTTGAGTTATAGTTTTAAAAAGAAATAGAGAGTGTGTTAGAGAAGGAGAAGTTTGGGAAAACTAGGTTTGCCTAAAATCAATAACAAAAATGGATGAGTATGAATAAGAAGGTGGGAAACATCATTAAGAATATCATGTTGAAGGTTAAATAACGATTAGAGATGATGATTGAATGCATTCAGCGCCATTAACGTCCTAGAAAATCAGTAGATAATAGAGTACGTTATCTGCCGATTATACTCTTATGTAAAAATAGAAGCACAATTGGTAGTTTCGTGATGTTCATTACCTACCGATTGTGATAGTTGCCCCAAATTTAATTTTTTTCAAAACTAATAAAACTTCGAATTTCTTTACTTTTACAATCGGTAGTTTCGTTCTTCGTCTTTCTCCCGATTGTAATGTCCCAAAAACTCAAGTTTTATGTACCCAAACTTGCCATAATTGGTAGTCTCGTTCCTCATCTTTCTCCCTATTGTAATGTCCCAAAAACTCAAGTTTTATGTACCCAAACTTGTCATAATCGGAAAGTCTCGTTCCTCATCTTTTTCCCGATTGTAATATCCCAAAAACTCAAGTTTTCTGTAACCAAAAGTGTCCATAATCGGTAGGCTCGATACCCATCATATCTATCAATTGTAAGACCTATAAATGTACTTTTTCTGTGTTTAAAACTGCCTATAATCGGTAGTGTCGGGTTCCCCATTATCTACCGATTGTTTGATGTGTGTTTCGCTCTTTTATTTCGGTTGTTTTGCCCACAACTTCTTCGTCCGAACTTGAAATGACCTCATTCTTTTTGCGTTCACTTCTTATTTGACTTATCTACAATATGATCGTAAGAACTACTGGATTTGAATGACTTGAATTTATTATTTGGCTCTTCTTCATCAATAACACTTCACTTCCTTGTTCCTTTAGCACTTTGTAGCTCATTCTCGGATGATTCACCTGATATAATACATAAGATAGAAAAAAAACGTAATAAAAAGTAATATGAAAGAATTATATCTATAGTAAGTATGTATTTGACACTCTAAATATGTAAATTAAGCACAATCGGTAGTTTCGTGATGTTCATTATCTACCGATTGTGATACTTGCCCCAAATTTATTTATTTTCAAAACTAGTAAAACTTCGAATTTCTTTACTTTCAAAATTGGTAGTTTCGTGATGTTCATTATCTACCGATTGTGATAGTTGCCCAAAATTTATTTATTTTCAAAACTAGTAAAACTTCGAATTTCTCTACTTTCAAAATCGGTAGTTTCCTGATGTTCATTATCTACCGATTGTGATAGTTGCCCCAATTTTTTTTTTCAAAACTAGTAAAGCTTCGAATTTCTCTAAATTCAAAATCGGTAGTTTCGTGATGTTCATTATTTACCGATTGTGATAGTTGCCCCAATTTTTATTTTTTTCAAAACTAGTAAAACTTCGAATTTCTCTACTTTCAAAATCGGTAGTTTCGTAATGTTCATTATCTACCGATTGTGATAGTTTCCCCAAATTTATTTATTTTCAAAACTATTAAAATTTCAGATTTCTCTACTTTCACAATCGGTAGTTTCCTGATGTTCGTTATCTACCGATTGTGATAGTTGCCCCAAATTTAATTTTTTTCAAAACTAATAAAACTTCGAATTTCTCTACTTTCACAATCGGTTGTTTTGTGTTTTCATTATCTACCGATTGTGATAGTAGCCCCAAATTAAAATTTAGAAAAATTAATAAAATTCGAATTTCTCTACTTTCACAATCGGTAGTTTCATGATGTTCATTATCTACTGATTGTGAAAGTAGCCCCAAATACAATTTTTGCAAAACTTATCAAATTTCAAATTTTTATGCTTTCACAATCGGTAGACATGGGTTCATGTTATCTACCGATTATGCTTAATTTTTAGTACAAAAAAACTGAATTTGTTGACACAAAAAAAATCGGTAGATAACGATCAATTTTACCTACCGATTATGGTTGATGTTCTTCATTTCTTAAGAACATCAACCATAAACGGTGGACAAATCAACTTTTTACCTACCGATTATGTTTCTGCAACTGTAAATCCTAGAAAAAATTTCGATCAATTTTTTGATTTCAAGCAATAAAATCTAAGTTTGGATATAACTACTATCATATTTCCGTTTTGTTTGGTTAACTCGAATTTGTTTTGATGTTTTAAGTTTCAACTTTAAGGTTAATGAATTTTGGTTTTAAGTTCAAACAATTAATGGTAATGTTTGTTTGGTCGATGATGTTTGGTAAAAGATATAGGTTTAAGTTTAGTGTAAAGGTAAATGATAATATAGATATTTTCTATTTTTAAGATACCTCATAACCACCTTCATTGGATGAGACTAAATCACTAGCCCCAAAATCTTTTTAAGCAGCCCTCAAAAATATTAGGTTTTTAATGGGGTCAAAAAATTGTGAAGACCAAAAAAAATTGTTTGCTTCCAAGACTGAATTGTCCTTGCTTCGTTTTTGTCACGTCACTAATGAAATGAAACCTCTCTGTGAAATTAAAACTCAATTCATGAGTTGTATAAATCAAAGAACCAGGCCGTTTTTCTTCTTCACTCGATTAACACATATCTTGGGTTTACTGTGCTCTAACGTTTTGTTGAATGCTACTTAGATGAGAAAGAACAATTTTGTAGGGAAAAAAGAAAAAGAAAAAGAAAAAAAAAACATATATATATATATATACTAAATTACACATAAACGTATATCTATTGGTGAAAAATTATTCAAACTTTGTTTAACTAATTTCTTTTTAAAGTAAGAAATACAGGGCTTGAGAGTCTTTTCATTTAAATTGAAAGACCTAATTAAATTTGATCAAATTTGGTCATACTATGGATAAAGGAAAATCCCTTTTCACCTAAAACTTAATTAGGATCTCATTCAGGTGATATGATAGGTGAAAATCTTCACTATACTGCTTATAATTTACCGTTTAAAAGAAACAACAAAAGAAAAACCATTTATCGTATACAATTAAAAAGGAAACCTAAAACAAACAATTTACCATTTTTTTTCTTCCTTTTAAACGGCTTTTGGTTTGCCATTTAGATATATATAATCTTTCCAAAATCTTAATATTACCTGAATCAAAACGGTGAATGAGTTGTTTGTAATTGAAGATAAGATGCTTCAAATGATGAGATTGTAGCAAATAATAATATACAATTCTGTTGTATATGGTTTGGTATCGGAATATAATCTGGTTTGATTACTGCTACTCTTTGACCGGTTACAACTTCTTCTGGTGAGTCTAATAACGATTGTTGTGATGTAATAACTCCATTCTAATTTGATTCTTCTTCTGCCAAGAATTCGACTGTTTTAGTTGAGTGCAAGAGCAAGTTTACTGAACATTTATGAGATTCGAGGTTGTGGTGGTGCTGGTTTCGTTGAAGAATCCATGTCAAGCACGATTGAAGGTGAATAAGAGGAGAAAGGTTTCTTTTTTGTTTGAGTGTCGTTTTGTTTGTGGGAACTCGATCTTGATTTAGAAAAAAATAAAAATAAAATTGGACGGCCTTTGATTTGTTGTATGTTTTTTTTTCTTTCCAAACGGTAAAAAGTTAACCGTATAGGCTATTACAACACTATCCAACGATAGGATTTGTACTCGTTCATCTAGAGTCTTTTTTAATTTAATAGTCTTTGCTCTCAGATGTGAAGGAAAAATTAGTTCCTTGCACAATCACAAAGACAGAAAAGATAATTTATGCATTCATAAAAATATTTATTACGATAAAGTTAGAAAGAAAATAATTTGGGTCAGCCCAAATATGTGGGTACATTATTCCTGAGATTATAGCGGGTGTATCCACATAGATTACATTTTCTAAGACTGCGCAATTGTTCATTAATACTCTATTTTTGGTTAAGTCGAATTATTAAAAAACAAAAATTAATTACAAAATAAAGGGAACCTCATAAGCAAAGTGCCCCAAAAAGAAGAAATATCTCTTTAAAATGAAAATAACTTGTATCAGGCACCTCAACTAAAGTGAGAAAACCTGATCTACCATTATACAATGATAATTAATTTTCCTATAGGCATGCTCAAAACGCACATTGTCAAATAATAGTGTATTAATACTCACTACAGGGATATTGAGTCTCCAACATTTTAGAAATTCAAATAGCAATGAAGTATTTAACCGAAAATTCGAAAGATGTTGAATTCTACATCTATTTAAAAATTGTTTATTGATAGGCAAGCTACCTGAACCAAACCCATAGTTCTAAACTGATATACACCGAAACCAATATACAACTACATTGTTAACAAGAATACCAATTTTCTTAGAAGTGTATCAATCCATAAGCAACAAATATTTTATCTTATATGATTTTTTAGTACATCCCCATGAACTTTGTGAGGGTATTAAATCTTTATCACCACGTGTTCAAATACTATGGAAAGAGTATCAGATTATGATGGAACGAGAAACACTGAAACAAAACTCTTTGATAAGTACTGAAACAGACATCTGAAACTTTGATAAGTACTGAAACAGATATCTGAAACAGACAGCTTCGTTGCATGATCGACACGCAAGTTGCAGAAAAGTATGGCACAATGTACGAAACAGACAGCTTCGTTGCATGACTGACACACAAGTTGCGGGAAAGCCTGACACAATGAATAAAACTGACAGACATTAATGCATGATGGACACGTCTCAGTTGTACAGGTTATGGAACAAAAGAAGCTAAAGCATGACAAATCTCTTTCAATGGCCACATGTCATACATGCCATAATTCTAATGAGACCGCAACATTTATCCAAATCCAAAAACAATAACTTGAATACAAATCCGCAGAAGAGGTGCAGGTCAGAAAGCGGGAAACTAAGGGAAATAAGAAGTACGCATGTCAAGCCTTACGGGAAATAAATAAGTATGCGGGATAAGTTACGTTCCAAGGTATAGATAAGAACTAATAGGTGGAAAGTTTAGATTAGAGGGACCCATGATGTTTACTATAAATATCAAACTCTAAAACAGAAAGAGGGGACTGGAAAATTTTAGAGAATTTGGCAAAAGGAACAGGATCAGAGGGAAAAGTTTAGGTATGGGTATTGTGTTAATTATAATCCTATTTCAATAATTCTTTGGTAAATTTTACTTGATGCAAATAGAATTTTATCCTTTTGTAACATACAATCATGAATAAAAATCAATCAAATCCTTTATTACCCGTGGATGTAGACAATCTGTTGTCGAACCACGTTAAATAATTGTGTTGATTCATGTTTCAATTTCTTGTTCTGATTGTTAACATGTTTTGTTTTTATTATATTTGATTTGATTTGACTATGTTTCTTACTCATATGGTTGTGATCCAAAACTTAGATTTTTGGTAATCACAATTTGGCGTTAAAAACAGGGAGGTAGTAAAGATTTATTCTACTTGTCCAAATCTTCATTTTTAAAAATCTTGAATCTTGTTATCTCAGAAAATCCCTTTTCCTATGATTTTAATTGATATTTCAAATTTTGCATATAGTTTCTCTCCAAATTCTGCATGTGTTTCAAATTCTGCAAACTTTCTAATTGATTTCAACCAAATTAACGATTTCGCAAAAAGAATTTGGCTACAAACCATTAAATTTATGTGTCTCTAACTCAATTGATTGTATAAATTAAAATTGTATTGCAGTTACCAAGTTTTGATTTTTGTCAAAACAGTAAAATAAGTTTTGAACTGAATTTCCGAACTTGCTTCTGACTTATTTACAAGAAAATGATTTGATGAACCTATGAAACCTGATTTAAATTGGAAATTTGACTAGCATTTATATGATATATCAAATTTTAATTTAAGCTAGATTTTTTTTCTACCAATCAAATCATTTTATATATATATTGCGGATGATAAAATTTTATGAAACACATATCTCATTCTCTGAACTTTTATTAGAACATCAACAAAGAAATTTCTACAACAACACTAGATTGAGCAAAGAAGACATTATAATATTCCAAAAAAATAATAAATGGAGACAGTTGCAAACAAAACCGTACAAGAACAGGATGTCGATATAAGAAATTTGGGAAATCAAACAATAGAGACTCTTCCAGAAAGAGAAATAGTAGAAGAGTCCCAAGGACTGAAACCCTTGGATGCTCAGGCAAACATACCAGTTAATCAATCAATTAACCAACCGCATGAAGAAGCATCACAGAACAGGGTTGACCCCATTAATCAACTATTTGAAGAACTGAATGAAATGCGTAAGGATCAAAAAACTTATGCAGAAACAATCGCTCTCTTAACACAAGAAAATCAGATTCTCAGAAATAAAGCCCAACAGGATGCAAAAGCATCTGATACCAGGTTACAGGGGAAGGAAGTAAGTTCAAAAAGATCTGCGAAAAACAAAACAAAGATCAATAGAGATCAAAGGGTGATAATATTTGAACCCGCATATGATACATATTTTCATTCAATACAAAACAAGTTTAATTAGCGTTGTGAGCTCGATAAACTAGATTTCGATGACTCGGAACTGCAAACCAATATGTGGAACAAATATTTTGAGGATTTGAAAGAAATGAGAGAAGAAGTAAAAACCTTGAAAAACAAACAAGAGGGGGACGACTTGAGGAAGTGTTAAAAGAGGCCAGTAGAACATCATTGGTACTGCACCTTGCGTTTGCATCCATCCCGCACAAATACAATCTCCCCATTTTTAAATGCTACGATGGAACAAAGGATCCTGCGGCTCACTTGAATTATTATAACCGCAATATGACCCGCTGGGAGAAAAATGATGTTATCATGTGCCGATATTTTCCCTCTAGTTTGAAAGGATCAGCATTAACATGGTACGACAATCTACCAGAAGGATCAATACATTCGTAAGCACAGTTGACCCGAAAATTCTTGGAGACGTACATGTATAATAAACTCGCAAATGCTGGAATGGAAAACTTATTTTCCCTTGCGTCTTGGACAGATGAAACTATCCGAGACTACACAGATCGATGGCAGGCAATTTGTCAAGCAATAGGTAATATTAGTCCAGAGATTTCTATTAATTTCTACAAATGGGGAATAGCAAACCGCATGAGCCCACTCTTCGTAGATATTTATGGAGAGGACCCAAAAACTGAAGGGTATCTAAGGGTAATTATTGAGAAATATGCAAGGTTGCAAGATATTCAAAAACAGAATCCAAGAATAATTTCCCAAGATCAGAGAGTTGCAAACAGAACAAATTTTATGGAACCAGCAACAAGTTCTAGAAAGCGAGGTCCGGTGAAAATCCTTATAATGAATTTAAGCGGGGCTGATGAAGGAAGAAAAATCAACCATCAATTTGAGGATCGAGTTTTTACTAAGATCAACACCCCATATTCCTAAATTCTAAATGCAATTAAAAACAAACAAGATTTTGAATGACCATGGACAAAAGGAAAGCAACCACTATACACAGAAAGTTCTAAAGATTATTGTGGATATCACTGTTTTTATGGTCATCCCACAAATAGATGCAAAAATTTGAAATTGCAAGTCCAAAAGTTAATTGATGCGGGAGAAATGAAAGAATTTTTTTATTTACCCGATCCTCCACCAAGGCTAAACACAGGGAAAACTATAAATATTCCGAAGAATAACCGCACCATCAACACGATTTCCTACACAGAGTCAAATCAATTATCTATGAACGCATCAATTGATAAGAAGTTGGGTAAAAGAGTTAACATTCATGAAGTCTCTGAAGTTGCGGGAAGAATGACAGAAACATGGGAGGAATGGATGGCTTCCCCATTAACTTTTTCAGTCGGTAAAGTTGATCAAGAAATTGAGACACACAATGATCCGCTGATTCTCACCTTACCAATGTCTAGATCGAATGTGAAGAAGCTTCTCATGGATGGGGGAAGTTCACTTAATATGTTATTTTATGAAACATTTCAAAAAATGGGCCTAAAGGACGATCAACTCACACCCTCTTGTTACGCTATTTATGGATTTAATGGGATAGCATCAAAGACAAAATGAGAGATTTTACTTGAAGTCGTGGCGGGACCAATAAGTGTTTTAACCAAATTCAGTGTAGTAGAGGCACCGTCCCCATATAATGCAATCATTGGCAGACATTGGGTTCACCAATTGAAAAGAGTGACCTCAACTTATCATCAATATTTGCGATTCCCAACACCACAAGGAGAAATGGAAATAAAGGGGGATCAAAATATCGCAAGATCTTACATCCTCACATAGATACACATGAATGAGGAACGAATTCAACAACAACAAGATAGAAAGAAAGAACGAACAAAAAATCAAAGCAAAAGAAGAGGCAATAAATCAGTATCTGATTGAGAAAGGAAATAAAAACACTCCATCGGAGGGAAGAATATCAAAAACTGACAAAGGCAGTATTCTAGAATAGCAATTAAAGGGATCTCCCACATTTTTAGGAGTTCCAAAATCCAATTTTTCAGCAGTTAAAGAAACCAAGAATGTCAATATAGGAACAGAAGAATTCCCGAGAATAATTAAGATTGGAACACTAATGGAAACAGAAAGGGAACATGATTTGGTTATTCTACTTCGATATTATGTGGATTTTTTCGCATGGAAAATGGAGGATATGCCAGGCATTGATCCTAGTATCGTTCGTCACGAATTACATATACATCCAGGCACTACACCATTTCGGCAGCGTATACGCAAAGTGGCATCCGAGTATCATTTATCATTTGAAAAGGAACTAAAGAAACTCATGGATGCGGGATTTATTCGAGAGGTGCGTTACCCAACCTAGATATCCAACATGGTAATTGTACCAAAGAAGAATGAAGGAGTAAGGATTTGTATAGATTTCACCAATTTGAACAAGGCATGCCCTAAAGATAGTTATCCGCTTCCTAGCATTGATCAACTAGTAGATGCAGTTGCAGGACATGAGGCTTTATCTTTCATGGATGGACATTTAGGGTATAATCAAATTGCTTTAGCTGAAGAGGATCAAGAACATACTGCATTTTTTACCCCGCACATTTTGTACTGCTATACTAGAATGCCATTTGGTCTAATGAATGCGGGAGCAACTTATAAGCGACCGGTAGATGTAATCTTTAAACCATGGATAGGCCGCACTTTGGAAGTCCATGTAGATGATATGCTAATAAAAAGTAAACTTTCAAAGGATCATTTACAAGATTTGAGAGAAATATTTGAAGCTCTACGCAAATATAAAATGAAAGTTAATCCGGATAAATACATTTTTGGAGTTACATCCGGAAAGTTCTTGGGTTACTTGGTCACAAAAAAGGGGATGGAAGTTGATCCAGCAAAAACACAAGCGATTGTTGATATGCCATCTCCAAGGAATGTAAAGGAAGTACAAAAATTAAATGGATGTTTAGCCGCACTTAAAAGATTCATTGCCAGATCATCAGACAAATATAAACCATTTTTGACACACTGAAGAAGAAAAGCAAATTCGTATGAAATGAAAATTCTGAGCAAGCCTTTCAAAACATCAAAACTTATCTCGCCATATTACCTGCATTACAAAAACTGAAACCTGAAGAGGTACTGGCCCTGTACATAGCGGCAGCAGAAGATGTTGTAAGTGCGGTATTGGTACGAACAAATGAGGAAGTAGAGAAACTAGGGTATTATATTAGTAAAACTCTCAACCTTGCAGAAAGGAATTACACCAAAATTGAACAATTGATATTAGCACTGGTTTTGCCACACAAAAGTTGCGCACATATTTTCTAACACACTATGTGCGGGTACCAAGTAAAGCTCCATCCGTACTAAAGAATGCGGGAAAAGTAGGGAGAATAGAAAAATGGAATGCACAATTGGAACAATTCCATATCATATTTGAGATACAAACTGCTCAAAAATCATAAGTCTTGGCAGATTTCCTTGCGGATTTACCACTGGATGACGACTTTGAAATCCAAGGTTTGTCGGGGATAGAAGATGATAATTCCCCAGATATTCTGAGTTCAGTTAACTCCCACAGATGGGAAGTATTTGTTGATGGGGCATGGAATAAAGAAGGAGCGGAAATTGTAATTGTGATTACAACCCCTACAGGAGAACGGATGTTGCATGCATTTCGTCTTGAATACGGTGAACACACAAATAATATAGTGGAATATGAGGTTGTGGTTCATGCCCTTTGGCTCATCATTGAATTGAGAATAAGTGATGTACGGCTTACAAGTGATTCACAATTGATAATACGACAGGTTGAGTTAAAATATCAAGCGCTTGATGAAGACTTGATAGAATACAAGAATCTTGTTCAAAAATTGGCATCTCAAATTCCAAATATAATTTTTCGATATTTATCCAGAGAGAAAAATCGCCATGCTGATGCATTAGCATTTATTTCTTCAATGATAAAAGATCAAAATACATCAAAAGTCAAAATTAGGCGAATCTATGAGCTATCAATTAAGTTATGGGCAGTCGAAAACATAGAAGAAGAAGTAGGTGAAGATATTATAGATGCAGCCATTAAAGATGATGCAAACTTTCCACCGAAACCAGAAAATGAATCATCTAAAGAAGATTGGATATTTTCAATACATCAATACTTGCAAAATGGGATATTCCCCACATACACTAAGTATGCGAGAAAAACGCAATCAAAATCTGCAAATTATCAATTGCGGGATAAAATTTTGTACCGCAGGTCTTTTTTGGGGCTGTTACTTTGGTGTTTGTCACAAAAAGAAGGACAACATATTCTCACAGATATTCATTATGGAGATGTGGGAAATCACAGCGGAAGACGGTCACTCGCACTGAAAGCAAAGACGCAAGGGTATTACTGGCCATTTATGCACAAAGATGCGGACGATATGCAAGAAGGTGCGAAGAATGTCAACGCTTTACAAAAAGAATTAAATCTCCCCCAACGGAACTCAATTCTGTACTCAGCCCTTGGCCATTTGCAAAACAGGGAGTAGATATTGTTAGGCCCTTAGTGGAAGGCACACAAAAAAGAAAATACTTGATCGTAGCAACTGATTATTTCACTAAATGGGTTGAAGCCAAAGCTCTAGCTCGCATTAGAGATACAGATGTTTTTTAAGTTTTTATTCGAACATATAATTTGCAGATTCGGAATCCCGGTAGCTATAGTCTCGGAAAATAGACAACAACTACTAGGGAAAAACATATATATATGTTTTTCGAAGCATTTAATATCCAAAAGAACAAGTTCACTCAACTTTATCCCCAAAGTAACGGACAAGATGAAGCAAAAAATAAAACTATTGCCATGAATCTAAAAAAGACTCTAGATGGACATCATAAACGATGGTGCGAACAGCTTCATAACACTTTATGGGCATTATCGCATGACAAGAAGAGAAGCCACTGGAGAATCACCATTTCTTCTCACTTATGGAGCGGAAGTAGTTATTCCAACGAAAATTATTTTACCCACAACAAGGACAGAAGTGTGGGAAAAAAATTTAAACACAGATCTAATGCTTGAGAAGTTGGATGACTTAGAAGAAAGAAGAGAGGTTACACTCCAAAAAATGGAGAATTATCAAAGAAATCTGGCAAGAGAATATAATAAAAAAGTAAAGCTGCAGAATTTTATTGAAGGGCAGTATGTAACGCGACAAATCCCAAAATACCAAAGAGATAAAAAAGTAACAAAATTCGCACCCACATGGGGAGGACCATATGTCATACAATATATTGCGGGACAGGGCTCATACCATTTGCGTTACATGAATGGAGAAGTCTTACGACATCCTTGGAACGCACAATATCTCAAACCATATTACCCATAACCAATCAAGCAATCATACAATAATTTGGCTTCATACTAGGTAAAGCAGAACAAATAAAATCTCTCATAGAAAATCCATATAAATGTCTATGAGTGTATGACTATTGGATCTTTCAAGAGCAAGAGATGCCTAACATGACATTAATTATTGTATCAGGTATTATCCATTTCAGGAGGTACTCTTAGGGACCGCATCATTAATTTCCTCATGGCCAGAGAGAAGTTAGTATGTGATTGTACCCTCAAAGGTAACTCAAGGTACAATAAACGCCTTGCGGTTAATCAATTCACACACTCAATCAACAAACTAACAATGAATATTTATTAAAAAATTATTTTGGAGGAACAATAATACGATACAAAGAGAAAACATGCCAATAAAATTCAAAAGAATGAAAAACTAAGGAGCGGGAGAATTTGCACTAGGAGAAGGTTGTTGAGGGATTTCCTTGTGGCTATAGACTTTGGTAAATTCATCAGCTTTAACCCTATCCAGAGTGTTGTTGATCGTTTTTGCAACTCCAACACGGGCTTTAATTTTTAACCAAGAAATCTTAGCTCTTGCGGCTTCAAGTTCCTGCATACACTTATGCACCTCGGCTGCAGACTGCTCGATACACTCTTCCAAATAAAATCTCCTCCCTCGCTCCGTAGCCAAGTCACGAGTCAAGTTCTTAACCTTCAAAGCTTCCAGCTGCCATTTGTCCTCCGCTTCTTTAGTTTTAGAGGATAGAAGCTCCAGTTGATTTTGCACTTCATTGTCCTTGACAGTAACAAGCTTCAGCTGCCCTTTGACTTCCTCCAATTTAGCATTGGCAACATTAAGCTCTCCTTCAGCCCTAGAAGCTCTTGAGGCCGCATCTTTGAATTTTTCTTCAAAGCCTGTAACAAAAATAACAGATTAATCAACACGGAAATAATATTCAACTTCAAATATGTAATAAAATAGGATACCTCTTGCGAGGGATTCAAACTCTCCTAATTCGTGAACCATTGCATCTTTGGAATCATCGAGGAAGTCATATTCTTTTGAAAGTTTATGATAATTGTCAGTAAGTTGTTGAAGATCTTGACGACATTGATATAATTACTCTTGTTTCAATGAATCATTGTCCCGCAACTCATTTGGTTCGTTTGAACACCTTTCCATCTCTCTATGTAAGCGAAAAATATCACTTTCATGAAGAAGAATGGTATCAGATAACCTGCGGATTTTAGCCTGAGCTTTTGCAGGCGCATTCCCTTTAGCATGATATCTGAAGCTAAATTATCTCTTTCTTTGATAAGTTGCGCCATATAATAAGAAAGCTGTGAATTATGATGTGAACCGGAGCGAGAAAATCCCGCAAGGATATTCTGGCGTTCCACGCAGAGTTTGCGATTTTCTTCTTACAATTTCTCTGATTGTGACCGCGTTTCAAGAACACAATCATTAGTCCATAGCAAAGTAGCATCATATTCTTTCTTCTTTCTCATATAATCTACATATAAAAGTTGGTGCTTCGATTCTAATTCTTCGTACTTTGATTTGGCTTGACTCATCCTATCAACCAGGTTATTGAATCTTTCCTTGATCTCCACATTTTCGTTATTGACTTTTAATACATGTTCTTTCAGACGTGTATCTCCACGTTGCAGCCTATTCACGAGGTTTGAATCCCCCGTTGATCCCATAAAGCAATTTAGAAACATGCATATAAAGTAAGAAAAATGACATAAGAGGAAAAGTGTAAAACCTTGATTCTGGATATCTAGTAACTGCTGACGAAGCGTATTATTTTCCTGCTTCAAGTCCACAACATTTTCTTCCGATCTGATTAATTTCTCCTCCATAGTCCTAAACCGAGTCTCCATCTTCATGGATCGTCCTTTATAAAATTTATAAGCCACATACACGGCGTTCTAAACCCCGAGCGAGCTGTAATTTACAAAATTAAAAAGTCATAAATAATATGAAAATAAACGAAATTTAAGGTCATTAAAATAATAAAAATACCTGCAAGAAAACTTGTTGCGGGAAAGAGTATGCTCCGCCATCCACAAGAGCAATCGTCTTCGCAAGAGAGGAAGGAAGGTTCATGTCAAAGGAAGGGCTGACGGAATGGCCTTGGCCTTTTAACCAAGCATCTTTCACCACTTCATACGGAGCAGACCGCATGTATTCCCGCAGATTAGCAACCGTAGGGCTATCTGTCACCACTGGCTGAAAGTCGGATGGGACAGACAACAACTCCTTGGACATAAACCAGCGGAAGGCCTCCTCCTCCTTATCCATAAGATTCTCCTCCTCCGTTATTCCTTTTCCCTTATCAATGTGTGGAATTTCTACATTCATCTGAACCGCATCAATGACAACTGTGCACTTGACATTTCCCTCGGTAGAAGCAGCTTCCACCGTAGCATTTGTCGGCTCGCCCTGAACAACAGGCTCATCCCTATCAGATAAACCATCTTCACTCGCAGAAGGTACGAGAATATCATCTTCAAACAAGGGAGACAACTGGGAAGTGAGGTAGGAAAACTCAGGATCTCGCCCTGGTTCGGACAACTGTCCGCAACACCCGAAGCTTCTACCAAAACATCAACTAACTCCGTGGACACAAAATCTGTCAGCTGAAGCGGAACATTCTGTTCTTCATCATTTATTTGAGGTTCAACAGAGCTATCCTCAGTTGTCAACTTTGGTTGACAATGAAGGGAATCACATATTTCTCCTTCCTCCCTATCAGTAGAAACGCGGGGCATAGCTTTAGCTTTTTTCCTACCCTGACAATGTACCGCAAGAACTCATTAAATAAGATTCAAAAGAAACATGCAGATTCATTTGGATAAATCAATACCTTTTCTATTAGGGCTGCGGCTTTGCGTTTAACACCTGAATCAACTTTCGAGCTCCCTTCAGCTTGCGGCTATAAAAAAAAAGAGGGAAAACAATTAGACAATGTTCAAAGCATGATGTAGAAGTATCGAGAGAATTTTACATACCACATCGTCAACCGAGAAAGAAAATCCTTTGAAGTTTAACTGCCCAGGGAAGTAAGGATGAAGACGTGATGAAAGGTTGTGGAACACACTTTCTTGAACAGACTCGTAAACCCATGGTCCTTCAATTATCAGGGGAGTGCGATACCACCTGAAATCATGATCGTCGCGAATCATTTCCCGTAAAGGATCCTGCGTCCCGGGAATGACATTAAATCTAGAATTATCAATTTCTCAGAGCAGACGAAATCCTTCGCCACCTCTACGACCCGGACTGACGCTCCACTTCTTGTAATTCTTCACTACGATAGCATCAGCATACGTAACATGAAAACTATCTACGGTATAATGCTCACGTTCCGTAGGATTAGGAACGTAGCATGAAAAATTTGTTTCTCCCCTGCTGCACTTACTATATTCATCCAGCACACGCCACCAATTCCCGTTGTATTGGGCAATAGAACGGACCAAACCGTGCTTGGATTTATTTCGGCTCGCAAGAACCTCATACTGGAAAAAATTCTCGTTATTCTAAAGAGGAAGCTTCAAGCCCGCATCCAATGCTCCCGCATTTATTAACAGCCTGTTGTTGCTATACTTAAATTTCCTTATCATATCAAGCGTGATTTCATCTCCTTCAGCAGGATCGCAAAAGGAAACTTTAAATTGTTGAAGTTGGTGTTTCTCTTTAAACTCTTCAATATTCATTGACCTAAAGCTCAAGTTCTCATTTAAACGCTTATTTTTAGAAGCTGGTCTGATGGCCGCAACAGATACGTCGTCGGTCCTTATTAAGTCAGAAGGTTGAACTTCTGAAGTATCAGATTCATCTACCACTTTCTTTTTCTTCGCAAAATAGCGAGATGATTTCCTTTCTAAAGGATGATCATCATGATGAGAAGCACCACCAACAACTTTACTATCAGTTTTCCCAGACATGATGAATTTTTATCTACATATGAGAAAATAAGAATAGATAAATTCACCATGATGAAAAGAAAGAATAAAACATAAATTTTACAGAACTGAAGAACAACAATATGATCATTGAACCAGAATGTAAACATATAAACAACTTTCTGATCAAGAAAAGAAAAGATTCATGGATTCAATGGAACAACCAGAAATCAAAATAAAAAAAATCATCATCACCATTCACTCCTAAAAAAACTCAGTCAAGAAGATTATTAGATAAATATATACATTACAGTTAAGAATATTACATGGAATAGAGTGAAGAACATAAATCAAATCAGATAAACTGAATGAAAAGAAGACCTGATCCCGATGCAAGAAATCCTTAATCACAATGTAATCAGCACAAAGTGGATTAATCAAATTACAAGGAATCACTAAGGAATCACTGAAAAGTTCAGTTTCAGAAGAATGAAAAGAACAAAAACTTTAAGAAGAAAAAGAAAAAGAAGATAAAGAGTGAGATGAGAGATGTGACAAGCTTTGTATTAAATAGGAGAGGATTGAAACTAACGAAACCGTCGAAAAAATAAAGTGGGAGAGAGAAAAACTTTATCAGAGACGTGATTTTCTCGAAACCGTCAGAAAAGTAAAGCTAAACGTGGAAAGAAAATTTATTAGTGGCGTGAAAATCGGAAAAGTAATAACTATTTTTCTTTTTTCAAATTCTTACCATATGTCAAAATTCAAAAGGAAAAAGGGGCAAATTGTGAGGGTATTAAATCCATATCACCACGTGTTCAAATACTATGGAAAGAGTATTAGATTATGATGGAACGAGAAACACTAAACAAAACTCTTTGATAAGTACTGAAACATACATATGAAACTTTGATAAGTACTGAAACAGATATCTGAAACAGACAGCTTCGTTGCATGATCGACACGCAAGTTGCGGGAAAGCATGACACACTGTACGAAACAGACATCTTTGTTGCATGACTGACACACAAGTTGCGGGAAAGCCTGACACAATGAATAAAACTGACAGACATTAATGCATGATGGACACGTCTCAGTTGTACAGGTTGCGGAACAAAAGAAGCTAAAGCATGTCAAATCACTTTCAATGGCTATATGTCAGACATGCCATAATTTAATGAGACTGCAACATTCATCCAAATCCAAAAATAATAACTTGAATACAAATCCGCAGAAGAGGTGTGGGTCACCAAGCGGGAAACTAAGGGAAATAAAAACATGTCAAACCTTACGAAAAATACAAATAAATATGCGGAATAGGTTACGTTCCAAGGTATAGATAAGATCCAAAGCTTAGATTTTTGGTAATCACACACTTCAAATTTATACCATTATAATGCACTTATGTCCGTTACCGAACTATACCGTGGCATGATACCTATTTTACCATAGGCAACTCAATCTGACAAATAAAATCAATTTATACCTAAAATACCTCTGAACAATGTTATCCGCTACCACATTACTAAATTTATAAAAGTATCTTGCCAATTCATTAGCATATCTTAACTTTGTGAGAACTAATAGTCAGATAAAAAAGATCGAGGGATACATTTGAACATTTATCAATGCACATGTTGTTATGGGACTGGTTTAAGTCCTAATATTACCTAAGATCCATCACCAAAAGTAACTAATGATGAAGTCATGGATGACTATATCATAAATGTTTGATAATTTTTAGATACCCTAAAAATTGCGTACTAGAATATTTTTTTTTAATCTATCAAGTTAGGTGGTCTTGGTCTTGATGGTCTATGTTAGGGAATAAAGTAGGAGCGACACGTATAAGACGATTAAGAAAGAAACAGTGAAATTAAAGAAGGATGAGAAGCATGTAAACAAAGCCATAACAAAGTAGTGGAACGGGACGGAAGTGACAGACTGAGCGAACTTCTGCACGGCTGACACGTAAGATCGGGAAAGTAACAGCATTAAATGCATATAGTACGGAAAAGTAAGGAAATAATTACTTTACTGACACATATGATCGGGACGACATCGATATTCAAGGAGGAAAGAGCACGTGTAAACCATGCAACGAACGCACCACGGATTTCAAGGAATGAAGAGCACGTGTAAACCATGCAAGGTGCGCACCTAAGAGAAAACATGATCTGTCAATCTTACAAACATCCCGATCGTAATATAATAAGAAGAACGATAGTGGAGATCGGGACAAGTGAGGCTCGTTACTATAACTATAAATAGAAGAGAGCATTCAATGGAGAGGGGGGTGGAAAACTTGAGCAGAAAAAGAAGAAGGGAGAAGATAAAAGTGATTAGAAGAAGAAAGTTTATTAGGTATGATAGAGGATTCATTAAGAGAGAACTTGTATCTGTTTAAATTCCTTAAAAAATGTATTTGAAATTGTACCTTGGATCATATTTTGATCCATCATCCATTGAATCATAAAAACATTTATCAAATTGTTATTTCTTTAAATGATTCTATGTATCTGTTTGTTATACAATCTTCAAATTATTGGTTGTTAATGTCAATGGGAAAATTGACATATACAGTCTACATGACCTTGTCAATTCAAACGGTATCATCGTCACAATAATAGAAGTGAAACCGTGTATGCAATATTCAAATAGATGCACGAGAAGACGATAATTGTTGCATTCGTATTTCATCCTTATCTTCTGAAACCTAATTACATATAAACATTAATTACCAACTATGTCTACATTGTGGATAAAATATACTAAAAAAGAAAATAAATATTCGACAATAATTTTAAAATTTGGTAATCGTTGTATTGATATTTGTATCAAGACAAGAAAGATACATTCATATATAGGTGCAAGAAAAAATACAAATAAAAGAAACACATTTATATTTGGACGAGCGGCTTGTTGTCCACCTTGTCTCCGACCACTACATAGGAGGTAGCTAGATACGATGACTAGTCAAATTTTCTCATTACACGTGTAGTTTTCGAAATGGTCCATCAATTATCGCTCGTGATGTACAATTGCCCATTATGTATCAGTGCTGGTACGATCGTTCTCATCGAATATCATTATTCATTTGTAGTTTAATGTTTAATACCAACATTTATTTATAGTTTAATGTTAAAATAAAATTTTCTAAATAATGTTTGATAGTGGTTTATATCTAATTTCTACTTTCAAATACCATTTGGCAACATACTTGCCAGTTGCCACCATTGTATTCACATTTGTATTCAAATGTGTGTTTTCTCGTTCACATGCAAGAAATCAACAACCATACTGATGCTAAAAATGCATTTATGGAATCTCTTCCTCTCTCTGGACTCCAAATTTTACAATCTTAATTAGTCATGGCTCCTAAGAAGTAGACATACCATAAAAAATCAAACCACCTATATTGTTTTTTCTCCTGTGCATATGAATCAGTGCTAGCCAGCTAGTGCTTAACTTGTCTTTCTTGATTTTTCAACCTCGATCTTTTCCCCTAACGAACGACAAGTAAATAAATTAACCATATATACTATTGGTATTAGCCTTGTAAGTATAGGACAATATATTCTAATGATCTATAGTTTTAGGTCTCAAACACTATGCTAAAAATTACATAAGCATATAACAGAACTTGCCGGTCCAATCCAATCGAGGACTTCCTCATCATCATATGCTATGTCCCCTCATTCCTTGACTCTCTGTTGATCATAATCAATACACAGCTAGTTCATACTCCATATCATCCAAAAGAGAATCTAAGAATTTATATTCCATCAAATACTGTACATGTTGAATGTATCTCTCTATCTATAAGCTAGCTAGCTATAGCTAGGTAGTTCGATACAGAGAACCTTCATCATGTATCGTACTCAACCCCAAACTCTACCAAAACAGAATGTGTCGGGGGGGACTGAAAGTCTCTGCGAATAAATCACTGGAGACAGACAATTGAAGATATGTATTAAGATCAACCGAGACAACATGATCCTGTTAGCTAGCTTAGAGTAAAGAGAGAGTGATTGAGAGAATAATAAAGGGAAACAAAAGAGATAGATTAATGAATGGGGTATGGGGCGGTAGTATGGGCAACTGGTAAATATCAGCGGGTGTGTTGTTACCTTGTCTAGCTACCACTAGCAATATTTTTGGAGGCTAATATGCATAATCAGGCACGATAGGAAGCTCAGTGATACAAGAATCTTCATTGATAGATATCGACATATATCGATTGTCTTATCGATTCGGTAATTCTATAAGGGTTTTACTAATTCTCATTGAGGTCCATATATCATTTACCCATATGCCCATTTGTACATGCATGCATCTAGAGACTCGACCAAAGCCACATGGATTGGATTGTTGATAATTTACATTGACTGCGTACTGTTACTACCGTACCTCATGCTGATACTCATCAGACAAAAATCGGTTCTTAAAGAAGATCACAATACGTGCGTCCCCTTGTTATTCTTACGTAACGGTGATTCGCAGATGGTGATCCGTCAAACCCCGTACATCAGACAACTATATATTACCTGTGGTCCCGTACTGATTCTATTCGGACAAATCCTTGTTTATGGGCCATGAGTGTGTTTGATCTTGCGTAGTAGTAGTAGTGTATGCGTGATGGATTGATGGTAAATGCAGAATGTGGACATAAATCTTCCGTGTGATTCGGGATTTGTTTGCTTATCCATGTGCTTATGCTCATCAGATTTTCGCTCCAACTAACAATTTACTCTCCAAAGCATAGGGGGTTCAGAATTTCGATGCTCGATCGGAATTAGTAATCGCTGAATTAAACTAGTCAAGTGACCGAATCTACCTAACTAAGCAGATGGGTAAAACATCCATTATAGGCGTTGGAGCGCATTTCTTGTTGAGATCTTAATGATAAATGGGATTACTTAAATAAATCATAATTGTTTCGCTATATGGAGTGTTAGGAAATAAAGTAGGAACGACACATGTAAGATGATTAAGAAAGAAGCAGTGAAATTAAAGAAGGATGAGAAGCATGCAATCAAAACCATAATAAAATAATAGGACGGGACGTAAGTGACAGACTGAGTGAATTTCTGCACAGCTGACACGTATGATCGGGAAAGTAACAGCATTAAATGCATATTGTACGGGAAAGTAAAGTAATAATTACTTTACTGACACATAAGGTCGGGACATACATCGGTATTCAAGGAGGAAAGAGCACGTGTAAACCATGCAACGAACGCACCACGGATTTCAAGGGATGAAGAACACGTGTAAATCATGCAAAGAGCGCACCAAAGAGAAAACATGATCTGTCAATCTTACAAATATCCCGATAGTAATATAATAAGAAGAACGACAATAGATCGGGACAAGTAAGGCTCGTTACTATGACTATAAATAGAAGAGAACATTCACTGGAGAAGGGGTTGGAAAATGGGAGGAGAAAAGGAAAAGAGAAAAAGAGATTAGAAGAAGAAGGTTTATTAGGTATGATAAAGGATTCATTGAAGAGAAACTATGAATCTATGTAAATTCCTTGGGAAATGTATTTGGAATTGTATCTTGGATCATATTTCTGATCTGTCCTCCATTAAATCATAAAAAAGTTTATTAAATTGATATGTCTTTGAATGATTCTATGTATCAGCTTATTATGCAATTTTCAAATTATTGGTTGTTAATGTCAATGTGAAAACTGACATAAACAGGGAGATTGTTTCCTCGCAGTTGTTACAATGAGGCCATTGGGAAAACCAATTTCACCATAGATTAGCAGTAGCTTGTCCTATGATTTATGATATTGGGCTTGGGTTATTTTGGGGAAATTAGACTTAGGTCCAAATAAAAATTAATGTATACATTTTGGTTTAAAATCCTTTAATTGATGCGCAATTACCCAAATATCTTTCTAAAATATTCATGGTGGCTGTCCAATCTCTTGTACCTTATACACCAAGGACCATAGTGAAGGAACCGGGTTAGGGGATAAATACAAACAGTGAAAGGTAGCATTAATATACACAATATATGAAGGCTGAAGGCAGCCCAAATTTTTTGAACATTTTTTTTATAATAAAATTTTGATATTTATATAAATCTAACAATACTATTAAGAACTTAATAATAGTATCTTTCAAAGAATATTATAAATTTATGTAAAAAGCTATATAATCTTAGTCTTTTCGAAACCCAAGAGGGATATTGGAAAAAAATTCCTAAACCTATCATAGTGATTTCAGAAAATCCATAGAGGATAATTGTCTTTCCTAGACCTTATGGCTTCATCACTGAGGGAATTCGGACTGCACAAACCCGACCCAGACCCGTCACTTAACCCGCACTCGCCTGTTTTGACCAGACCCGTACCCGACCCGCCGATAAACAGGTCGGGTGCGGGTGACAATTTTTTTTACCCGCCTTCCAGCGGGTCGGGTGCGGGTGACACCTTCTCCAACCCGACCTCACCCGCCTAAAATTCCCTATCCCTTCTCTACCCTTGGATTACTTCCCAGGCATGATCCCAACCGTTAGATCTTTGTAATATTAGCCATAGATCTGTGCAGCCCTAACTCTAATCTAGTAATCTTCGCTCGCTCTCTCTTCTTTCTTTCTCATTCTCCCTCACCTTCACTGCTTGAGAGAACAACGTCAACTCAAACCATTCTTACAAACCTAGTTTCAATAGAATCCAATCAATTCATAACTCATCCGTTTTCACAGTAAAACCAATCCTAAACAAAAATCAAACATCAATCAGTCTTGTGCTTTTTCGTTGAAGAACGATTCAGAAAATAATCACCAGCATCATCAATAAACCCAAGAAATCATTGAATTACAAAAGAAAACAAAACTCAAAAACAGAATAAATGAGTTCATCACCAAGGGTTCGATCGTACCTGTTGAATACATGCAATTTTGGTGATGGCGGTAACTTTCAGTGAGAAATTCAAACATCCATTTTGGAGAAGATTAATGAAGTTTGTACAGCTTTCATGGGTTTAGAGGATTGGGTTTTACTCAAACTTGAATTACTAGCGAGGAAATGAGTTCACAATGACATATAACTTTGTTTCTGTATCGATCGGGTTAAAATGGTTTTGAGATGAAAAACTTCAAGGTGAATCTGAGTTCTTGGTCGAGATTGAGAAGAAATTCAAGGTCTTAATAGTTATGATACTATGGGGTTTGATAGAGTTCAGTTGCCGTAAATTAAATGGCTTGATTTGTGATGAATTAGGGTCTGATTCAGAGAATCAGAGAAGAGATGGTTGATGTTGTGTTGAAGTGAATGGTTAGTGAATGGGTTTCGTTGTTAAGTGATATCAAAACATACTGCGAATCTGAACTAAACAAGGAAGAAGAGAATCAGGGAAGAGTCTGTGATAGATTTGGAAGAATGGGTTATCATCAGTTAAGAGAAGAAATGGTTCTGAGTTGTTAGAACTCGGTTATTAAAGAGAAGATTGAGTTTAAATAGTTTCTGGTGTTGAGTAAAACAATGGCAGAGATGGGAATTTCAGTGGTAGTTATGGTTAAATAGTTTACTTCCCTGAAGAATTTGAGTTACAGATGAAGAACATAGGTTCCTTAGCAAGAAATTGAAGTCCTTGGTTGTCTCCATAATGGGCAAAAGAAATGGTTATATTGAATGTGGAATTGAAATGGGTTTGTGTGTTGGTTGTGATTAAACTTGCAGGGAAGGACATGAAACAATAATTTGAAGATGTATGAAACTCAATTCTATTGAATTCGAGTGGTGCAGAATCTGGGCGGGTGACGCGCACCCGCATCGCCGAAATGACGGGTCAGACCAGACCCGACCCGTCTTACGACGTGTTGGGTGCGAGTGAATACTACAGTCACCCGCCAACTGGAGGGTCGGGTGCGGGTGGGGCCAAACTTGACCCACCCGACCCAATGTGCAGCCCTAGAGGGAATACCTAACTAATTGTCTACATCTACCTTTAGTTCAACTGGCCTACGTACATTTGAGCTCAACTGGTTCACGTATGATTGCAATCAGTCAAGATACACTCTGGATATGTTATACTGGGAGAAGTCTTATTTACCTTTCCTTGCTTGCATCAAATAATGATAAAACCGGTTCGTCCTTTGGATATCAAGTTGACCACTGAATTAGATGGTCAACTATTAAAGGTCGTTTTACCCGATCTATTTGTTACATGTATATTATTGTGTTAAAATCTATGGAAGCGTTTATTTGAACAACTACAATAGTACTCTAATATTTCCAAGAATACACACATACATAAAAAAAGTAAGTGCTTATTGCTGTTAAATCTTCGGGAAGGAATAAGTGGTTTTATATATTATTGTATAGGAGAGAGTAGTATACAAAACTCTTAGCAGAGAAGAAGAGATTTCTGGCGCATCTAACTAGGTTCTCTCAAGGGATATTTATACACATTAATAAGGCTGGATACACACTTTAACAAGGATTACTTTTTCTACAAGTACTGGGTTTCCTAACTTAACTCTAAAAGACGTACCTTTTAAGTTTCTATATTAAGGAACAAGTAACGGTTTCCTAAACCAACTAAGTTTCCTAACTTAGTCCTTGACTGCCATATCCTACAATCCTCCACCCCGGATCGTCCATTCATGCATGATATGATCAGTAGTCAAAATCACCTTTATATTCCAACATTGATTGCACCATCAATGGCTTCCTATGTATCCTTTAAAAAGAGTCAAACCCGATCATAATTCACTGAAATGGACTTGATAGAAGGCCTCCACCAGGTTCCTAAGAACCCATACCTAAAAGGGTTTCTTAGAAACACGAAGGGTGTGGGTCAATTTTTAGCAAATGAGGAAATTTGACCATATATACTACTTTAGTGAACATATCAGTTGGATTGTCTTTGATGTCGATCTTTACAAGTAGAATTTATTCTTCTTCAAAAATTTCTCCGACAAAGTGAAATCGCACATCTATATGTTTGGTTCTTGCATGATACACTTAATTCTTAGCCAATTAAATTGCACTAAAACTATCACAATGCACATGCATTTGTTTCTGCACAACACCCAAGTCATCTAGCAAACCATGTAATGATATAGCCTTTTTAAATGCATTTGTCACTGTCATATACTCTTCTTCAGTAGTTGAGAGAGACACAATATACTACAAAATAGATCTCCAACTAATTGATGCCCCTGTTACGACAAATATATACCACGTAGTTGAATGTTTCTTGTCCAAATCACCAACATAGTCTGAATATACATACCCAACACACAACTAATTGTTACTTCCTTCCTTCATAAACTCCAAGCCAACATCAGTTGTACCATACAGATACCTCAAAATTTATTCAAAATCTTGCTAATGTCCCTTACCAGGAAAATGCATATATAGGCTGACCATACTTATTGCATGTGAAATATCTGGCCTCTTACATACTGCTGCATACATCAAGCGAGCAAAAACCTCATCATATGAGACTTGGGACATATACTTAACCTTTTATTCAGGAAAGGCATACATACCATACTTCAATATAAAATGAGGAGCAAGGTGAGTACTTCCATATTTGGTTCCCTCAGCTACACCAAACTTATGTAATACTTTCTTTAAATATGCCTTCTGAAACAAACAAAGTTTTTCCTTTTCTATGTCATGATTCTCCATACCAAGAATCTTCTTAGCTTCTTCCAGATCTTTTATCTCAAACTCAGATGACAATTTGTGTTTCAAATTCTCAGTTTCTTTATTGGCATTCGATATTATCACCATATCATTGACATACAAATAAAATATATATATATGAAAGACCTATGCATCATGTAACTTCTTAAAGATACACAATAGTTAATCATATACTGATAAAATCGCTTGTATCCCTGTCTTGGAGACTTTTTCGACCTATACAACGATCTATTCATTTTAATGCACAATCTTCTTTTCTAGCAACTGTGAACCCACTCGACTGAGACATACAGATCTTCTCTTATAGATCACAATATAAGAACGTTGTCTTTACATCTAGCTAGCTAGGTCTAAATCATATTGTGCTACCAAGGCCAACAGAATATGGATTGATGAGTGTTTTACAACCAGAGATAACACCTCATTATAATCAATTAGCACATCACTGTTAGCTTCACTTGCACAGTCTTCACGGTCCATCTTCCTGAATTATTAACTACGCAATGTTGTAGTGACCTCAGCATATATCAGTGATCCTTTTCGTGCATTAATTCCTTAATCATGGGCTTATACCTATTAGGAAGAAAGTTTACCAGACATAAATCTTGTTCCTCGTCCTCGACTGCCTTATCATAATTAACCAACTCAGCAAGAAGTTTATTAAACGAATCAAGGTGTTCTGTCAGAGTTGTACTTTTTTTCATGTTATGCCAAAAATTTCTATTAAGATGTATCATATTGGCCACGTTCTTCACTAAGTATTCCTTCTCTAGCTTTTCCCAAAGCTCTTTAGTTGAAGTCACGTACTAATAATAAACTCTTACTGTCGTTTCTAATCACCTCAAATCTAACCAAAACATAATTTATTGGTCTTGTTCGACTGCTTGTCAATCATCTCCTTAGATGACCTTGTAGAGCTTCTTCTAGGTCAATATGAACAAGAACATCCATTACATATGTTCTCCGTAAACCAAATTTATTGGTTCCCGTAAACTGTTTTACCTTTAGTTGTCACCTATGTCAGTGAAGTATTTATTCTTTTGTTTTCGTTATTTGGAGACTCCGATGGATCTATGGTAACCTTTATTTTAACCATTGTTCACAAAAAAACAAATATAGATAAAAGAAAAACCTTTCGAGAATTAGCTCAATCAATTTTCAAAAAAATACCTTCACTTGAACTGTAATATAAAAACATATATCAAATAACATCTCCTTGCTCTGATACCAATAGTTACGCTGAACCTTCATAAGCGTTTATTTGCACAACTATAATAGTACTACAATATTTTCAAGAACATAACAACCACATAAGAAGAACAAGTATTTAACGATGTTGAATCCCCATGAAAAAATAAGTGATTTTATATATATTATTATACGGAAAAAGGTAATATACAAAGCTCTTGGCAGAGAAAAAGAGATTTCTAGTATAACTAACTAAGTTCTCTTAACAGTTATTTATACACATCAATAAGCCTGGATACATACCTCAACAAAGATTATTTTTCCTACAAATATACGTTTCCTAACTTGATTCTAAGAGACATACATGTTAAATTGCTTTACTAAAGAACAAGTAATGGTTTTTTAAAACCAAATAAGTTTTCTAACTTAGTCCTTGGCAGACTATCCTACACGTATAGACAACGCACCCTAATGGCAGTTAGACTACCCTACACGTATAGACAACGCACCCTAATGGCAGTTTCATGAAAGTTTCTACTCAATCAAATTCATATAACTTCCCTTTTATTTTATTTTTTATCTGTAAATTCATATAATTTTCATGAATCCCATTCCTTTTTGAAGTTAAAAACGTAAAACACTGCTCACGCATGGTGTAGATTAGTTTTTACTACCCAATTCTTTAAACTTCATATGGCTGATTTAATATGCTTCAAATGTTGAAATAAAAAGCCCATTAAAAAGAAAAATGCAAAACTAAACAGAAATCGTATTGTAACAAGTAACTTTTCATTTCATCAGTTTCATATACAATGCAATAATAGTATTTTCAAAATTGCTATCAATCGCTGTTTGCAAGTCCTTTAATATTTGGATGCTAAGGATCGATCCGAAGAGCCACCAATAATGGCTGAAAACTGTTCTCAATAAATTCAGTGGGTAAAGATGTTGAGGAGAGTGACTCTAGTCTTTATCAGACGCTGATACATGCAAGCCACTCCTTCCTCAATGGCTTCCATGCTAATTTCCAAACCCTTTAATCTTTTCTGCGCCATTTGCATAACTGTCCTCCCGACCTCGCCATCTTTGCTCGAGACTTGCTCACAGATTGCCTGAACAGACAAATCTGCGCTTGAAACCTCATTACCATCCTCTTGAGTATCAGAACATACAATTTTCCCCTTGTGCATCATTTTTGAGACCAAAGACCACCTACTAGAGCTTGGTTTTGAAGTTTGGGCAGAAATGAACAAAAATAGAGATCGAAAAATGGTAACACTAATGAGGCTAACTTCTCTTAGTAATCCAACTACAACTGAAAGATGTTGGTCTTGGTCTAATAGAGGAGAAGAGATAAACTTGTCATTGATCATAACCCGCTTTAATGCACCATCCAAACACTTGTTGACATCTTTCTTCACCATCTTTCTCAAGCGAATATATGCCTTAACATTAGCTTCAATGCTCGACTCTCCGCCGCTTTTCCTACGTAAGGCTGATTGAAGATCTTGTCCACCTTCTTTCATCATTAGCAAGAACTCCCTTGCAATTCCACAGACATCCAACAATCTCACCGACTCGTCAATCACTTCTTCGACTAATTCCTCGCGTCGATGATTAAGAAGTGATTGTTGTGTTAGAGGCAAGTTGATTAAATTATCAACGCAGTTATACAAGTCTATAAGACCAACCAACCCCAATTGGATTGTTTTAGATTTCATAGACGAAATAGTTGATGATGATAAAGCTTCCCAAGTAAACTTTAGATTGTTTAATTCTTCCTCAACTTCTAAAGCACTTGGGTTTGATCTAGGAGGAAAACTTATTGATCTCATATGATAACTTGCCATCTTTTACTTTGTTTTTGTAAAAGGAAAGCAAAAAACTGAAGTTGTTTGATGTTAAATGTTTTGATCCTTTAGCTAGGTATTTATAGAGAAACAAAAAGGATGGGGGACAAACAAAACAGTCACCCCATAAAATTTCATCCAATCACAGTATGGGTTCATCTCACTAGTGCACACTTGAGAGTGTACTACTGTGTACATGATTTAGACAACAATTTAAAACATGATATATTTCAATTGATTTGTGAAACCTGAAACTTTTTGATACTTGGGTTGTCTTGTCCTATGATTTTGGAACAATTAAGGCACCCCTAATTGATCTTCCTAGCACTACTACGAGTCCTATCTCTTGAAATGCAATAATAATAAAATCGTATTTGTTGATAATGACGTTTAAACGGAATCAATGATGCAACCAACTATGCCAAAATGACCCGACAATGGTCAGACCACTGTTCATCAAGTTGGTGAGTCTCTAGGATGTGCAATGGTTTTTTTAATTCAAGAGCCAGATGTTAGTGTAACAAATAAGTCAAAGGTGTGGGTTTAAGCAACAATACCATTTAGCCACCTGGTACATTTAATACCCACGTCGAGGACCAAATCAAATGGATTTCTCTCCCACACCTCAATTTGTTTCACTTGCACAAGTTGCGAGTGTTTTTTTCTCCTTTTTTTCTTCTGATTTGATTTTGTCAGGCTAATAGCGAAAGTGTTTCCTATACATCAAGATGAAAATACTATTACTCCCAAAATAAGTTAAAATGAGAAAAGTGATAGTTTGGACGGAGTATAAGAATAGCGAATCCCACATGAAAATCATATTAAACCAACGAGTCATTAACAGACACATGGGGGTAAAATTTTGGTGTATAAACCTTGATGGCTTGACGTATAGGAAGCATTTTTGGGCTAACAGCTATGCCAGGCAGACACCATGTTGCTCTATTCAGCTGTATGACCAAAATTTAATGGTAATTTATAAAACGGCCAAATGGTGCAGTAACTCGCAGTACAATTTATTTAAAAATTTAAAAATATATAAATCACGGTCTGCAATTTACTACTCCCTCCGTTTCAAGAAAAGAGTTACTTTCTCTTTAAATTTTTGTTCCAACAAAAGAGTTACTTTCATTTTCAATATAATAAACTTTCAAAACTACCCTTATTATTTTAAAAAATGTTATTATTCTCATTATAAAGATATATGTAGTATTAAACTCTTTGTTAGGATAAATCTGGAAATAAATTACAAAAGTTATTCTCTCTCATTTTGTCTTAACAATTGTGCAAATAGGAAAAGTAACTCTTTTCCTGAAACGGAGGGAATATTTCACTGCCAATCATCTCAGAATTTTGGAATTCACTATAGAAAGCCGAAAGTGAATTGTACGTCTCCGAATACATAAAATTTGTTCCTAAACCGGTCTAGTTCCAAATTGGAAGGTCATAAAGTTCTTTAAAAACATTATTTGTGTACAACCACCACGACAATATGGAAATAAGAAATTGGACCATTTTACAAGATGTTGCACAAAAGCATTTTCAGGGCCCACTTTGAATCTCAAAACTATGGACTAACCAGGTTACAAACTTTTTTGCAACGTTTAGACAAAATACAGGTTTTCTCAATAACAACAACCGTACTATAATGTTCATTCCCAATGTCACATATTCTAAACACTAAGGCGGGATCATAAGATTTTATTAATGTAAATGAAAAGTTAAGGGTGGAAACAATGGGTACTGAAATGGGAGACAAATAAGTATACGACAACCTGGATCATTTGTAGTCCCTTGCTAGCTGATTAATTCTATGGATTAATAGTTTTTCGGTATCCCTAATTCCCAATTCGATAGTTATAACTTATAATACAAATAAAATAAGTCCCTGAAATGATAATTTGTTGGCAGAAATGTGACAATGAACGATCAATTATGATCTACGCGTCATCACCCCGACTTCTATTTCTTTTTCTTTTTTATTAGAAAAAAAAGAGGGGTTAAGGGAACCCCAATTAACAAGCGAAAACAGAAAAGGAAAAAAAAAAAAAATCAGGGGTCAAACAGGAGCCCCTGAGCTATTTGCTTTGCTACGATGGTACAACTTCCCTGCAACATCTTCGAGAACTATCTTCTTTAGCTCTTCATTAAACAAGTTGGGTGCAAGTTCTACAAAATCTACATTTGGAAACAAGCTAGCAATCAGGTCAACTGCTCTATTTGCTTCTCTATAGGTATAGTGCACAGTAATCGAAGAGAACTTGGTCCTTAGCCGCTTGATTGACTCCCAAATATGATGACAATACTAGGGTGGTTTTGCAGTGTCGCTCAGCGGGTACTTTGTGACAGTCATTGAGTCAGTTCTTATATAGATTCTTGGGTGATGTCTGGTTGCAGCCAGTTTGAGACCAGCTTCGACACCTTGGAGATCATGGAGAATGATTGAAGACGGTCTCGAGCTTCCAGCAAATGCAGCCAAGAGAGCTCCATACTCATCTCTAAGAATGGCCCCAAAGCCAGCGTTGACATCTGTTGGAGAGCCATCAGTGTTTACAGCAACTTCCACAGCCTCAGGCTTAATCCAGGCGCAAGTGAGATGACTGGTGACAGTGAAGCTTGGGTCAATGCTCCACAAAGAAGAAAGAGCTCTGTTCTCATTGGTGTCAGGCATAGTGAAAGAGCAAGAAGCCATCTTGAGCCTTATTTCCTCCGTGATTTTGTAGAAGAGCAACTCAGGGGGCACGGACTTCTTTGTGAAAATTCTTTTGTTCTTCTCGCACCATATATGGTAGACAAAGTCATTGAAGCATAGCTTCCTGATGGTTCCCTCAGTCTTTGCACCCTTCAACTATTGGACCCACCATTTTATCTTCTCATTCCAATCTGTATGGATAATGTCTCTTAGCCCCATGATGCCTAGAACCCTCTTCAAGATGCTGGTGGCATAACAGCAGTTGAAGAACAGGTGGTAACCATCCTCCAACATTAGATTGCATATTACACATATAGGGTCCACATGCATACCCCACGAGAGAAGTTTGTATCTGGTCTTTAAACATCTGTGAAGAGCTAGCCAGACAGTAAAGCAATGCCTAGCAATACAATTTGGAAACCAGACAAGATTGTTCCAGTCAGTGCAGTTCCTCCGGCTCCTAAGGGCATTATAGGTGTCTTTTAGGGTGTATTCGCCCGTGTTGCCCGCTGTACATACTATCATGTCCTCTATCAGCGGATCAGTTTTGAGGTTCATGATGTCCAGGGTGGTGTTGCCAACAACATTTGAGAGATAGGGAGTTAGCACACATTTTCTGTTTGCTAAGCAGCTACTGACTTTAGCTTCCAGATGGTGCATAGTGTCATAAGTCATATGTGGTGGGAAGGAGCTGAAAAGGTTACCTTGTGGAAGCCATTTGTCCTTCCAGAGTTTGGTACTATCCCCATTTCCAATCAAGTGAAGGGTGAACTTAGCGGCCATGTCTATGTGCTCCAGAATGCGTCTCCAGCACTAAGAACAGTCTGCAGGGGTCTTTGGATGCCATCAATCTTTTTTCTTGATGATATTTTGGTATACCCATTTAACCCAAAGAGTATCCTTGTTGCCCACAATGTCACAGATGTGTCGAAGGTTTGCAGCTGTGTTGGTAGTCTCGATACAGCGGATAGCCAGGCCACCTTCCTTGTAGAGGTGGCAGATTGTGCGCCACTTGACATCTGGGTGCTTGTATGTAAGATCAATGCCTGCCCACAAGAACTTCCTGGATATTGCATTTAGGAAGTTGATAGTTCTTTTAGGAAGGACAAAACAGGAAGTCCAGGAGACCAGCATACTGCTCAGGACTGCTTTTTATGAGAAGGACTCTGCCAGCAAAGGAAAACGCGTGAGATTTTCAGGTTTTGATCCTGTTGTGAACATGATCAAAAAGAGGTAGGCAATCAGTGTGAGTCAGCCTGGTAGACATTAGGGGGAGGCCTATATATCTCACAGGGAGTGTGCCCTCTTTAAACCCAAGCACAACTTTTATGCTAAAAGCAGCAGTGCTATCCACAAAAGACAGAAATATGTTGCTCTTGTTGTTGTTTACCACTAACCCAGTCCTCGCAGAGAAGATTGCAAGGTCAGTAGCTAGGGAGATGGCTGACTGCACATTACCATTCATGAACACCAGCAGATCATCCTCAGAACACAGATGTGTAACTATGGGGTCCTTACACTTTGGGTGGAGAGTAAACAGACCCAGAGCTACCTGGTTTAGCATGATAGCATTGAAGACTTCCATGAGTAAGACAAACAAATAAGGATATAGGGAGCATCCTTGACGAATACCTCTTCTCCATTCTATGTAGCCATGTGAAGACCCGTTTACCATGATTGAGAACTTTGGGGATGTGATGCACATGCTGATCCAGTCGATGAACTTCTTTGGGATGTTGAACTTTTCCAAGGTTATAAGCAGGGCATCCCACCTGATGCAATCGTAGGTCTATCTTCATGGCACATCTGGGGGTGCCATTATTTCTGTGATAATTCCTCAAAAGCTCATGGGCAAGCATAATGTTGTCCTGTATGGATCTCCCGGAGACGAAAGCAGACTGGCAGGGGCTGACCAGCTTTTTCACAACATGCTTAAGTATGATAGTTAAGACTTTTTCGATACATTTATACATGACATTACAACAACCTATGGGTCTGAAATCATTTAAAGAGGAGGCATTAGAAGACTTTGGGATAAGAGTGATGAGAGTAGCATTTACGTCACCCCCAGGAGTTTTGCACTAGAAAGGCAGCTCTTAACGGCTCTGATGAAGTCATTCCCAATGATCCTCCAGCATCACTTAAAGAAATATGAGGAGAAGCCATCCGGGCCCGGAGCCTTGTTCGAGCCTATTGTGGAGAGGGCATGGATAATCTCATCATCTGTGAAGGGTCGCACTAGATCATTTGCATCTTCCTCAGAGGCTGTGTGGAGCGGCATTATCTGGTTCCAAGCATTAAGGTCGATGGGGGTGACTGAGTACTGGCAAAAGAGGTCAGAGTAGTATGCCACACATTCCCTAGCTATGCCCTCATCAGACGTGAGTCTGTTTTCGAGAGCATCATAGAGAACTAAAATCCTGTTCATGGCTCTTCTCTCCACTATAGACTTGTGAAAGAAAGGGGTGTTGTTGTCCCCCAGCTTTAGCCACTGAACTCTCGATTGTTGATTCTTCATGGACTTTTGTTGTCTGGCCTTCCTGGAGTACTCTTTAACAACTTCTTTTTCAGAGGTGATGGTGTTGGGACAGAAAGGGGTGGTTTGAAGGGCTTTCTGGAATTTTACCAATTCTTTTTAGCTTCTTGCACTTGGTTGTCGAAGTTGGAGAATTTACTTTTCTTCCATGTGGTGAGTCTGGTCTTCACATTCTTGAGCTTGGTGACAAAACTGTACATTGGTGTGCCTCGGGTAGGGATGTTCCAGGCAGATTTAACTACAACCATGAAGTCATTTTTTTCGGCCAGGTGTTGTAGAATATGAAGGCTTTGGGCCTATTTCCCCTTTCATCAAAAACACTTATCATCATTGGTGAGTGATCATAGATCCCACTTGTTAAGAATTCTGATATAGAGTCATTGAAGCAGTCGAGCCAAGCTAAGTTTATGAGCACTCTGTCCAGCTTTCCAGTGATTCTAGTGGGAGCATCTTGCTTATTTGACCATGTGAAGAAGCAACCAATGGAAGGGAAATTAAACAGCTGAGAATCTTGAAGGCATCCTTGAAGATTGTTCATAGAAGACTGCGCCATCGGGTCACCCCCTTCTTTCTCATGAGCATATAAGTAAGAGTTAAAATCCCCAGCAGGAACCAAGGCAAGCTATTGTGCTCAGCAAAACTGCTTATGTTATACCAAAGGGGGACTCTTTGTTCCTCAGTATTTAGTCCATAGACAATAGTGATTATAAAACTAGGCCCATTTTGGTAAGAGGCTCTAGCAAACAAGGCTTGGTCATTACATATAAGTAAGTCAACGGTAACATAAATTGGATCCCACATTAGCCAGATTCTTCCCAGATCATGGTGACTATAGTTTTCTAGGTAGGACCAGTTAGGAAGGATGTTATCCCTGATTCTATGTTTATTCACACTTTGGACTCTAGTTTCTACTAAGCCACATATCTTCAATCTATTGTTATTGATATACTTCCTAACTTCTATATTTTAGGGGGTCATTGAGCACCCTACTGTTCCAGCACCCTATGTTATTCATTTGATAGGAGTCTGTAGGGTGCTTGTCTAATCCGGCCTATTTTTTTGAGGTCAGAACTCTTGATACCCAAGTGATGGTTACTAGTTTTGGTGGTGTTGCTTTTGGGGTCTGCATGTGAGTTCCCCCTAGGTTTAACACCTTTACCATATTTAGCTTCAGTAATACACAGGCTATGAGGTGTTAAAAGATTACCACTGGAGGTTGCATTTGTGTAGTCATCCATGCTTTCCACCTCTTCAGCATCTTCATCATCTTCAAGTAAGGCAAATGGGTTGCTTGCAAAAACTGGAGTACTGTTCTGCTGCACAGGAAGCTAGCCTCTGTCTGTCTCAAAACCTGGATGTTTGCTTTCAATAGCTGAGGAGTTGTTCTGCTGCATAGGCATCTGGGTTCTGTCTGTCTCAAAGCCGGTGATGGGGAGGACTCCATTCCAACTGTTGCTGACTTCTCTGTCACCAGCCGTTTACCATTGTGGGTGTCTTTCCTGGCCTCTTTGAAATGAGTGGTTTCTGGTTGTAGCTTAGAATCATACATGGAAGATAGAGGGGTGATAGCCTTCTCCCTGATCTTATTTGGGAATTTTTCTTCATTGTGGCAGAAAGTAGAGCAAGAGCTGCATTGTGCAGGTTTCCAGGCATACTCAACAGCAACTACACATTTTGAACCATCATCAAAGACAACTGGTATGGCATTCTTGAGGTCTGAGTTGGGAGTTACCTCTACACACACCCTTGCAAAAGCCATTCTGGTTCTGGCAGCTGTAGGACCATCCAGCAGCAGGGGTTTTCCAACAAATGATGCTATGTAGCTTAGCCCTACAGGATTGAACATGTGCACAGGCACCTTCTTGATGGTCATCCACACTGGAACATATTGAATGTTCTATAGTTACTGCTCAATAAAGGGTACCCAACCCCTGACAAAGAATGGGGTATGGTAGTGAACACAGGGTCATGTTCCAGAGCTGTGACTCTGTCTTCCTCCAAGGAAAATCTCAGGATGAAGGTTTTTTCACCATGGACAGTCATGGTTAGGATTCCCTTGAGGTTCCAATCTTTCTCAACTGCTGCTTTCACAACCTGGTAGTGCAATATCTTGCATACAAAGCCTCCCACAACTAGTTTTTCACACTCTTTCCTGTGGGATGCTAGAACTGGATCACTAACTCTAGATACAAGCTCCTCATCTACCATTACTGGTGGTTGATAGCATAGGTCATCTGCAGAGCTTGGTAGGATTGTTCTTGGCCTGTTGGCTACACCACTCCAATCAATGCTACTGTTTCTCATATTTCTCACTTGTTCTGCATTTTCTTGGGTTGTTTCAGGAGAAACACTAATCACAACTGCTATTTCTCACATGTTCTGCATTTTCTTGGGTTGTTCCAGGTACAAAACTCCAGTCACAGCTGGTATTTCTCACATTTCTCACCTGTTCAAGACTTTCTTTGGTTGTTCCAGGTGCAACACTCCAATCACTACTGTTATTTCTCATATTTCTCACATGTTCTGCATTTTATTGGGTTGTTCCAGGTACAACACTCCAATCACAACTGCTATTTCTCGCATTTCTTACCTATTCTACACTTTCTTTGGTTGTTTCAGGTGCAACACTCCAAACACAACTGTTATTTCTCATATTTCTCACTTGTTCTACCTTTTGTTTGGTTGTTACAGTTGCATCAGGGGTATAAGAGGGAGGGATTAGAGAGGGGAATGATGAAAGGCTGCTTGGGTTTTCCGGATCTGAAGGAAGAAGCTCCATGAAAGCTTGAATCAGGAAAAGCTGCTCACCTTGACTCAAGTCAAAGACACACGGCCAGGGTCAATGCTTTTCTCTCTTCACGGGTCTTAACGCGCCCCGAGTTCTATTTCTTCCCAATAGAGTTGTACATATATATATATATTGATAGTTGTAAACATTGTTAAACACACTCATTTTTCCCTGAACACAGTTTGGGTTTCAGTCTAATTCTTGAGAAGGTTTTAAAGATGACTAAAGTTACTTCAGCAATGCTGGTAAGGACTAAATTGTATGTCAGGTCTGTCAGTTTGCCAACAAAGTCTCATCCCGAGTATTTAAAACTTGAGGAAGAATTAAATAAGATTAACGCTTGGTAGATATCGACAAAAGCAGCAGTCACTACAAGAAAACCTGGCTTAAGCGATCAAAATCTTATCAAGAGCCCATATTTTTAGTCGCTTTAAGAGTTTAAGCATCCAAAGTTGTAACTGCAGATAATTTGGCGGCTATAAACCTGTGTCCACTTATATTTAGCCACGACCAAATGTGTTTAATTGCTAGATCCGTTTTTCAAGTAATTTATAGCAGCTAAAAAAGTGATCATGTAGCTATTCACTTTGAGGCATAGACTTGTAGCAACAGAAAATGAATTGGTTGCTCAAAATGTTAGCAACAACCCGATATTTTAGTCGCTTTAAGAGTTTAAGCTACAAAACTTGCAACTGCCGAATAGTTTGGCTGCTATAAAGTTGTGTCAACTAATTTAAGCCAAGGCCAGTTGTGTTTGATCGCTAGATCCTTTTTTCAAGTAATCTATAACAGCTAGAAAAATGTGCTAGTGTAGCTCTTTACTTTGAGGTACAGACTCGTAGCAACAAAAAATGAATTGGTTGCTCAAACCTCTGTCATCAACTAAGTTTTAGCCACCACTCTAAAAGATTCTGGTATTATGCAATAAGAAAGATTGACTAAAAAAGAAGCAAAATTAATTGATTCATTGGAAATACTGTGAGTGATGGATAACAAGTGAAATTAAGCAAGGCTGAAGGAAATTTGATTTAAATTGATAGATAACCACATAAACCCATGGAATCTATGAGAAATTATGTGAGGTCGAGCGATATCATATATAATTGATAAAAATAAAATTCAGTGAGGTAAATGGACATTCAGTGATGTTGATAGATAACCATAGAAACCAATAAAATCTAAAAGAAGTAGAGTAGCCTAGCTAGTTGCATCCATATGTTCGACCTAATTTGATATGCTCACAAATTTACATAAGTTTATTCTAAGACAAATTCGTCCGGTTCTAAAATTCGTTCGATCTAATTGGATATGCTTACATAATCAACTCCAAAAAAAATTCTCCAACTCAAGTTCCTAACACGCAAACCTCCTTACATCCTGGGATCACAAATCTTAACCCATGCAATCCAACACATTATTCTCTGATTTGCATTAGACCCCAACATATTATTCTCTGATTTGCATTAGACCCCCACAAAAGAATCTCTCATTAACTTAGAAATTTTCTTCTCTACTACAGTTGATACCTGCAACAAAGACATATAATACATGGGCATTCTCTCAAGAGATGTTCTTATCAACATAAATCTACAATCTTAACCTAACCAAACCAAACAATTAGGGTTTGTTGAATAAAAAAATAAAAACCACAATCTTTCTTCTGATGGCACCTACCGGAGAGGTCTATAAAATCAATAAACCACAACAGACGGAGTGGTCAAAGAAAACAAAACAACATCAATTGACAATAACTACACTAAACCAATAATATTATGCTCGCTTAGCTTAAGATCTAGTTTACCGATGTGGGACTATTCTTTCAATACCATCCTATATCCTAGGATAAGAATTACTATATTTTTCTCTCCTTCCATTTTCAATCCTAGTTCTTTCCATATTTAGATTTAGATCAGAGGTTCGAGTCTTTCTTCCTACCAATAAAAATCGAGTGCGTGTGTATTTCTAATTCCAGTTTACATGAGGAATTGAGGATTTATAAAAACTCAATAAGAAGAAAATATCCTACAAATATCAGTACCTTTCACATTACAGACACCAAAAGAGAATCCATGATTCTGTCGGTTGCTACTGCAGATTTCGATTCAATTGCAAACCCTGATTTATCAGTCTTCTTACTATGAGAAAAGAAGAACTCTGTTTCAAAAAGGTACTTTCTAATGAATCTTCGCATTACCCAATTTCCGAGTTTTCAATTGATGAATGAGTATTAGTGAATTAGGGTTTTTTTAGAGCTTAGAAATTGTTAATTAGGGTTTAAATTTTGTTATTAATGTGTGGGTTTTGATAAATTTGTATGTATTATCTACTGGTTATGGAGAAAACTTGAATCTGCTTTTGGAAAATCCATTCTAGGGATTAAGAATCTAAAATTGCACATTCATGGGCTTACTTAATTTGATCTTATTCGTAATATTCGATGGTAAAGGTGGAACCTTTGTGAGTTTAATTACGTATAGCCTAGAAAAATTGATTTCTATAACTTGAGAAATCAGGAAAGTTTAGTTTTTTACTTTATTAGAAGCTAAATTGGATGGGTTTAGAGTATAGAATGGGGTTTGAAATCTAGGGTTTGTGTGCTTGAAGATGAGCCATTGGGTAGTTAGTGTCACCGTTTCATGACACTTCAGGGTTAACATTCATCTACTGGAAACCATATGCACTTGCATAAAATTTTGTTCTATAGTTCATGGTTTTGATTGAAGTGGATTCTTGATACGTTTTTTATATTTGTCTTAGAATCATGCCTCATAAAGTGGGTTACGACTTGGGCTACGATGACGATGACTATGGTGATAATGATGATTATGGCGATGATGTTGATGCAGATGAAACGTATGGTGATGATCCATATGTAGACGGATTTGGTTAGTACTCAAAATTTACGGTTCATTTCTTCTTGGATTTCATATTATTGTTGGAATGTGATGATAACAGTTTTTGGCTTTCTTGAAGTGACCATTCAAAATTCAAAACCAGATTTACTTATTGGGGTTAATTTTTTGTTGTTTGATGGTTGTTTATACATATATGCGGATGTTGTTATCTTTTTTTTAGTTGATATCCGCTTGACTGACAGATACAGATTAAGTTGTACTCATGGAGCTTTGTTGACAATACGTTTTGTATCCTCCATATAGTTTTGAGTCTAGATTACTCTGAGGACAAGTCTCATTAATAATAAAAACCTAGAATCATTCCAACTTTTTTCGCACCCTTATCTTCAATGATCTTTCTTGCATGTTGTAAAAGAAAAAGAATAACTATTTATGATTTGGTAAAACTTCATTAGTACCATAACATCCTAGTGAGTACTGTTTCTGGTTCACAATGATCTGCTCTCTATCCTCGAAACATCAATAATGAGCCATAGCCTTAATATATTTCTATTATTTCTGCTACATATATTACATAGTACTTTAGCTCTTTACATATGCTAGTCACAGCCTCCCTCGATAGAAATTTGTCCAAGTTTGGAAGCTAAAATTGATTTATGTTCTTCTTTAGAAAACCTAAGTGAAAACTGCTGATTGCTAATTTATCTAATGAAACAATTCCTGACCTCCATTTATATTAACTGCAGTGGAAGAAACCCCTAAAGTTGTCCAGGCCAACTCTAAGCCTGGAACTTGGTCCTGTCCTATTTGCACATTTGCAAATGATGAAGAGTTATCTGCTTGTGATATAAGTGGAGTTCTTCGGGATCCAGTTGTTAGCAACAATGGCGACAATAAAAAATCAGGTAAAAAATCGGGATCCAGTTGGTGTTCTTTTTTTTTACATGTTTATCTGGCTACTGCAACTTTGAGTAGTGATAATTAGTGATGTAAATTATGTTGTTTAATTTTTTTTAGAGTCATGTGCATTTTCCCTTTATAAAATGGAGATTTTTCCATGCAGTTGATGTGTCCAAAGGTTATGGAGCATCGATACTAGCCCGAGCTCTTCTTGCGCCATTGCCTCGTAGGACGCACAAAATGGATGCTCTCTTTCAGAGGCTAAATGGTGATTCTGCTAGCCGTGAAACCAATAGTATCAACAGGATTTGAAATATCCATAAAAATTATAATTTCTGAAGTTGTGTGTTTTTTTGGTAAGTACACTCCTCACAAGGGTTTCTATATGACCAATCAACATTGGTTGTTTGACATGTCTGTAAAATATTTTACTTCAGCAAACAAACGACTTAAAGCTGTTTTACAGGTTTTAGTTTTGCAGTTTGTCAGTCTTTCTGCACAATTTAGAGGTTCTAAACTGTACATCTTTATGTTGTTAGCAGCCTCTTTCAAGCTTGATAGCGTCCTCCAAGAGGACTTAGTTAAATTTGGCAAACGTTCCGCCATGAAATTCCCACAAGGTATTTGGTCTAGACATTAATTTCTCGGTTGAGATCATTGAACAATGAGACAGTCTTTTGAAAACCTAAACTGGAATCCTTAAGAGAACTTGCTAGTAGTTACATATTCTTCTATGTTACTGATGTAGGCTCCTGTAGTTTCATGTTTGTTTGACTCTATTGGTTTTTTTTCTTAGTTTTCAATGTCCGCTTTACTTAAAGGATCCCTCTGCCAGTGTGCCTGAAGTTGGACAAACAAGTTCATCTGAGAGAAATGAATCCTCACTTGATGACGACAATCTACAAACTTTGAACAACAGTTCCAACAAAGTAAAAATGAGTGCTGATTCAGGATCTTCACAGAATCGTCCAGCTACGCAAAAGGCCAAGTCAGTCTCACCATACAAGCCAGAGAAATGGATGCTTCCAGACCAAGAAGGAAAACTGACTCAATTGAATCTTGCTATTATGAGTCTATCACCCTTGTCATCTTATTTTATTTGTCTTTTCCCAATTAGTTCGTACTCATTTTTTTGAGCTTCTTATTCAAAATCTGATCATGTTATATAGGTGGGTCATGTAAAGGAGTGTTGTTTGGTGTAATCCTACTACCTCTGCCACCAGGGACATCATTTTATTGGTTAACCCATAACACTGTTACATATCCAAATCGAGCCATCATTTGCGTCATTTACATTATGAGGACTTAAAGAGACAATTACCTACATTTGAAGTCAGGTACTATTTAGCTTTTCTGCATATTGTAGTTTACGTTCTTACAATAGTCATGTAATGAAATTGTATCACGATCTGTCCTTTCCCTGTGAGTTAGATGAGTGAACGGCAACACTGATATAAATTTAGGGCAAATAACATGTTATACGACAGGTATGGTATGGAAAGATATGAATATTTTTGAAATTATGCTGGTCATGTACCACATTGGAGACAATTGACCTTGACAGATACAGAATCATATCTTCCAGCCATTATGTACAAATTGAAATGGGCATAATCAGAACTTGAACTTGAACAGGACTACACAAAACTTAATTTAGAAATGGTTGAGTTACTGAAGTTAGTTCTGCTTGTAGCTATGTTTACGTTTCATTGCATTTTCAGTCTACTTTTCTGTTTTGTAACCATCTTTGCACTTTAATGAAATTGCTTACTTCATTTGGAACAATATTTTCGCTCCTTTCCACAAAATCAGTTTGAACTTTGATGTGTGTTTGTCGTGGATGCCAAAATCAGTTTATTCTCTTTACTAATTTCATGCAGTGCTAGCTCAGCATAAAGAAGTTGGAGGAACAACAAAGAGATTCAGCATCAAATCATCATGTTGAAACACTTACAATGAAGTTAATGAAACTATAGAATATGAGGTCTTGAATAGACAATTACCTTAATTTGAAGACCAGTACTAGCTAGCTTTTATGAACATTGTAATTTACATTCTTACAATAGTCATCTAGTTAAATTGTATGGCCATTTCCTGATCGCTTTTACAAAATTGTGTTGAAGTTGAAGGGTAATCTGGTCATTTTATCAGTTATCGAAATATTTGCAGCTCTTATTTCGGTAAGGGTAATCTTATAATTTCCTATTTCGGTAAAGTCTTCTCTGGAATATCTATACTGGATCCCTAAATGTATCATTAGCCTTAAAATCTGTTCTTTTTTCATATCCGATTGATCATAATGTACACCGGAGATCTATCTCTAGCAATGTCTATTAGACTTTTTAATATACCATTAGACCATAAAATCTGCTCTGGTCCATATTCGGTTGATCAGAATATACATTGGAGATCTATCTCTAGCAATATGAACCAGTATATGCCTCGTGTCATCTCTCATTAGACAGAATATTTATACCGGAACTCTAAACGTACCATTAGACCACAAAATCTACTTCGTTTCATATCCTCGTCTCATCTCTGATTAGCCGGAGTATAATGGAACCTTAAATCTAGCAATGAACCATAAAATATGTTTTATTTTATATCTGATTGACCAAAATGTATACCAGAGGTCCATATCTGGTAATGTACCAAAATAAGCCTCGTCCTATCTCCGTCGAAATCCCAAAGAAATTCTTGGTCACGCCCCAAATGCAAGATGAATTTTGTGATCTCGCCGAGACAAAATTTCATCGAATTGACTATATTGGTTATGACCCATAATTTGGGTACGATCTAAATTTTTCTAATTTGGTTCTGATTAATGCCAATAGACATTCAATTAAATTAATGTCATATAAACCCATGGAATGTAAGAGAAATCTAGTGAGGTCGAGAGGTACTGGATAAGATTGATAGGTTATGGGTAAAATTGACTAAGATCGATGGACATTCGGTTAAAATGATGGATAACTGGAGAAACGGATGAAATCCGAGAGAAATTGAGTGAGGCCGATAGATATTGGATAAGATTGACGGATAACAAACGAAATTACGTGAAGTTGATGAAAGTTCGGTTTGAATTGATAGGTAACCATATAAACCCATAAAATGTAGGATAAATCTAGTGAAGTCTAGCGATATTGGATAAGATTGATAGGTTACAAGTAAAATTGACTAAGATTGATGGACATTCAGTACTAGTCACTTTACTAAGCCCTGGAGATTCTGTAGGAAACAAGTAAAATTGTAATAGCAAGCAATAATCAATCTGAAAATTAAAAAAGGTTTTAAAAGAAAGGTAACCAACCATGTTGCACTAAGCACGAAATTGAGATAAGAAAATAGTAACCAGTACACAAGAAGACTGCCTAGCTAGCTAGATAATAAGACTCCCACAAACAGAAAGAAAGATTGAATCTCAATCATCAAATGAAATTAAAACAGAACAAAATCTTTAATTTCATAATCTTGTTTGTTATCGGTTCATTCTCAAAAACTTGTTCATATTGTTCTCAATGACCTCTTCCCTGGTAACCTAACCCTAAACCTATCGATGTTCGTCATATTATCCTTAATAACCTCTTCCCCTAAGTCAGAATCTTCACCGGTACCCTAACCCTACCGATGTTTGTCATATTATCCTTGATGACCTCTTCCTCTCACCGGAACCCTAAACCTGTCGATGTTCGTCATATTATCCTTAACGACCTTTTTTTTCTAAGTTATAATCTTATCGGAACCCTTAGCCTACTGATGTTCGTCCTATTATCCTTAATGACCTTTTTCCCTACGTCAAAAATTCACTAGAATCCTAAACCTACCGATGCATGTCATATTATCCTTAATTAATAACCTTTTTCACTAAGTTGGAATCTTCACCGGAACCCTAAACCTATCGATATTGTTCATATTATGTCTTTAATGACCTTTTCCACTAAGTCGAAATCTTTACCAGAGCTCTATCGTCGATAACAATATCCAAATTAATATATATATTCTTTGGATTTTTTCTTACCGAAGTTTGATGATAAAATTGAATGCACTAGTTCGTTTTAGCACAAATATGAGAATCCAAAACCAAATTTGTACCATTCAAAAATTTCCATGATCTGTATGACTACCCTTATCCATCGTCCAAAACTTCTATTCAAAACCCTAAACGATTTTTCTCCCTTCACTTTCCTTTCCCTCTTTCCCTCTCTCGGTTCTGCTCTCCTAAATCCTTCGCCGCTACGAAAACCCTAAACAACAGCTCAAGTTTTTCCGAACAAGAAAACTAATCAACGGAAGCTAGATCTGTTGAAACTCTTTATTAATGATCCATCTCTTCTTAGTGGTCTTTCTTTTTTTATTCAGAGATTATTTCCAAAGGTAAATACATTACCTCCATATTCGAATCCAAGTTCAATCCCTCACTCCATTCATCGATCTTTAATTCAAAAACATGCTTCTAATTGTTGTAGTCTTTGTATTAGAGCTTAAGATGCAGCTCAGCCTTACGTCGATGATCGTTTTGAAAAGAGCAAAAAAATAAAGATTGCAATTGTAGGTTTTGGTGATTTTGGTCAATTTCTTGCGAAAACTCTAGTTCATCAAGGACACAATTTTAACTTATTCTCGATCAGATTACTCTGACATAGCTCGAAAATTAGGGGTTCTGTTTTTCACTAATGCTGATGACTTGTGCGAAGAACATCCTGAGGTAGTATTTTGTAGTTCTATAGTTTCATTTCAGTAGACAATTTCAATCTTCGAAATCCAAAAACTCTTTCTTTATCAGTGTTGTTTAATATGTATTTTGAATCTTGTATGTTGCAGTCCTTGGGCTAGTCTACCTGCTTCAGCTTACCCATATAAATGTGTGTACATAAAAGTGGAGTGATAGAAAAGAGTAACAATGAAGATACTGAAGAAGAAGAAGCCGAGGAATGGTGATGGTGTTGATATAATTCCATTTCCAAACCCTAAAATCTTAATTTCTTGTTTATGTTCAGGAAGTTTTGTTTTATTTGTTGATTGGGTGTTGTTATCTGTGTTTATAATTAGGTTACACTTCTGGAATGGTGTTTAATGAAAAGGAACGGATGAGTTCATCGATTCTTGTTTTGACCTGAGTTGAGATTTTAATGTCTCTATTTATTTCATTTGATTTTTTTACTTTAGATTGTTGGAGATTATGATTTTGATTTTTTGATGGCAGATGAAAATATACTCATACTTGGATGTGATGTTCTACCCAGAAATCTAGCTGGGTTTTTTTTATGCTGAGGTTAGTATATATCTCAGTTGGATTTCTCAGACATCTTCTGGTCTTGCCCTTTTTAAAACCTTTAATAGAAAAGTAAGTGTGTATGTTAGTTAAAGTGATACATGTGTTGGACTATTAGCTATGAGTTAATTTAGCCTCTTCATCTTATAATTGTTTGAAATTGGTATTGCAGGAAACTCGTCGAATCCCTAATCCAAGGTTTTCTTCCTGGGATTGCATTGAAAATATTTCTCGTTCTTCTTCCAACAATACTCATGACCATGTCCAAGATGGAAGGTTACACATCACTGTCGACATTAGATAGGAGATCAGCATCAAAGTATCACTTATTTTTTCTTGTTAATGTTTTCTTGGGGAGCATATTCACAGGAACAACATTACAACAACTCCATGCTTTCATCTATCAGTTTGTAGCTGAGTATGTCGATGTTTTCATGCCACTGGTTACAAATCTTGTATCCTTGCATTTTGTTCTCTATCTTCTATCTAATTCACTACTCTTATGTTTGAAATTTTTTCGTTTTTGTAGGATTCCGGAAATAGTTGGCGTGTCCATTCCAATGAAAGCCACTTTCTTTATCACGTACAAGGTTGTACTATACCGGATTTCGGTTCGTACCGGTCGAGAGCGATACACTGGTATGCCGGTATACCGGAGAAATTTCGGTTTCAAATATCAATGATATATCGGTCCATATATTTTATACCTATAATTTTATAAAAAAATACTAGTTCACATTTTATAACTATAAATATATTTTAACACGTTATAACAAATGTTTTTCACAAAGTTTAGAAAGAAAAACTAGTAATCATCTAAAATATATAGATCCATAGATTTCATACAAAGTTCAAACTGGAAACACAAGAGAAACAAGACAACTTCAAAGTTCATCGTCTAAAATGTTAATTAAACAAGAATATTACAATTCTAATCGAGATCATTAGATTAATTATAGATATTATCATATCCATATATAATTCTAAAATATCATAAAAATATGAGTAACAATTCAAAACCCTAAAACAAGGATAATTTTTTTTCTTTCATTTTTTTTTTGATTTTTCAAAAAAAAAAAAAAAATCGGTCGTACTGGTATACCGGATTTCGTTTCGGTTTTACCCCGAAATCCGAAATTCCGGCGAAATTTCGTCCATTTCAGCCGAAATGTACTGCACAGATCACGTATATCATGGTTGACAGTTGGGCTGGTGTTGCTGGAGAGATTCTTCGATTGGTTTCTTTGGTTATGTTTCACTTGAAAAACGCCTTCTTGGTTAAGGCAGAGAAAGACAGAGAGGAGGCAGTGGATGCTGGGAGCGTGGACTTTGCTTCTAATGAACCTCGAATATAGTTGTATTTTTTTCTTGGACTAGTATATGTTGTTGTTACACCAATCCTCCTTCCTTTTATTGCCGTCTTCTTTGGTTTTGCATATTTGGTGTTCCAGCATCAGGTAAGCTAGAAATATTGGAAGTCTTAATAGATTATACCTAATAAAAAAATCTCAGTATGACAGACTAATTTTTTATGTGCGATATTTGTTTTCTTCTTGTAAGATTATCAATGTTTATAACCAGAAGTATGAGAGTGGGGCAGCGTTTTATCCAGATGTTCAGCGTCGTTTGATAACTGGACTAGTAATATCGCAACTTCTACTTATGGGTTTGATGAGCTCAAAAGGTGAGGCGCAGTCAACACCGTTGCTCATTGCGCTTCCTGTGTTGACCATCTGGTTCCATAGATTCTGCAAAAGTCGTTTTGAACCAGCATTTGTGAAATTCCCCTTACAGGTCAGTCAATTTTTGTATCATGAAGTAGAAAATTTTGTTTAGTAATAGTATGTTGTTATGGTTTTAAATAGTTGATGATCTTTTTTGTATGAGTTACCTGAAGACCATTTATCAACTTCAGTTTGATTTCTCAGACATCTTCTGGTATATCTCACATCTCTTACTACTTCTGCAACAAAATAAAAACGAGATCTTGTTGTCAACCTATGCCAAATGTTTTAGAAGATGAATCCCTAGATGAACATGAAGTTGAAGATAGATGTACTGGTGATGATTTGCAAGAAGATGAGAACGACGATGCTGGCGATGTAATTGGTGGGGATACTGAAGTACATATCAGTATATGTATAATTGTAGAATCTTAATTAGAAGTTAATTAAAATGTTTTGGTTACTTTAATCTCAATTAAAAGTGGATAATTATAACTGTAGAATCTTAATTAGAAGTTGTCATTTATAATTATATAATCTTAATTAGTGATAACGTTCAGTATTAATTTTTAATTATAATTATATTTGGGGATTATCTAAATCAGAATTTGCTTTTAACGAGCAAAGAAATTTGGTAGCTTAAAAACTTAAGAAACCAACTTTAAGCCAATCAAAATCAGAATTCGATGGTAGTTTAAAAACCTAAGCAACCAACTTCAGTCTAAGATGTTCCATGTATCTATCAATTAGGTATTTTAATAGCTCCTAAATTAGAAATCGCTTTTAGCGAGCAAAAATATTTGGTGCTTAAAAACTTAAGCAACCAACTTCAGGCCAATCAAAATCAGAAATCGCTTTTAGCGAGCAAAAATATTTGGTCGCTTAAAAACTTAAGCAACCAACTTCAGGACGAGTTGTTCCATGTATATATCAAATAGCTATTTTATTTGCTCTAGGATGGTTGGTCTAGATCTGAAGCGATTGTTATTTAATTTGCTTTAGGTTGGTTGGTCTAGCTCTTAAGCGATGAGAATTTTACTTGCTCCATGGTGGTTGGTCTAGCTCTGAAGCAATGAGCAGAATACTTGCTTTAGGATAGTTTTTGATTACTAGAGTGACTGCATAGATGCTCTAGACCTTTACAAATCCCACCTTATGCAACAACAGAGCGAGTGCCACTTTTAATCGTTATAAGGGCTAGAGAGACTCAATATGGGCTTTTTGCAACTCAAAATGCTTGGTTGCATAAACCAGTTTTTATTGTAGTGGGTGTTATCAACGTCTACTTTCACAGCCAACACAATTCAAGTTGGGTTGGTTGGCCTTGCAGAGGTGTACAATAACTTTGATGAAGTTCTTAGCTTGTCTCTCACGAAACAAGCACTTGTGAGTTGCCTTCAAAATAAGGGATTGGTGGATGAGATTCTAGATGGGACACTTGGAGTATTGGACATATTAAGAACTATAAAAGACGAATTCAATGAAGAAACAAGTTCGATATCTTCAATCAGCTCTTCATCGCATAAGAAGATCATCAGATGGAGAATTCCTGGGCATGGAAAACACGGTTGATGCTTACTTCTGCTTTAGAAAAAAAATGAAAAAAGACATGAGCAGCAAATGCTTAACTGTATTAAAGAAGACGAGTAAACAACATTGTTTTTCAACTTTTAATTTAAAACATGAACATTTGTCCATGATGGTAAAGTTATTCAACAAGATTAGAGTTATCATGATAGACATATATTTGTGTGTCCATTAATCCCGATAACGTTTATTGTTAGTCCTTAATTTTTATACTAATGTTAATATTTCTTGTGTTTTTAGGTATTTTTGAAGAATTTATAATTGTGGAAAAATTGGGGTTAAAAAGGTGTTAAAGGCACCCGAGCATATTTGATAAAGGCACCCTCTCTTTGAGTTTAAAAATCAATATTGGCGGGAACTTATTGTCTGCGTGATTTTAACAAGATATTTTTGGAAGATAAAAGAATTTTAAGACAAGATATTTTCTTGCCTAAGAGATTGTATACGGTTGAAGATTCAAAATAAAAACAAGATATCGTGAGATATTTTCTCATGCGTGAAATATATTCTCGGTTATGGACAGGTTGGACAGTGAAAGAAAGGGAAGAGATATTCTTTGAAAATATTATTTGAGATTTGAACAAAAAGGAAATAAACAAGATAATCGGGAAAGAAAATCATGTCCGAGAAAAAAAATGGTCGGGAAGATCTCTTTTGAATCTGCTGAGATATTTGAACATTGAATACAAAGATTTGGAGTTTGATTGGGTGTTATGTTATAAATAGGAGATTGTAGGGCTTGGCCAGAAACTGAAAGAGAAAAATCCAAAAACCATTGCTGCAATCAGTGTGAAGAAGAAGAAGACGAAGGAACCATCGCCAAAGCTGTAAATTGTCACTAATTTCCGTTGCCAAAACTTTTTTTTCAGTTGCTTTTGTAACAACATGAGCAACATATGTCTTCATTATGCAAAACATGCTTTGTAACAGCGAGTCATAACGCCCATACACCGTGCAAACTCGCTTCTTTTATTATTATTTTTCACCTTTGTAAACACCTTTTGGGCTATGAATAAATCTTTTGAGAGTATTTTGAGCATGATGCGCTAAACCCCAACATTGAGACAATGGAGGAAGCCATATTTCACAATCGAGTGGTAACTATAATTAATTTTAATAACTCTTTGCAATTGATTTTAATTGAAATTATGATTTTTATTAATTGGTTGTTATTTAGTATGATGGATCATGTTTAGATTAAGTGTTTTTATGGTCCATTCTTAGGATTTACAGTCAACGTTTTAGAAATCTACCTATGGAAAAGACTAAGAGTCCAAAATATATGCTTTAATTGTTCAGAATTAATTTACGAATCACATGATTATGTTTATGGTGGAATAATGAGTCTCAGTATCTCTAAATTATTATCATCTTTTATAAATATTTTTTAGTATTAGAAATTAAATCTAGAATCAACCTTCATAAGTCTTAGTGTTTGAACTCTTTCCCCTGTCTATAATCATATCAATTTTTTGGCACCGCTACCGTGGAGTGGATGGGAAATATTGTAACTACTATCTTTGATTTTCTAATCGTAGTTTAGGTTCTATTTTATTTTTTATTTTATTTATTTTTGATTTTGTACTGTATTTTTATTATTTTTTTAGGATTTTTTTTTTCCTTTTTACTTGTTTTTTGTTTTAGTATTTCTTTTCAGATACTTTAATAAGGATGATGACTTCTTCTCAGGAAACGTCATCTAACATGAGACTTGGAAAATATATGTGTTGGTCACGGTATAAGGAAGTTCTTACTTCACATATGGTAAGAATCACATAAAAGGATATGTGAAAAGTATTATAAACACAGACCGCCTAGTTTGGATCAAAGATTGAGATTTTTGGTATGCCATAGATTATTTGCTGATGATGATCAGTCTTATAGTGACGCTCTGTTCCATACAAAATATATAGATGACCCTGTGGATGATTTGCCCAATTATATGGATGAATCTATCTTACAAGATCATTCACCCGACTTAGAGGTTGTTTTTAGACCCCTAGACTTCCAAAAGTTACCAAATTTAGGGTTAAAATTGTGTGCTTCAAAAGTTTTGTTGGATTACTTTGCATCCAAGTACCCAGAGGACTTGCCTGTTCCTGACACCGTGCATGAACCAATTAATACTTCCCCAACCCCAATATTATCTCCATATTATATTCTTTACGCACTCCCAGGTGTAGTAAAAACTTGGTTTGGGGGTAATCCTCTATTTTTGATAATTTTAGTATCCCAACGTTGTCATGACATAAGTGTGAAGCTTTCATTTGAAAATATTGTATTTTGGGTTGATCCTCAAATTTTCAAGTTGTTAGTGTATATGGATCCTTTCTCTACATATCCAGTAGGTAGATTTTATTTTCTTGTTTTTATTTTCTTTTTAGAATTATTTATTTATTTATTTATTTTCAGTGTTCTTTGTTATTACTATACTTTGATGTTTGTTACATAAAATACTACTTTTCTTGCATCAATCAGGTGAAATCTTCCAATCTCTTCTCTTTGATTTACATTTTTTTCTCCTATTTATATTTATTACATGCCATTCTAGGTTGCACTGTTTGGAACATTGAGGATAATGTTAAATTTAGGTTTGGGGGTAGAGTTTTTGAAAATTTATGCCAATAAAAAACTCCAAAATTTAGAGATTTGTGAACAACTCAGGATGACACTAACCATTCTAGCGTGCCCAGCTAAATGGTCTATTGTTATCTTAATGCCTAACTCAGTTGTTAGAGATAACATGATAGTCATTGAACAAGCATATCTCGGAATCATCATAACCATATCACTTTCTATTTTTTATTTTTGCAATTTTATGTTTCTCTAAGTGATTTGGTGAGGCACTAGTATCGACTTGTTATCTCCTCCAGGATGAAGTAGAGTGTTTGAGATCAAGCCCCATTATTGTATTTTATTTAGACCATTATTTAGACCAACAATTGAAAAAAAAAATGAAAAAAAAGAAAAAAGAAATAAATAATTATTTTATTTTTAATAAATCGACCGTTTGGGCCCTTGTATATACCAGCTGAGTCGATATTAGTATAAGGATTAAGACCAATGATAGCATATCTCAATCCATTAGGATTAAACCTGGCACTGACCTTCAGACAGATATGGGAAACACCGTTCACCTTAGTCAACATATGCATCATTTATCACCTTCATTTCCATCTTCTAATCTATCCATGTGTTTCAATTTGATTGATTTCGGGCAACGTGAATGTTGACAATTTTCATCCAGTTTTGGAATGTTTTATGATTATTTGAGTAGAGTTTTGCATTCTTATATGAATTTTAGTACGCTGAGTGTAAACTCGTGTAGTACAGTTGCATTCATATAGGGTAATGATTCCCATAGACGAAGAATTTAATAGTCAACCAAATAGCATATTAGTCTCTATCCTCAATCATTCACATATAACTAAAACTTGGAGTAAAAGGTTTTGTGGGTATATCTCTTGTAAACCCTCACGAGACAAAACTCGTCCACTAAGGCTACTTAGGGGTTTAAAGGCTTGTTACACATGCTAAGTGTAGACGCAATTCCTGCGAAAGTGAGTTATGATTTTTATTTTTAGGTTATTTTCCCTCGAGGACTAGCAAAATATAAGTTTGGGGGTATTTGATAGACACATATTTATGTTTTCATTAGTCCCGATAATGTATATTGTTAGCCCTTAATTTTTGTACTAAAATTAATATTCCTTGTGTTTTTAGGTATTTTTGAAGAATTAATAATTGTGGAAAAATTGGGTTTAAAAAGGTGTTAAAGGCATCCCGAGCATATTTGATAAAGACACCCTCTATTTGAGTTCAAAAATCAATATTGGAGGGAACTTATTGTCTGCGTGATTTTAACAAGATATTTTTGGAAGATAAAATAATTTTAAGACAAGATATTTTCTTACCTAAGAGATTGTATACGATTGAAGATTCAAAATACAAATAAGATATCGTGAGATATTTTCTCATGCTGAAATATATTCTCGGTTATGGACAGGTTGGACGGTGAAAGAAAGGGAAGAGATATTCTTTGAAAATATTATTTCAGATTTGAACAAAAAGGAAATAAACAAGATGATCGGGAAAGAAGATCATGTTCGAGAAAAAAAAAATGGTCGGGAAGATCTCTTTTGAATCTGCCGAGAGATTTGAACATTGATTACAAATATTTGGAGTTGGTTTGGGCGTTCTGTTATAAATAAGAGATTGTAGAAGCTACGGGGGTGGGTGGGTGGGGGGGCGGGGGCGGGGGGGGCAGCCAGCCGGCATATATGCTAAAGCCCGAGTGAACCTGAAATATACCAATTTGTACATGTTATAAAGATATCTTATGATAAGTATATCTATTTATAATAAGTATAGAATAATAAGAATGCTAGCTTTCATTCAAGATTAGAGGATGGAAAAACTAGCAAGCAATGACCAAGGTTCTACGCGTGCAGGGAACTGTATTGTGAAAAGGTTAAATATCCAGGTATCAAATTTGGTTTATTTTATGTTGCTTCTTATCTAAATCTACTAGTTTCTTTATTATTTGTAACAAACGCCTAGACGCAAGTGAAGTGGCTGTTGGCTTAGTTCGTTCTGTATTCTTGTTTTATTCAGGCCTATAATACGAAATTACTGCATTTGGTTTGTCTTCAGCTGGATCTACACTTAGGAAAAGTAAATAGAATCTGGTCAATCTAGGAGGTCAGGGGCATCAGGTCTAAGTGTAGAGAATATTCTTGGAAAGGAGTTGTGGAAGTGGTCTTGGTTAAATGAGATAGAGTTCTTCACTGATTGGTTGGGCAAGAGATGATGAATGTCGAGAAAGTTTATATCTAGAGAAGCCTGGGAATATTATGGCTATTGGGTTTGAACTAGGTGGCACCCCAACCGCTAATAGCTAAAGGGGGTATGTGAAAGAAGAGACCGGGCTTCAGATCATGAGTTTCTGTTTGATTTCTCTCATTTGACCGCATTTCGCCAGAGCATCTGTGAAGGAGTGAGGTGGAATGATTGGACTGATCTTGTGACTGATTCCACGACTTCTTTGATATATGGGTCTTGCCTTTGTAGCTGATGTCCCGAGGAGTGACGTTAAGGCATTGGACTACTCATATCCCTTACTCTGCTTTCTCAGGTTATCTTTATGACCCTGAGGCATCCGATTCGCCATCACATCTGCTTAGGAGTGACGTCAAGTGGTGCGAAGTTCTCTTTATATGTTTAAAGGGAGTCAAACCCTTGATAGATAGCCCAAGACCTCCCTCCTAAACGGCTTGTGAATGCCCTATTGTTAATAAACCCCTAAACAACTCATTTATGAGAGAAGTTTCGGGGGAAGGTTCTTGCTAATGGGAACACGGGACCTGTACCGAAGTTAGGGTTGGACACCAATTTAGAAAGAATGACCGCAATGTTGGGCATGTCAGATAATGTACTTAGTGTCAAGCAAGGTCACTCCAATCCCCAATAAAAAATATCCGTCTTCGTCAATCAATCTTCGCTTAGGAACGATATCTACAGACGAAATAAAAACAATGTTAACTCAACAACGGAAGGAAACTCGGTTAGGATCTGAGCTACTATTGAGCAGCTTGGGGCTGGCTCTTCTTCCCTGACCTATCCCTCAGATTCAGATCTAAAGATGAAAGTCGTGTCCACTCACGTACAACTGAGTTTTTTTTAATTAAAGTATAATTGGATCTATAAAACCCAAAAGAATAATCCTCTTCAACTGCAATATTGGATGGAGAAATCTCTGCCCGATAAGCAAATACAGTAATGAAACAAATCCATACAAGCAGGGCGAGGGAAAAAGTGTTAGCCGTCAAATGTCGTTCTTCCTCTATAAGGGTCCACTCAGTTGGGATCATAACTCCACAAATATGACTCCTCACGCTACGAAAGAGGGTTCACATGTCTTGGAATCTATTCTTCCAAAGAGACTCGTTTACAGAACTCATGATTTCGTGAATAAAGGGAATTGTATTCTTTATCTCAACTTGAGTCAGAGGGTTTAACATCCTTTCTAATAGACCTTTAACAGATAGTTTACAATACAAGAATGAGCCTTCCACTTAGCTGTGTGATTTCCATCCCCTGGTTGGGAATAGATTCTCCTTACGGTTGGCCCAGTTGGAGAGGCTAGTTTTGAACTAAAATAGAAGTATAGGTCAATGAGCAACCTGATGCGTTCGTTGCTAAGAAAATTAATGACTAAACACATTCTAGTGCCTAACGACTAGCCGTAAATTCTTGGATGTTACATCCACAGAACGTGGCATCTTATGTCTAATCACTTGATACAGATCCTTTTTGTCTCTCTTGAAAGGGTGCACATAATCCACACACATTCAAACATAAATTTTATTTATAGATTTTAGGATAAAACACACACAATCGAACTAAATTAAATCTTACCGTGAAGCCCTTGTTTATGGAGGGAAATTCCTTTGAGATACTCAATTGGAAATGTTATTTTTTTGTGGAGGTGTTCTGAACTTTTGGGACTTTTTATGGGTGCACATGGTTGGTATACATGTAAACAAACTGTTACTACTTTTTTATGTATAACTTTTGGGAACTTTTTTGGGTATACATGGTTGGGATACATGTAAGTATTTTGGGTTTAGTTGAAGTTGTAAGTTTGTTTGGTTTTGAGTCTCATTTTTTTTTTTTTTTTACAAAAAAGAAGACACTCAAAATATATAAATAAAATATCCTGCAACTTCTATAGATATTTATCTTCAACATGTTTATCCATGCTCTTATCTAATGAAATATGTTACTTGTTCAATTTATTTACTTGTATGTCATATTTTTTCTCATTTCAAACATCAATAACTCAATTTCAAAATGTTGGATGGACAAAAACTTGTTCGATACAACCCTTCCTTTCGCCTCAACACTAAACAATTATCATCACAGAATCAAAATTCATTTACTTTAGAATCAAAATTCGGAAACTTCAATAAGAATCTCTTGAAAGTAGAAATAGATATCCATAAGTGTAGAGAATTGGACTTGAAGTGGCGATTCAACCCATTTGGTTGATTTAGTTACAAACCCGACTCGTTTCAGACTATAAAAACAAATTTCTTATCTATCGAGTGTTGATTCAGCCCACTCAGCTGAGTCAGTTATATATCTGACTCGTTTTAAAGGACAACATATCATTATCTTCTTTCCTTTTAAACTTAATCCCTCTCTCGTTTTTACTCTGAAAAACCTTATTCTCTCAGACAAATTAAACCATCGACATGTACTTTGGACAAATTTATGAGGGCACTTGATAGATAAGGTTTTAATTCTTTGACACATTAACTCTGAAATATTTATGAAGGCTCAATAACTCTGATTTGATTGTAGAAATCATCTTTCCGTCTCACCAATTTATTAGGGTAAGTACTTCATTCTGATTTGAATTTATTAGGGTCAGAAACTTCGTTCTGATTTCAATTTATTAGGGTTTAGTACTTTATTCTAATTCTAATTTATTAGGGTTTAGTACTTCATTCCGATTTCAATTTATTAGGGTTTAGCCTAATTGATTTCAAAAAGGGTTTGGGGATTTTCAACTGATTTATGTTTCTTAATAGGTAGCAAGCCTTCACTCTGAATTTTATTAGGTTTTAGCCTAATTGATTTCAAAAGGGTTTGGGGGTATTCAACTGATCTATGTTAATTAATATGTAGTAGTACTTTGCAAATCTGATTTATAAAGGTTTCTGTTTTATGTATTTGCTTTGCAACGTCGTATAGTTACTCCAAGTAAAAAATAGATGAATCACGTAAGGGTTCACCTCGATGGGTTGAAGGTGTTCAATCTTTTATCTAATTTATAATAAATAGTCTTGGTGAAGGTATGAAAGAATTTCACTGTCCTTGCATGAAATGTAAGAATTACAATAGTTTACCTAAATCTATAGATGATGTACATGGGGATATTCTTGATCATGGATTCCATGTGACATACCGAACATGGATCCATCATGGAGAGCAACCTCGTGTTAATACTGTTGAATCTCGTACATTACCTGTTAATATTTTTGTGAATCATGAAACTGCATATTTTCCGAGAACACATAACTTGTTCAATGAGACAGTAGGGCGTGCAGCTGGTCTGAATAACCCCGAAGAATGCCTTAATGATGCTGATCAAGAGTCGGGTGCTGCTGTTGATGATGGTTCTGGTGGTAATATTCAAGATGGTTCTGGTGTGAGTTATAGTAAGAGGTTAATGGATGCAGTACAACCTTTATATCCAGGTTGCAGTGATAAACATACAAAATTGTCAACAACAGTTGAGTTGCTTAGTATGCAGGCAAGGTATCAGTGTTCCAATGTTTTCATGACTAAGTTATTTGGATATTTGAAAACTATTTTACCTGAAGGGAACATGTTACCATCTAATTGTTGTAAAACAAAGCATATGATTAAGCCATTTCAGTTGCCAGTCCAGATTATCCATGCTTGTATTAATGATTACATTTTGTATCACAAAGATTATGCTAATGAAGATAAGTGTCCTAAATATGGTGAAAGTAGATGGGTATTTCGGTGAAGAAATTAAGATATTTTCCAGTTACAGAAAGGTTGCAACGTTTGTATGGTACATCGTGGATAGCTGAGTTGATGACGTGGTATACTAAGGTTGAAGAAAGTGTTATACACCTGAGACATCCAGTGGATTCTGCACAGTAGAAGTCAATAGATATGAAGTGGCCTGAATTTGCTAAAGAGAAGCGAAACGTGCGTCTGGGACTAGCTACTGATGGTTTTAACCCATTTGGAATGATAAGTTCGCACAGTACTTGGCCCGTCATGCTTGTTCCTTATAACCTTCTATCATCATTATGCATGTATGAAGATTTCACGAAGTTAACCCTATTAATTCCTGGTCCACTTGGTCCCAACCATAACATAGATGTTTATTTGCAGCCATTGATCGACGAGTTAATTGAGTTATGGTTACATGGTAAGGTAACGTATGATGCACACACAAAGACTTCCTTTACAATGAAAGCAATGTTGTTGTGGTGCATACATGACTTTCTTGCATATGCCCATGTTGCTGGTTTGCGAACTTCTGGAAAATTTGGTTGTCCTGTGTGTGGAGAAAATACATAGGCATTAAGACTAAAATGGGGTTCAAAGAATGCTTATATGGGTCACAGAAGGTTTTTAAAAAATCGGAGTCACCCTTATACATGACAAATATCCAAGTTCAACGGATCACAATATTTTAGGGGTGCACCAAAACGTTTGAGTGGCGTTGAATTGTTTGACAAGACAGCAACTGCAGATAAAGAATATGGGAAGTTGGTAAAGAGGACGACGATTGAGACTCTGGTCGAAAAGATCGATCTTATTTTGTCTCTCATATTGGAAGGTATATTCAGCTTGACCTATTATGTTGCAGTTACTTTACTTCAATCTGTTTTATTTTTTGTTATATTTTTCTAACTTAATCTCATTAGTTTTTGCAAATCCAGCACAATGTGGATGTCATGCATGTGGAAAAAGAACTTTCCATAGAATTTGTTTGGAACTTTTATGAGCCATAAGGATAAATCTAAGGATGGGGTTCCGGCGCGCAAAGATTTACAACTGCTGAACTTAAAGCCTAGCTTTTGGTCGAGGGAAAATAATGGAAAAGTAGAGGTCCCCCCTGCACCTTATTGCATGTCTAAGGAAGAAAGGGAATTTGTCTGTAAAACTCTTAGCACACTTCAAGTTCCAATTGGTTACAGTGGGAATTGGAAAAAGAAAGTATGCTTGAAAGAGTTCCAATTGAAGGGTCTGAAGTCCCATGACTATCACATTCTTATGCAGGGTTTGATGCTTATTTTTTTAATGCATTGTTTGAAAAAACATAAGCCTTTGCGTGAGGCAGTTCGACACTTATCATTGTTTTTCAAACTCCTTTGTTCTAAGGTTATTGATCGTTCCGAGCTTCTTCTAATGCACGATCATGTCGTGGAGTCGATATGTGTGTTTGAGATGTACTTCCCGCTAGCTTTTTTTGTTAGTATGACTCATGTTGTTGTACACTTGGCAGAAGAGGCACATCAATTGGATCATGTTCAATTTAGATGGATGTACCCTTTCGAGAGGTACAATCCTTTTGTTGCTAGTATCCTTTCTGTTTATTCTTTTATGAACTCAGCAAGCTTACATATCTCTTTTTTTGCTAACTACTTGTGCAAGATGATGAGAATATACAAGGTTCTTGGTCGCAACAAAAATTATATAGAATGGTCTATCAAAAAACAGTATGAGGTCAATGAAGGAACGCGCCATTGCATGGAGTTTTTTCGCTAGGGGAAACAAATAACTTTTAAGTGTGGTGGAAAGATATCAATGCCCTGTGATGTGTATGAAGGTCCACACCATCTAATTCACAAGGAAAACCCTATCAGTTGGCCACCTTACAGTACGGACAATTTCATAATTGAGACATTCGTATGAAAATACTGAATGGGAAGAGTAAGAAAATTCTAAGTTGATTTATCTTTAAATCATTTCATTATACTACATAAAGCAACTTTCCCACTTGTTATTTTCTTTGTTGTTTGACATGAAATACAATACATATCTTCATAATTTTAACCAAACTGGTACAGGGACAAAGCCTTCAGACTACATTCCATGGCTATAGAAACAATTTGAAGGCACTCCCATGACAGATTTTCGTAGGCTGGCAATTGGTCCTGCTTTCTCGGAAGTTTCTTATAATTCATATTTTGTTAATGGCTATCTTTTTTATACAGCCGATGCAGAAAAACATTTGACTACACAAAATAGTGGAGTCACCATGGATGCCGACACTGCGTACTACGTCATTCTGCAACATATACTTAAACTGGACTATGGAGTTTTCACAGAAGTTGTTTTTTTTCTGTGATTGGGTGCGAGTACAAGACAAAGTTAATGGGTCATATGTGGATCGAGATACAAAGTTGAGGTTTGTCAACTTTAAAAAGTTTATTAGAAGCTCAAAAAAAGAGGACGAGCCATTCATCCATGCTTCTCAAGCTAGACAAGTTTTTTACTGCAGCGATGTGACAAGGAAGTATTGGAATGTGGTTTTGGAATCTCCCATAAGATCGAACCCCAATAAGAATGCTTATGAAGATCCATTTGTCTTCACTGCAACCGCGACTGAAGCTCCGCCAATTTCGGCAACTGTTGGAGAGCATGAGTATTGGGATGAAGATGCTTAGGTAACAATCCTGGTTTTTACCTATTCAATTGCTCTTTTTTTTATCTTCTTTTTTTAATTTTAATGTTTCATTAACTTATTTGACACTCATGTATGATGTTACTAGGCTAGTTTTCATACTCAACTTCCACTGATACTGATTTGTTTGTTCATTGACCTCTTGATGTTGTTAGGAAACTAGCTGAAATATGGATCATAGCGGATATGAAATCACAATGTTTTGTTGAGGTATGTATCTTCTGGGTAGTAAATGGCCATGCACCTATAATTGAGCAGTTACATAAATACGTTATAATTTCTTTGATATCTATCTGTACGAATGTTGAACTTAAGCCTGTATAATTCTAATACTGCATTTGACCTGATAAATGAGCAAATGTTATTTCTTTATTTGTGACCTGTGAGATAGGGTGCATATATATTCTTATAGCATAACTTAATCCTAGAGCTCTTATACCCCATCTTCCCTACCTACTGTTGTATTTGTTACCTGAGCAACAAAATTGTTTAAACATCATCTGTGACCTGTAACTCTTAATCTAAATGAAGGTAGAACTGACCATTATAAGTTTTATCATTAATGGTGAGGATGTTGTCAAATTGCATATATTGAGCAAGACCTGAACTTTCCGCAACCAACAAAGAATCTCATAAACATTTGTGCATGATTATTAGAGAATTATCTAGCTTCTGTCAAAAATATGCAGAATTGTTGATTAAATTTATAATTATTGCATAACTCCTATCTGTGAATGAATGAGATTGAATTACAATTATCTTTGTCTTTGAACTGCGAATTTACTTTTCTTCTACGAGCTGCTATAATTCATAAACATGCATTTTAATTCAGTTCTTAAGCTTAATTGTTACATTTCATTATTATGCAAGATCTTTTTAGTTGTTATATAAGTGAGTACCTTTGGTTAAATTCTTAAATCTTTGTGATTTACAAGTTCAGAAACAACACTAGTCTTTAATCTTCCCGCCAACCGAAGAAGGTTCCACTTTAAATTTCATTTTTTGTTAAGGCAAACTTGCACCTTTCTGATTCTTCCCAACTTGCCGTGTAATTTGCACTTGTGTTTAATTTTCTAGCTAGCACTTACATTTGTCTAAACTCAGGATTTAAATCTTTCTGTGTGTAATTTTGAACCTAATTAATGCAATGAATGTTGAATGGAAATGTCATTTTGAGTTTGAGTGTAGGGTGTATTTGAGTTCCATTTGAGTTCCATTTAAGTTTGTCAGACAAATTCATCCAAATCTGAATCCATTATTATAAATAGAATTTATAGCTTAAATCAGTCTTCACCTTTTGATCGTTAACAACTGTCGTGTAATGAAGTCATTCCGCGAGCCCCATATGCGCTCGTACACAGAAAAGACGCAAAAACAGCGACCTATCTGCGACCGTTAAGAACGGTGGTTTAACTCGTATCTATTACCCGTCCTGACAGTCATGAAACTTCTATTTTCAGTGGAACTTGTTGATGTTGCATTACTAGATGCTATCTCAGTTGGGAAAGTTTCGAGCAAAGAGATCACAAATGAGAAGTTACAAGCTGCTAAGAAGTGGCTGGAGAAATTAGATAATGGGATTGATGATATTGAAGCTATGGCAGAGGTTACTTTCAGACGCATGATCCAAACTGGAGTCTCTGTTCTTAACATGTTTGCCAACTAATGTACTACTGAGATCTCACTAAGTTAATCTTTCAAATTATCAAGCTCGTCATTGGACTACGCCTTTTAAAGGCGTATATTGTGTGATCAGCATGTATAACTATGATTTAACAATTCATCTACAAAACTGTTATAAGCAAGCATGTAAAGGAATATAAGAGGAAATAATAAGCAGGTAATTAGATATAATGTCAGTAGTTCTATAATGAGCATTTACCACCAAAGTATATCTAATAACAATCATCTTTTGACCGGAAGTAATAAGGATTTGTACCTTTGGATTCCTACCTTTGGGATCCAATAAGATTGATCGGAACCAGACTGCATCTTGGCTATGAATGCACTACGGACATTAAATCACTCCTCAAAAACCTTAAGTTGTAGCTATTGGGCCTCGGACCAGACTTGCACCTTTTTCCTGCAGGCTGCAGACAAAGGACTTTAATTTACCAGTACAGAACTAAATGCACCGGTCCAAATCAAGAAAAAGAAAGAAGATATTCCAAGTTAACTAAGAATCCTGTTTTTGCGCATATAATAGTTTTAGTGGGCACACTATGTAAAGACAATATAGGGTCATTAGTAGTACTTGTTAAAGCCCCTATCCACCCATTTTTAACAATACCCATATTACCCTTATGTTATTAATGTTAATATTAATCATCAGTGTTTAATAAATAATGATTAGGTTTATAGTTAACTATTAGTAGTTAATTATAATGATTAGTAGTTAATCTAATCTTTGGATTTAAAAGTTAAAATTAGTGAAGGAAAAAAATATTTTGGGAAAAAAATTTGTTTAAGAGAAGTAGAAGAAGAAGTGAAGAAAAATCTAGGGTTTTTGATGAAAATGAATGATTGGAATGAGGAGGGGGAATCTTCATCACGTAAAGCTCAAAAAATTCACATCCTACAATAGAGATCCTGATATAGCTGATTTTTTGGATTATGAGAATGATTTACCCAAACTCAAACACAAACTCAACTTCAAGCTCGAAATGATGATTTTTATGAGCCAAATACCGAAGAAGAATACATGGTTGAGGAAACCATTGCTAATAAAACTCCGGTATGATCTTAGATAAGGTTTAATCTCGTTTTTGTAGGTTCAGTTCATAGAAAGATGGTTTTTTTTATAGTTCGGCTGAAATAATATTAGCCAAACCACACGCTCAAGAACAGTTCGTCTGGTTCGATGAGCTTGAAGAATTAGCCGAACTATGTAATTGTAATTTGGCGCCAATTTACATTTTTTAGTTTGACTAATAATTGGTTTTAGATTTCAGCCAAACATTAAGAACTTGTTTTTCATTGGCATCAGTGGATTATTCGACTAAATACTTTTCAACCGAACCTTGTAGTTAAAATTCAATGAAAACGCAAGTGTCCAATTTCGGTTGAAAATTATAGTATCGTATCAGCCGAACCATATAGTTGAAATATAAGAAAGAAAGAAAACCATTTGTTCAGCTGATATTCAGAATATCGAAACATCCGAACTTTTTACAACTAAATGTTCGGCAGGATTGTTGACTATCGTGTCAGCCGAACAATTATATACAATTTTGTTGTGGTCGTCTAACATCGTCATATTCTTGTAGATCTTTATTGCACAACCTGTACCAATGGACGATCAACCTCCGACAAACTTCATTATTCACGAAGATAATAAATAACACTTTCAAAATAACTTGGTAAACACCAAATTGATTTTGGACTTTCTTTTGTAAGTTTAAGTGATAGCTTTACTAACTTTATCCTTGATATTGCAACAATGTAGACATGGAAATCTAAACCAGAAGCAAGGTCTTAGGCTAAGGAAAATGGAATCGAAATTAATTGTGTGCTAGTTTATGGACAACAAAGCCGAGATGACCGGTTTAAAATGGTTTGTGAGAGGATTGGGACAGGCTCAAGTAAGGTTAAGAAGGGTTTTGTGTATAAGCCTAAAATCGGGAGTGAGAATAAGAGTAAAACGAAGAAAACAAATTTCCCCTTCAAGATCATTTTCAACTACAACAAACATGAACATCATTAGAGTATGAAGAAGAACATGGATTATCGTCATAACCACCCGCGTCCACAAGATCTTTACGGGCGTGCCAAAGTTACAAGGTTAAAGCCGAAAGAACTCGTGGAAGTAGATAAAATGTCATGGACACGTATGGCACCAATTAAGATTCTTGGAAAATTGAAGGAGGATGACGAGAATAACAAGTCCACCATACGCACTATTTACAACACAAGAAACCTTTTGGGGAAAAATTATTTTTAAGGTAGGTTGGTTATGCAACAAGTGATGTGGTTGGCATCGAACAACAACTACATGGTTCAAAATTTTTTGGATGAGTTTGGACAAGTGACACATCTTTTCATTGGCCACCCGGAGTGCGTCTGATTGTCTCATTGCTTTTCATAAGTTTTTATAATTGATTGCACCTACAAGACCAACAAATATGAGATGTCGTTGATGAACATAGTCGGACATACGTCGACCAAGGCACCATTCATCGTTGGGTTTTGCTTTTTGAAAGATGAGAAGAAAGAAAGTTACATATGGGGGCTAGAACAATGCAAGCTAATCTTCTAGGAGGATGCCCTTCCTAAGGTGATCGTAACCGACCAAGAGAAAGCATTGATGTATGCTATAAGAATGGTATTTACGGACGTACATAACTTTCTTTGTACGTTTCATGTTCGAACAATGTGAAGAAAAATTGTCAATCGAAAATTTATCCGCTTAAGTTAAAAGACTTAGAAAAGATTTCTAAGCTACCGGAGGAAGAAAGAGTAAAGAAAAATGAGGAATTCAAGAAAGAATATGAAACTAATGAAAGGTTGTGGGCTTGTTTCTCCAACGAATGGATGTTTTGTAATGGTCAATTAGCGAAGACTTGTACCAAGAGAATCTTAAAATGCTTATTGCGCACTGGGGTCCCAAATACCCAAGTGTCATTACTTATTTGCGTAAGGAATAACTTGAACCTTACAAGTAAAGGTTTGTGAGTGCGTTCACAAATCAACACAAATACTTCGACAACCAAGCTACAAGTATGGTAGAGTCGGCTCATCACTGATTGAAAAATAACCTATTTGGTTGTTTTGACACGTTTATGACGGTGTTTCACGCGATGTATAATTATTTTAAAACCGATCTCATAAGAATCAAAACGGCATTCGAACATAACCTTATGTTTAAACACAAAGATACAAGGATACTTCGTGGCTCCGCGGATTGACATATAGGGTGTCCCATTTGTATATTGAAAAACTAATGGTTGAAGTGAATTTGATGGAAGATTGGACCGCTCAACCGTATGAAGAATGTTTGTGTAAAATGAAGGAATATATGGGACTTCTACGTCGCCACTACATAGCCCGGTACAAAGATGGAATTATACCTTTTGAGGATATTGATCCTTTTTGGAAACAATTAAGTTTTGACCCTCCCCCATCCAAAGAGCCCGGCGATGAAGAGATTTGGGAGACAAGTTATGGAAAAAAACTTGCTGAGATGTACCGAGGGATGTACCGCACTCAGAAATAAATCCTAATGCACAATTTGAGGCCAATCCTATATCCTTTCACTGAGGCGAGTGTCTTTGAACCGGAAAAATAGAAACCCAAAGGTAGGCCAAGCAATAAACTTAACCGGAAAAAAACTAGAAAAACCGCCAAGATAGCTGCAACACAAAGGGATCCATCCGGAGTTGAGTATTATGATGCAATGTACGAAGAGGAAAAGAGGGAAATAGAGAAGGCGAAAAATAAGGAAGAAGCAAATATTTCAAGGAAGCATGGCTATCCGGGTAAGGATAAAGGAGAAGCAAGCAACCAAGAAGTCATGGAAAGCAACGGATATTCGTGTTCGTCCCCGCCAAGCAATATTGAAAAAGACGTCAAGCCCAAGGGTGAGATGTATCCTTCCCAACAAAAGGAAGAACTAAAAAAAAAGGATAAAAAGACCGTACATGCAAGTGGTAACATGAAAGGTCCTAAAAAGAATAAGTTCGGTAACATTTTCCGACAAATCAATGTGATTTATGATAAGTATTTAGAGTTCCTACCCGAAGTAGTTCGTGAGCATATAATAACAATATAAGACGTCGAAGGGATGGGAATTGTGGTTATCATGTCACTGCAGAACAATTAGGACCATTTGAAGAAGCTAACAATGAGGAGTTCAACGGGGACCAAGTCAAGCATATAAGGTATAAGTTGTTACAAACACTACTCCGAAATCGGGACTTCTACAAAACAATGTTGAGAGATGGCAAGAGGAGACCAAGGGGTGCTAGAAGAGTTTTTTAAATTCGAAGCTCGTTTATATGGGGATATGTTCATCACAAGGAAACATTAGATGCAAATGCCGATTTGTGGGTGGTTAATAGCCGAAACTTTTTATTGCATGGTTCATTTGGTCTCATTCGGTATGAGTTCGTCATTCGCGCCACCATTAATAACTTGCACTGAGAATATAAAAGATATGAGACTTTTCATTGGACATCTTGAAAAATGTCATTATATTGGCCTCAAATTACAACCCAGATTCCCATTACCTCCTTTGGATAAAAATACCTTTTGGCCAAAATTCAAAGGAAATTACTCTTTGGATTGGTGTAAAATTTGAAATGCTAATACAGCCGAACCCGACAAATAACCTGGGATTTAAGATTACACACAAGGTTCGGCTGATAACATATTTTTCAAATTAGCTGAACCTTACAGTTTCACTTGTATGAAAGGATATTTGTGGAGTTCGGCTGTTTTGGAATTTCCATTATCAGCCGAATCCTAACAACGACTAGTTCCTTTTCAAAGAAAAGAGTCGTTGTGATTAGATAACTTATAAAAAAGACTCATCTTTACCCGAAACATCCAACTATTATTGATTTCCAAAAACTATTATTCATTTCTTTAGCCCTCAAGCTCATTCTCTTATTCTCATATCTTGCTAATAAAAAAAAATAAAAAATGGTTTACTACACGATAGAAGAAGATATTGCCATAACACGAGTGTGTCTTACGTACACGAGTCATGACGAAGATAGGCGCACTAGAAGAGTACCTGGGGTATATCCGGATGAAACCCCCGAAGAATTTTGGAATCGTATATTCTTAATATTTGTTGTGTTAGACGGTAACGGAAATAGAAGAAACTACGAAGGGATTAGGCGTAGGTACTTGAATCGTATATGGAAGAGGTGCATAGGTTTTAGAGCTTATATGCGAGATGTTATACAAGAACATCCAACATTGGCCTATGATGCGCAAAAACAATTGGCTCAGACCCGATATTTTCAAGAGTTGCGAAGATCATTCGAGTTTATGGAATGCTACGATTTGTGGAAATATATTGTTTTACCACTCTATTATTGAACTTATTTGCAATAATTTTGTATTCATTTCAATGTAATGCACTTTCAATTCAATGCAATGCAAATTTACCTTAAACCCAATTGAATTTGAAATGTTCGACTAATAATTCAAGTTTGCGAAACAGCCTAACCTGACAACAATAGAAAAATATCTATGTTTCTGTCAGGTTCGCCTGAATTTGAAATCTCAATTATCAGCCGAACAACATTCTGATGCCGAAAAAAATATGGATTTACTTAATAATTAGAATTCATAAAATCATTTCATTGAATCGAAAATGCCTACATCTTTCATAGCGTTACATTAAAGGAAATGAAATAGATTATATCATTAGATTACATTTAAACACTTAATCATAGAGGTTGAAATCAGAGGTAGTTTCTTCCAAAATACGATAACAATCCTCGTGCTTAAACTTTTTGCGATGGATAGTTTCATATCTGTCGAGAGCCATCACCCACTGAAAAAACAAATCAATTGTAATTGTAAGTTTGTATGTTTTAAAATTATTTTTTATGAACGACTTATTGATGAACATACTTACTCATGTCACACTGGATTTGGCGGGATGAGCTTCCTTTACAACTTCCATTTCATGTTTCAAAGCTTCCAATCGTTGAAATAGCTTCTCGAACCTTTTCTTAATGAGTTTGAACGTCCTACCATTACGATTTCCGTCTAATCCCACAAAAATCATAAACATACGGTTCCACCAACAATCGGATGTCAGATCTATGTTAATGTCTTGATCAACATCTTGTTTTTCTTCGCCCAAGACTTGTGGCATCCCAGTGATCACGAAGCTCGTAGATTTTTTTCGCCCAAGACTCGGCGTAACCAATCAAGACCTCTCCTCCATCTTTCAGAAGCGCATGGGTTAGGTTGTCTTTCTGAGGACGTATTAGTTTCACGAATGACAAACGTAGTTGCCCTTTTACCGGCTTCCAACTTTTTGATGCAGCCTCCTCGTGGCTCTGGAGTTTTAAAAGAAGAAGGAGTTACCTCCATGTTATTTTTTTTTTACCTTTACCTCGGTTCCTAGCGCACACAAAGTATAAAAACTAATTAAATCCTCAAACACCAATTTTTTGATTGGAAAACTATAAGTTCGGTTGTCCCGAGCTTTTGTCTTTTTCAGTCGAACATTTATACTAGTGAAATTTTGAAGGGCATTTACATTGTTCGGATGAAATTGGAAATTATCGAATCAACCGAACTTTCAACTTAACAGATAGTGGTGGCCACAGTAAAAAGTGCGGCTGATTATGCAAATTTCAATTTTCAGCCGAAACACAACTTAACAAATATTGATGGCATCAGTGAAATGTTCGGCTGATTTTTGAAATTCAAAGTTTCAGCCAAACTATTCTTCGATAGTTTTAGAATAAGGAACTTTAAATGTCCGGCTAATAATTCTATTGAACCCATACACATTTTTTGAGCCGAACTTAATTCTGAAGTTGAAAAACACTAAATATTTTTTCGATTTAAACCCTAAATATCAATCAAATGCAAAGAAAAAAGAGAAGGATTTGTTGGAAATACCTTCGAATGTACATTTGGAGATTTGGTTCTCCCTCTCCACCTTCTCCTTCTTCTCCTAATTCAATTTCGGGTTCCTCTCTTTGAACTTCTTCTTGTTCTTCTTCACTTCGATTCTTTGATGTCTTGCGTCCGGTAGGATTCTACATACGACCCATGTCGTAAGTTTGTAGTTGTGTATAATCGACGATTAATTGACGGCGATGAAAATCGAAATCGGGTTTTTTTTTCTTGAAATAGAAAAGAGAACAAGAGGAGAAGAATAAGAGAAGAAGTTATGATTTTGGTTTTATAACTGATTTTTTAATTTTGTTTTAATTAGGATTTAATTTTGTAACTGATTTATTAAGGGTTAATTATAATTAGGATTAATTATGAGTAGAGGGTATTTTATTAAATCCAATTAATAAAGGGTATTTTAGTAATTGACCCACCCTTTACACACCCCTTATAAACCATCATAGATAGTCTAAGTGTTTTATATGCCCACCAAAAAATCTGTATACCCAAAAACAGGATTCTTAACTAATCATAATTTTCAAGTGTGAGTCCCTACAATCAACAAAATGGCTAACTAAGCCCATAAAACCCGAAGCAGGTCCAAATGATAGCTAGGTACATATCACAGATCCAAATACTAACGATAAATATGATATGGAGTCTGGACCATATATGATCTAGTCTTCACACAACAATTATAACGTGCCTTGGCCTTGGCCTGGGCCTGGGAAGACCATTTACGACGTTCATACATGTACAATGAATGAAGTGAATCCACTCAAAAGAAAATTTTCAAGTGAGATAATACAAAACCAAAATGGCTTTAAATTCTTATTATTTGATTGAAAATAACTAATGAAATAATCAATACAAGAGAAAATCAATGAACCGAAATACTACTCCAGATTCCAGAGAGAATTCCACTGGTTATACTAATACAGTATTCAGTATAATAAACAAATGGTAAGTGAAGACTTTCCTAAATTAATATGTTGATGTCAGTAGCAACTAGCAAGTGAACAAATCTCTATAAGTAATTCTATTTTTAGTGGTTAAGTATATTGAGCAATGAAACCCTAGTTTGAATTAAACGTCTAAACATGCACTCCAATTCAACTTCAAGACCTTCAATAGCCCCTTCCAACACTTGTAACCTCTTATTAGCTGTTTGAATTTCAGACACATTCTCACAGAAGTTGTATTCATGAAGGGAAAAAAGAGTATATACTTCCACCCCTTCATCATCATCTTCGAAGACATTGGCAACTCGTTTAACTCGCATCAACTTTGAAATGAAAGATTTCTTGTTAAGTATTGGGTTTGCTCTAGGTGTAGACATCAAAGACAAAATCGATTCAACAACAGATATAGTTGCCATCCTCACTTCCATAAGCACAGTCACTACTACCAACAGATTAGGGTCTACGTGTGAAAGGGAAGACGATGATAATGAAAATGGATCACATTTCATGCCTTTTAAACCTTCTAGACACTTGAACAGCTCCTTTTTCATCTTCTTCACAACAGAGGTATCGCAACCACCGTTAACATTTTCGTAACTGTTATCCAAGCTAGATGAGAAAGAAGATTCACCTAGAGTTCTTCTCCGTAGAGCAGATTGTAAATCTTGAAGATGTTGCTTTGCTAGCAACATAACATCCCTAGTTATTCCGCACAAATCTAACATTCTTAGAGATCCTTCTGATACCTCATCAACCCATTTTTCTTTTCGGTTGCAGATAATTGCTTGTCTGGTTACTGTTAAACTGAGGATACCATTGGCACAATCTTGTAAATCTCTCAGAGCATTGAAATTCAAGCTCAAAGTTGCCATTAAAACTTAAATTGTATATCTAACAGCAGAATATGAAGTTAATTGTGATACCAGCAATATACAGATGTATATTGTAAATATTACACTCTAACTTCTTATCAATCCTTCCCTGTGTGGTTGAATTGGAGAGTATGAAGATGATGATGAAAACTTGTTGCAGCACTTAGTCTTTAGTAGAACAATTCTGAATTCCTCATATAAGAGTTAAGAGGCTCATTCAGATCTACCCAAGAAAGTACGGAGAAAGCCACCTCGGAAAATTAGTACGGACAGAAATATAATTTAAGTCTAATAACAGCACATACAGATTGTGTAACAGAAGACACAGGGAATCTGCCAGAACGGACAGGGAAAGAAATACACTATCATTCTGGTAGCCAAGGGGATTTAGTTGGTGCTTCTGTAGAATTAAAATGCAAACATTAGTATATTTGAAAACTATATTAAAACCAACACACGAATGGAGTGTAACACCTCTTTTTGTCCTCTTGCTTATCTGGTGGGATAAAATAATTCATGTATAATTAATTTAATTTTATAAACAAATAGGTTGGATAATGTTCTTGAAACTAGATAACATATGTTAACAGTAGAACTCTGTCTTCGAAAGAATAGATCACATATAGGATGAAGCAATTTCGACGAAAGAGCTTAATTAGGAGCTACTAGGTGGAATGTGTCCTAAGTGCAGTTTTACCCTATCAATCAAGGGAACAAATCATTTAAATCAGATTAATATTTGCTTACCAACTGTACCAAGATTTTGTCTTCAGGAATCCAGCCAAAAGGGAAGTTTAGATCTCAAGGAAAAGGAATACAATGTACATGGAGATAAAAATTGAAAAGACTGATTTCATAAGAACATATGTGGTGACTAAACAAAATGGAAATTGCTGAGAAGGTTCTAAGCGCATGGGAGAGATAATTAAGTCAACTAATACTGAAGACAAATCTTAATTCTTGGCACGAGTGACAATGATGGATTTTTTCTTCATGAGGTTTTATTCGCGGTGATGTTACCACCGACTAAACCATCATTAGAATAAAAACAACAAACTCCTATAGGAAACAAAACATAATCCTTTATCACCGAAAAGGGCTAGCAGTTCAACTTGTTCACTACAGACTCCCACTAAGAGACTAATAAGTTTGGCATGTGGGGGTGAAAGTGAATGCGAAAGAATGTCTTAATGGTAGTAGCATGAGCATAAAAAGTGGTTAAAACTCGATATTAACAGTTTAAGTCATACCCACTAAATCTTTATAATTAAAAGAAAATTACCTGGAACCCAAAAAAACTATCATCCTATACTCGATCTATACTCAGTTTCACTACAATTATGTCAGTCAAGCAGTACTTGGATCTGATCTGATTAGCTGAGTTATGCTACAACAAAAGATCTGGTATGTATATTCAATTTGAATTCCAAGGATGATAAGTGCTTCATGTGATGATAAATAAAATTAAGAATGGTAAACATGATTTCTTAGGTGCAGTGCAGTCTGCACTTAACATAACTACTAACAGGTAGGAGGCAATGCGACAGCGACCTCATATTCATCGCCTGAGATTATAGAAGTGAGAGAAGTTCATGGAAGCTGTGCTGCATGAACTGATGACTAGTAATTAGGAGGTAATCCCTTTTATTGATGAATTTAGCTGCACACTAAATCTCAAATCTGATCACCCAAACTGACCGTAAACTAAGCTGATCAGAGTCTTTAAGTTTTAACAAGATTGGAAGCAGATAGCAGTCCGAAAAATTATATATTGATGTCTTTTTATGGAGTAGAAAATGCTGGTACTAACAAAAACCAACTAACCAAGTCCATGGAGTGTTCTAAATGACTGGAAAGGTGGACCCGATGAGTATTAAGTGATGAACTTCTGTACTTTCTAAAACCATCTGCTTTGAACTGGCTTAGTCACTTTCGTCTTAGATACGAAAACATAAAGCAATTTTCTCATTGTAAAACTACTCCTACTAAGATGTAAATCCAACTTTGCAAGATTTCCACATGAAACACAAACACTGGAGACGGCTCCGAAATTCATCATACCTTTGATAGCAGGAAGCTCTTTGTCTCCTTGTAGGATTGTATCTGTTGCACTTCAGTTAGTACAACCAGTAGCTAGAAGGTAGGCAGACTTTATCTGCATCCCGGAAACATGACGATGGTCGGCATTAAGAACCCACATAAAATTATGACATATATTTTAACAAGCTAAGCCCCTTTCACTGATCTCGGACGTTTCACTGCATTCACTGGTTCCTTCTACACCTAAATATGCATCGGCATAGAGAATCAAACCATTACAAAATGGGAAAATGAACTAGCAAGATGCATCTAAAAAGCAACAGAACTGGTATCCTGCTAAAAGTAAAGTGATGAATCTCCAAAACATATGAATCCTTACTAAAACAAGTTTATAGCATTCTATGATTTCTATCTGATTAATCCAGTAAGTCTGAATATAGAAAATCCAATGGAACTATGTGAATTAACATGGGTTGCATAAGTCTCAGAATGATGGCAATATTGCATAGAAAATATTTCTGACAAAAGAACAATGACTCCATGATCTTACTTCATCTGTTCTGATTCAGCACAAATTGGCCATCAATGCTACTCAATCTTGGAACTTCACAGATTTTACTAATGACAAACACTACAGACTTCAATGACCTGGGTGGACAATGTATTGTATAGCTTTATTTTTCCTAGTAAGGCACGGAGTATTGAGAAGTCATAGACAAACCTTTGAAAGCGTCGAAGCAAACCTCACAAGGTGAGCCTAACAAAGATTATCACCAAATCCTTCATAAGTTACTGTTATAAGCAGGTCATCAAGCCAAATAGACAGCATTAGACTATCAAGACTCGAAAAAAAATATAAGAAATCTGCACATAGGCTTCCATTTTATGAGAAGGTACAGCACAGTTAGACAAGTGCATCAATGATTTGCCAACAAAGATCTACCACAAAACATTGTCATTGGACTATATTACCAAACAAGAAAATACAAATGATTCACTTTTTGTTCCAAAATTAATTTCCTGACACCATCAATCAGTAGCCTATCGTATCACCGAACACTGAATGCTAGTACAGTGATAGTAACTAAAATCAAAATTTTAAAACCACGGAATGATAAAAAGATACCACTTAAGCAATTCCTTGAGCTTTAGCTTTAGCTTTCTTAAGCCACTTAAGTTCATTCTCCAATGCCTCATATGCAGCAACATCAGTTAAACTCTTACTTTCCACAACATAATCAAAAACTTCATAAGCTTTCGCAATTCCATCCTCCCTACACAACATCCTAACAAAAGTAGCATAAGAAGCTGGCTCAAGTTTCATCTCTTTGGATTTCATCACCTCATACAACTCCAACCCTTTATCCAACAATCTCGACTTGCACAATCCATGAAGTAAAGTATTATAAGTAACAGAATTTGGTTCACAACCCTTCCCCTCCATTTCCCCAAGCAAACGCAAAGCTCCAATTGCATCTCTTTTCCTACACATCCCATTCATTAAACTCGTGTATGTAACCGTGTCTGGAAAATGACCCATTTTAGCCATTACAGCCAAATATTTCCTAGCTTCTTCAAGTCTTCCCACCTTTGACAACCCAAATATCATCGTATTATAAGTCACAAGATCAGGCTCAATACCTTTTTCCATCATTTCCTTATAAACACCAACCACCTCACTTCCCCGATTCAGTGTACAATAACCCTTCATGATAGTATTATAAAGAAAAGCATCCGGTTTAAACCCAGCTTCTCCAAGAACTCCAATTAATCTTCTTGCTTCTCTTAAATTCTTCCTACTACATACACTATCAATCAAAATTGTGTAAGTAACAAGATCAGGCTTCAGCGAAAACGAATCTCTCATTTCGTCAATGAAATTGTTAACACTACCTAACGACATAGTTTTACACAAATGCCTAATGAGGAAATTGTAAGTAAAAACATCCGGGGGCGAGTATTTTAACGATAACTCCTTAACTAGCTCAATAGCACGTTGCCCTCGTCCAATAGAACATAAAGAACGAACAACTAAATCAACCTTACCTTGATCAGGTGAGAAACCATTAGTAACCATAAAATCAACAACCTTACGGACAACGGAGAGGTCACCATTGGAAGACTGACAAAGCATGATATTGTAAGTTGAAGAATCAGGAGAAAAAGAAGGTTGTTTCTTTCTCATGTGAGTAAGGAAAGAAATAGAATCATCTAAAGTTGCAACTTTGGTGAAGGATTCAAGGAGAGAATTGTGGTGGCCAGTATCGAGTGGAAAAGGAGAAGTAGATAGGATGTAATCGAATGTTTTCTTTGCATCGGTGAGACTCCGAGAGGTGAAAATGGGTTTAGTCTCTCTTGATGGAGAGGGTAGTAACGAATTTTTCTTTATTCTCTTATCAGATGAAGCGAAATACGGTTGCTGTGAAGGTGGTGGTGGTGGAGTTGAGGTGGGTTGTTGAGTGGGAAGGGGATGAGTTTTTGTTAGGTAATTGCGTCGGAGGAGGTTTAATGGTCTCAGAAATGGTGGGATCTTCTTCCCCATTTCAAGAACAGAAGGGGGGAGGGAGAGACGAGGGGGTTTGAGTTTGGGGTTTTAGTTTTAGGTATGGCGTCGGATCAGATGATGTATGGCTGGTTTAATTCGGTTTATATACCCAATGTCCGTGTGAACCGAGTTATAGTTTTTGACTAAATTAAAAGGAGCCGCCAACCAGGTCAAAATTAAACCATATAAACCCTCACCGTAGGAAGAGAAAAACTACTCAAAGAAGCAGAAGTAGAAAGAAACAGAGAAAGCCATGGCAGACCAAGAAATTCCCGAAGATGCCAATGAACGTAAGTGGTATTCTCTTCCAGGCGTTAACTTTGTTTGTAAAACAGCACTGATGATACACAGTTTAGTATTGGTTTTCTCTTATAGGATTTTAGGTTTTGGGGCTTTTAGCAAATTTTGATTTTTGTGTGTGCTGTTTGTATGCAGACTGTCCAGGTCCACAATCAGAATCAGCTGGAAAAGCTGATTCTTGTGCTGGATGCCCTAATCAAGAAATTTGTGCTACTGCTCCTAAAGGACCTGACCCTGGTAACTAACTCTTTTTCTTTTCTTTTTTGCCCTAATTAGCGTAATTACAAGTACAGTAGTATGGTAGTTATTGGTTACTACAGTACCTACTAGGTGCCCCTGTTCTCATAAGGGAGACTGCATACATAAGTATAAGGATCACAATTTATGAATTTTTGATTACCAGCAGAAGAGAGACTTCTCTTTCTGGAACTTAAGTTTGTGGTGAACTAAGGAATTTGGTTTGATACTTAATTTATTTTCCTTTTAGTGTCCATACTTTTCTCCATGTGTACCCAATATGAGATCAATAAGTCACATCTGCTGATTCACTGGTTGAGTAAGTCCAATACTTTGCAATTTCAGAGTCTGGCTCATTTAGTTTATTTATGCGAAATACATGATACAAGTAATAGAGTAGGATAGACGGCGGGAGTCACCTTGTGAGCCCGAAATGAAACTCCTATAGGTTCTATGCGATTCAAGCGAACTTAATCACACCAGAATTTAAGTATTTGAGAAGAAAAAAAATGATGCAATATGCAAAGAACATGCTTTACTCCCTTCTTTGATTGTGTTACTATCACATTATGTTTGTTTCCCACTTAAAGCTACAGATTTTAGATTGCTCAGCTTAACTAGCTAACACTGCAGTGCAATGGATTTATGTGAATCTAAGCCAAATAGAACATAGACAGTCTGATAGTAATATTTGTAAGAGGTGTTGATGGTTTTTCTTCGTACATTACAATCTGAATAGTTTTTCTTGGATGTCCCAACTCACAATAAGTATCCACTGTGATTTCTAAACTTAGTTGCCTATTCATTCACCTTTCTGCTTGAAGCTTTGATACAAAATCATTCTTCTCATTTTAACATTTATCTATTTAAGTTGTATAGAACACTCAACATTTTGGTTACTTCATTTTTATGGTGTTGAACCCTATCTGTACTAGTATGTTTTCACTAGCATGCAACAGAACCTGTATAGAACTTTTCTCCCCCTTCATAACTAATGTTTAGAAAGAACAAAATTCTCATTCTTCAGCTGCCCGACTTTCATGTACATGAAGGACTAAGGTTGATTGCCAACATCATTTCCTTTACTTTTCAACTCCGAATATAAAGAAAAAAATTGGTTTTATTTCGCCGTGTCTTCAGATGGACTCTAATCTCAGCAGTGCTAAATATGCATTAAATGTTATTAATTGATCGGCCAATTTCAGTTACCTTGTTGTCTCAAGCTCCCCATCCTTGAACTGATGATCAAGTTCACTTGGTAAAACTGCTTGCATATTACTAATAAGTAATAACCTTCTTTTTAAGCAAACCCAGACATCATGTGATTAGGGCCTGAGTCTAGAATTGCATTAAAGAATATAAGTAGTAAAGGGGAAGCAAGTAAACTATTATAACTTAGATCAGGGTTTGTGGTCAGTCAACTTAATAACGACTTTTACAGGAAAGCATAGCATGTAGTACTACTTTTACATTTGAGAAGTTACTCAGAAACTCCAAAACTTTCACTATGTACTATATAGAATAGGGAGAATTTGGCACTATTTCAAGGTTGTTATTGATCAATGAGTGATAGCAAATTGATTCATTCCCATTTTCTATCAAAATTGTTAGTGAGTAGTAAAAGGAAGGGGATATAAGAAACTTTCAATGAAGACATTGTAGTGAATCACATGAAAATTTCGTTCCTGAATATCTACAGTCCAGAATGAGAAAATGAAAAAACCGTTTTTTAATATAATCTTAAGTTTCCATTGTTTTTTTATTAGACTCGTTAAAACTGACAAGGAGCAGCTTAGTTTTTAGGTGTCTGGTTTCCCTTAATGACCTGCCTTCTTGTTGAGGGAGTTGTGAATCACTCTTTTTGGCAAACAGCTATGCACTTCACCCGTCTTCGTGATGTGGTTCACTTCTTATGTAATGATAACACAGCCAAACCCAAGTCAAAATAAAATTTGAGATAGTCGGTTTGGATACTTCATTTTCTTCTCATTCAACCTGCAATTTAGTATAATAAAAGCTGCAGAGTTAGATTAGGGTTTGATCTTTGAATCCCGAAATTTCTATAGTTCCACATCATTGTTCTTTTTCTTCTAAATTTGGACAAAAGTTGGTTACGATTTATGTTAAGTCATTTTCCTAGTTTAAATAATTTTCCACGATGAATTACGAAAGATTAGTATATTCTCTTGGTGAAGGCATGATCTCCTAGTTATTACTTATGAAGAAACGTGACTGATTCTCGGATGTGTTGGTTCATGTAAATGATTTTATTCGTTTGGGTATAATGACTTGGAAGACCATGTATACATTTGCTATCCTATGACAGTGGATTAACTCGGCCTTCCAAGATTTATCACTGAAAATAGAGTTTGCATGAAAAGCAGATTTTGGTAACAATGATCCACCAATGAGGACAAGTGCTACCATGGATGTGACACATTGCTTTTTTTTTTTTTGAATATGGAAATGCCGTACCTTCATTGGTTTAGCTTACTATGTATCCTTGTGTTTGCAGACTTGGTTGCAATCGCAGAACGAATGGCCACTGTCAAACACAAAATTCTTGTTTTATCCGGAAAAGGTGGAGTTGGCAAGAGCACGTTCTCTGCACAACTTGCTTTTGCACTAGCAGGTATGGACCATCAGGTGGGTCTCCTTGATATTGACATCTGTGGCCCAAGCATTCCAAAGATGCTTGGTTTGGAAGGCCAGGACATTCATCAGAGCAACCTTGGCTGGTCTCCTGTCTATGTGGAGTCCAACCTTGGTGTTATGTCTATTGGTTTCATGCTCCCTAACCCAGACGAAGCTGTGATATGGAGAGGTCCTCGGAAAAATGGAATTATCAAGCAATTCTTGAAAGACGTACACTGGGGAGAGCTTGATTATCTAGTGGTGGATGCTCCTCCTGGCACCTCAGATGAGCACATCTCTATTGTGCAGTTTCTTCAAGCAACTGGTATTGATGGTGCAATCATTATCACCACCCCACAAGAGGTATCCCTGATTGATGTTCGCAAGGAAGTGAGTTTCTGTAAAAAGGTTGGAATCCGTGTTCTTGGCGTTGTCGAGAACATGAGTGGGTTGCAGCAACCACTTGCAGATGTCAAGTTCATGAAAGTATCTGGGAAAGGGGAGGAGACAGATATGACTGAGTGGGCATTGAAGTATATGAAAGAAAATGCTCCAGAAATGTTGAATTTGATTACATGCACTGAAGTTTTTGACAGCAGCAAAGGTGGTGCAGCGAGAATGTGCAGGGAGATGGAAGTTCCATTCCTTGGAAAAGTTCCCATGGACCCAAAGTTGGGAAAGGCTGCTGAAGAAGGCAGGTCATGCTTCGCTGATCAGCAATGTGGGGCCAGTGCAGCTGCGCTCGGAAGAATTATAGACAAACTGTTGGAGGACCCAACGATGTCAGTGGCCATGATGGACGGTGGCGCCTAAAGCACTTCCCGCTAGTGTTGTTGAACACGTTAATTAGATTTATTATTTGGTTTTGTTTTTGGCTTTTCAGATCATGAATTATAACCAGTTTTGCCTGTCTTGGAAATGAACGTGTTGTATTGGTGAAAGGATTTTATACATCTGTATATGTTTCTGCTTGGTGATAAAATAAGATTTTTGTTCGAAGGAGATCAAAAAGTAATTTGAGAAGAACAGAAATCGTACTCAACTTGCTAACTAGATCCGACTTTATATATTTTTGTTACCCAAACCTACTGAAGGCACACGCATGAGATGGATCAACAAATAATGCAAAGTTCCCATAAACTCATCTTGAGAGCCAGTTTGACAGGATGTACAACTTGCTTTAAACTGTCACTGCCTCTGCCTCTGCATTAATGGTGGAGATTCTCGAGACTACTGATTTTCGATCACTTCCCACCGAACGTTATGAAGAAATTGCAGAATAAAGAGTTTAAGAAATTAGAAAATTGGTTAGTTTAGGGAGATTTATTTTATGGGTTCGATGATTTTATTCATTTTAAGTTAGAAGCAGAATGCTTTCTTAGTATGTTGAGAAGTAGAAAACATGTTACTTATTTATGAACCATAACCTTCCAAGGTAGAAGAAGAAAGATCTTAGCAAAATTTGGTTGATATACGCGGTATCCAGATATTGGTAGGACTAATAAGGGTATATTAGTCCGAGTAACAAAAATATATAGAGTCGGACCTATTTAGCGAGTTGAGTATGGTTTTTACTCCCCTCAAATTGTATTTTGCTCTCCTTCTAGTAAAAATCTAAAATAATATTCTCTCCCTCAATCAATAAAGAGTGAGTATTTTTTTATTTGTACAATTTTTAAAAAACAAGTAAAAGTAGTGATTTTTAGGATTTTCTCCCTTTTATGCTTTTTGTCTAACGATCTAAGAAATTCTGTTCTTAAAAAAAGAAGAAGGTTATATTGAAAAGAACTCCCATCACAGCGAGTAAATAGATATTTACAGCAACACAATAGTATCCCAATGGAATATGACCAGATTTCTTTAGTCGAACTCCAAAGCCAAAGGCGTATGTCTTACTTAATTTCCAGCACAATCTCATTACTCTTCTTTGCTCTTCATCCATGCATCCTAGAGTTCCTATTTTTCCACAACTCCCAGATTATTCCATAAGGAAGGATCTACCAAATGATAGTCTTCATCCTCTCGTTGCATCCATCCTAACATTAAATCCTTAAAATCATTTGGCATCACACACTTAACTTTCAACGATTCTACGAAGTAAATCTATGCGGAGTGTTTCCTGTTAGACTCAGCGGCCAATCTACTGGTTTTATAACTAGCGGCTATGATCTCTATATCCTGTTGTTTTCTAAATTTGATCCAACGTGGGGTGATTCAACCGGGCGTTTACAGCTTATTCTTATCATTACTCTTTACATCCAACCCTCCAGGCGTTTCAAGTTTCCTTCCCATTACTCCTCCCATTACTCTTTAGTAATCAGTGTCCAGTTAAAAATCAGAATCACAATTCGATGTATCCCCAAAAGCTCATTTTCACGATTTAGATTCATTCAGGGTTAGGGTTCTTCTTTCTCACCCTAAATTTTTATCCCCCATTTTTCTTTGTTAATCATAGGGTATCTTTATCTGTGTCACTGTGAAATAAGGTGAGTTGGTTCTGAAATTTTTACAATTTTCGGTGCTGCTTGATAATTCTTTGGGAATGGATTTGTGATCCATTTTCGATGTGAAGGTACATGCGGGAATGGGTTTGTGATTCATTTTCAATTTGAAGGTACAGGCAATAGAATAAGTAAGACAAGCTGTGTGAAATAAGGTGAGTTTGGTTTTGAATTTTTTATAATTTTCGGTTTCTTATGTTTACCCAACTAAATTGAACATCGTTTCTTATGCTTAGCCAATTAAAGCTACAATCACAAATCTTCACTGATTTTTGTTTCAGGTAACTATTCTTCTCTTTTTGTTTCTTTTTGGTTGTGATTTTGTTATTTTTTTACAGGGGTTCATTTTGTGATTTTGAGTTAGTAAACATGGAAGAGATAGTATTATCGTTGCTACGAGGACTGAATGTGAAGGATTGTGAACGTTGAGTGGTGATTGGACTCGGAGTATTTGATAATTTCAGCATAAGAAACTACAGTTTATTGGTTTCTGTATTGCAGGATACACATACCCGCATCCCAGCGAAAGAATTTTAGCATTATGAACGTAGCCCTGATTTTCTTACTGGAGGTACATGCTTTCGCAGAACATCCATTTTCTTCAAGGTATTTGGTTCTTTTCTATTGTCATATATGTGCTGTGAACCTTTTACTTTATTTATCTTGCTTAGATGCTCATAAACGTCTTATAATTGTGTTGTTGTAGTAGGTTCTCTACATCCTTACCAGCTCAAAGGGTTAAACTTTTTATGCTTCTCTTGGTCTAAACAGACACATGTCATCCTTCCAGATGAAATGAGTCTCTGTAAGACTTATGTTTTATAACAACTATATTAGTTTTTTTCTTTTCATTTTCTTTTTCGATTGTTGGTGTCATTATAGATGCACGGCTGAGGATTGTCATTGAGTGCAGGGAAAACCACACAGAGTACTGCTTTTCTGGGATCTTTATTCGAAGAAAATCTCTATCCTCATTTAGTAGTTGCACCTCTTTCAACCTTACTCAACTGGGAACGTGAATTTGCAACCTGGGCGCCTCATATGAATGTGGTATGTATTATGAGTCTCTGGACTTATCAACCTTACTAACCATTTCGATGTACTTCTTGGTGAACACCTCATTCTTTGTCCTTCAATTTTATTTATTTTTATTTTGAATGATTATTTGAATTATCCTGTAATGAACTAAAAGTCTCATAAGCAATTTGCACCTTAATTACTGCTACCAAGGTTTAGTGGTCAAAAAACCGTGCGATTCGGTTCCATTCAATTTCTGAATTGTCAGTGTTGTTGTAGGCTACCTTCCTCTCCCCAATAGCGTATGCTGCTCCGTTGTTCAAACTGCCGAGGGTGGTTGTATATTAGTTCTTGGTGAAGTTGTGGAAGAGGGTATCGTTTATAGTCCGCTTGATGCACATCAAAGAGTTTAGATGGGTAGCTCAGTTACATACTAACTGGTGTTTCCTATCAATCACCTAGATCAATCTGTATAAGGTCACAAACCTCCTTTCTTTTTTGAACATATATAAAAACTTCATCATCTCTAAATCATTCTATGTGGTTAGTACTAATGGAAGGGTCGAAGAGTCCAGAGGAGCTAAAGCCTAAAGGTATGGTTTTTTGAGAGGTTTACACTTTATGTTTTTGTGAATGAAAGAATATTTTATTTTTGTATGTATTGATCATAGACTTTTTTTCATTTCTTTGTTTCATGGCAGGTTTGAATCTTCAGAGTTCAAATGCATTTGTATAAACTGATAACGTTAAGAATCGTCGTTGTGTAGGTAGTTTTGCAATAGGTATTGTAATTTCAAGCTAAAACTATTTTCTGTACTTAAAGTTTTTGGTTGTGTTTATGGGACACAGATTTTGATTACTGGCCCTAGTAGACCTAAGATCAATACTTTTTTACGGGGTACATCCAGTTACGCATCTCTTCTGGCACTGATATTTATAATCTTCCATCATATTAATACTGTGTTTGTCCCATTGATATCTTTGACAACAGAACCGCCAGATCGCGGAGGGTAGAAGGCGGAGCCGCGAAGCACTAGAAAAACCACCACCGGTTGAACACACTAATGCACCTATAGTTACCGAAACATACATATCGGTACATTAATTATGCTAACGCCTTCTTATGGTTAATCCTTTTTTTCTAACAATGTTAGTTAACCTCTGTTGTTTAATGTAGTATTTTCACCTCATGTGCTTCACAGCCTTTACTAACATTCCATCTTTTACACCAGAGATACCAAGCTGCGCAACGCATTCGGCGCAATCAAGAATTGGCAAATAAAGCAGAAGCCGAATTTCAGGTTGATAATTTACCCCCCGCAATGTCAGGTCGCTCGCAAATATGAAGTAGTTTTCCGTCAAGCATTTGTGCAATCACTTACATTCTTATACTTTTCCAGACCCATGCTCTAGGACAGACGCTGCGACAGCACAGACAAGTGGAGGAGGCGAATGCTCATCACATCACTGTGACAACCAGCCAGGTAATGCATCTGTTATTTGCACAAGGCACAAAATATAGGTGGCCTACAACCTTCTTTCAGTAGTTCTTGGACCTGTTTAGTTCCTCGAAGGGGAGTAAACCAACCCCGGAAATATTTATAGGACGTTGCATATAGTTTGAGAATATATGATGGCCTTGCAAAATAGAAAACTACCTTCATTGAAGCAAAATTGAGTGGTGAAAAATAGCAAGACAGGAGTGACCAATTACAAGAACAGCATTACACAAACCAGTTATCTAAACAAATATGTCATTTGGTCTTTTAATTTGAATGTCTTGTATTGCAAAACAAACCATAGGCGTCAAAACTAACCCTACCACCGTGAACAATGGAATAGGTGCAGCCCCGACCAGTCGACTAACAAATATTTCAGTCTTATTTTCTTTAACTCCCAAGTCAATTAGTTCTTACTCTGTAAGGATCCCGTCAGTAATCCGCCTATCTTTAAGTAAAAATCCATGAAACCCAGACCACACCAAGATGCCGGCATTAGCTATCAATAACGAGTCAGTCTATCTGTGATCTGTAAGGTGTTTCTATTACAAGGAAGTGAAAGCGGTGGTAAGCACAGAAATCATTTATACCCCTCATTTAACATTGATATACCCTTATTTGACATCTGCATGACTGTAATCCATCTTAAATCTCCCTTCAGTGGATACCCTTGCTTCCTCCAGGCCCCAAACCAATTCAGTTAATATGTTACACCTGCGGACACTTCCAGAAGCTTGGCCTCAAGTATATTTATTTAATACCGCAAGTTTAGCTATCTTTAACTGTCTTTAACCAAAGATACCCCGGAATGTAAGCATACTAAGATGGCAGAATGATGCGAGAATTATAAGTCATGTGATGGTTCGTATCTGTGATATGTTAGGTGTTTGCATTACTTAGTTTTAGTCTTAATTGTTTCTGGCTTATTATTTGTAAGGAACAAGTTCATTTTACTATGAGATTAACTTGATGGGCATCTGCACTGAGATGTTTGCTTTATAGACATGCTCAATCTTCTAAGTAATTTAAATTAAACCTGCTTACAGTTTCAATGAATTTATTTCTTTGTTATATCTTCAGCCCTTTGATTTGTTTTCTTTTATTTCACTTTTTCGTTTTTGATTTTTTTTTCTTGGTTGCCTACAATATGTTTTGGGTTACCAGTCTTATTAGAAACAAGCAGTCTTCAAGTTGCAAGTGATATGAAATGTCTTATACAAAATTAGGGGTGCACACTCTATATCTTATAAAAAGTTATCGGTTTAACTTTCCAATGCTACTTACAGGAACATTGTTGGTATGTAAGATACAGGAACTTTATCGGTTTATCTTAAAAAAGGTCTTAACTTCCTGATACTTAAGCGCTTATCGTGCAAAGGTATGTAAGAGTGTTCCGTCACAGATGTCAGAAGGAAATGAGGTGTGTAATATGATGTGCTATAAGGCCACTGAAGTAATGTGTATTCAATGCCCACTTTATTTCTTAATTTTTTTGCTGAAAACACATTCAGATTCTCCGATTTTGACAAAGAATTATATGGATTATTATTGCCTCAATAACATCGATTACCGTTTGCGCTTTAACACCAAGTGTCAGGAGCAACAACGCAAGGAGATGATTCAAGAAAAAGAAAATGCAAAGCCACAACAGAGTATCAATAGGTAAACCGCACTTCCTTATAATGAAATTGGAATTTCGTGGTATCGAACAGGTACACCACAATTTATTGAAATTGTATATATATCTGTAGCACTATTATAAGTATGTCTATATATGGGTAAATTTAGCAGAAATTGATATTATTTGTATATCTATCTAGCATGTAAAATGAACCTCAGTCCTGGAGAGGGAGAGAAGATGGGTGCAAGTGGTAGTAAAGTGAGAGTGTTACTGTGGTTACAGGTTAAGAGTAGTAAGTAGTGAAGAGGGATGAATGTCTGTCTCTGTGTAGGATGGTGTTGGATTTTGAGATAGTTGTTTCATACACTGCTCTCAATTCACAAGGGCAGGATGCAAATCACAGAGTTGAAGAAGCCAGGCACTCTTCAAAAGTATCCGTTGAGTTAGCAGTTGTCAAGCGCAGAAGAGCCCAGGAACTCATGGAAATTGCTGATCTTGCAACCTACAAGGCTACCTTAGCTTTGAAAATCGCTGAAGCAGTTCAACACGAAATTCATTCAGATGATTTTGTCACTTTCATCCTTGGTCACATAGCACTAAAGAGATTGGGTAGTTTTTTGTTATGCCAATTAAATCTCACCAAAGCAGGAGGCTGTTGGTGTTTCTTCTCTTCCTGTCTCATGCGTGGAGCTTTTGTGGGTCAAAATTAGCAAGGACCTAAACCCCTGTAATTTTTTGAGAGTGATGCTTCTGTATATATCATATCATTGCTACACGGCATATATTTGTAAAAACAACTTCTTAGCACGACATATATAGGAAATTAGTATGCACATACAGGGTTTTTGTCAATTGTATTTGTGTTCGGCTTAAATCAGAGCGTTTGCTTCTTTTTCATCGTTATAAGTTATAACAGCAGCCTGTAAAAGGTGTGTAAGCCAGAGTATAGGCTAAGACATTTAAGTTCTATTTCAGGGCCACTGTTCAAGACCTGAATTCAACATCTGTTCATAATTCTGTTATGTTATTAACAACTATCCCCATGTAATTTCGAACTCAGTTGCCTAGTCTTTCCTGTAAACACTTAACAGAGTGCAAAAGAATCCTACAGCAAAACGAAATAAAAGAATAATAAAACTGTAGTATGGTCCCTAGAGATTGGGATAATAGTATTATCCATATTGTCCAATTCAAGCCTGGCTGGGATAATAATCTTTGATGATATCTAAACGATACACGAGTTCCATGTGCATCGGGTATTCTTGCGCATCATCCCTGCAACGGGTAGTGGTGAAAGTCGGCAGTAATGTGGATTTTCTTTCATCATATTCCTTTGTTTTTTTCCTTTAATCATCATATGCCAATGTGGGTATTAACTTGGTTTAAGCTTAAAATGATTTGATTTTCGGTGGCTTTTGTATCACCAGTTCCCTTTGTTTTTTCCTTTAATCATCAATTGACAATGTTGGATTAATGAAAGAAGTGATTTCAGCAGTCGGATGACGGTTCTTATTTCTTCAAATGGGCTCCCGAATTCACACTAGCTCCTCCAAACATCTTGCCACAACCACCTATAAAACTTTCAAACATATAAGCGAGGAGGAAGAAGGTAAATTCTGGATGACCCGTGTTCGAAAAGATCATGATTGATTTCTATGAAATTAAACAAAGTGAGGAGTGAATTGTACACAGTTTTAAGAAAACCACATCTACTGATTAAAAGGTTGAATAGTTTGGAGGCTTACCATATTGACATATTAAATTTACTGTATTGATTAGTCTTCATTTCTAGATAGCACAGGGATCACTTGCACAATTTGTCATTGGCAAGACTTACTTCGAAGGCTTTTGATAGGTTGTTTTCCGACAGATGGTAAAGCGTTGTGTAGGTTGTTTTTTTTGTTAATTAGATTAAGAAATGTTAGTCAAGGTTAATGAAGAAACGTCAATATGATCTGTTCCTGAACTTGAATAGTTTGCGAGAGTATGATCAATATGATCTGTTCCAGAAAACTCGCTGACAGTTTTCTGGAACTTCACATGCCAGAAAAAGCAAACTGAATTCTTTTAGTACAACAAACATATTGTGATAAGCGAACTAAAAGTAAGTCTTGGTAATATTAATGAAGGGTACACAACACAGTTTTTTGTTTAAAGCGACATAACTAACATAGCTACTACAGAACCTGTAGTAGTAAAGTTCTTTTGATTTCCCAGTCTTCATTTGTTTCTCAAACTGTTAGTGAGATCGAACTCCGATTCTCATGACTAACTCTTTGTTTAGTGATGATAAACTGTACATATTATTTAATATTTTGTTTTTAAGAAATATGTTGCTTATTTCTTTCGTTGGAGTTGCAGGAAAATAAAGAGTTGCTACTTTTCTATAACTGCTGCGTCTTACATCATCGAAGAAGCACGAATATCATGGGTTTTGTTCATTTCATCATTTAAATCATGGGTTTTAATTTTTGAATCTTAAAATTGCAGGTCAAAGGTAATCTGTAAGTTAATCCCACTTGATTCGTTTAAACTGTTAATCATTCATGTAAAGTAATGTACAATTTTTTGCTGTTGATTATTTTCTACTAAGTTTTTGTATAATTGTCGTTTCCTGAATCTTCGTTGCTTTGCATGAAGATATGGGTTGCACACATCAGTAGGGACTTTTTATTTCGAATCAAATGATTGGGTTGCACATATTTTTGTATTTGTATTTTATCCTTTGTAGACATGGTATCAATCAATCATCAATAGTTCTTCTTCACTGCAGTGAATGGTAGATGGTGAACCTGAACTTGACGGTACAAAATGGCTGGAAAAATTTATGGGTTGCTTTAGATTAACAGGTAGTTGGTCGGATTCGGTTGAAAATGGAACTGAGCAAAAGAAGGTAAATCAGAAAAGAGTATTGTAAATTTGTAATTGGAACTATCGAATTCTTTTTATTAGACTGGTCGTTAGGCCTAAAATACAACGTTAATGAAAGATTCTTGATGGACAATAAAGTTTGCATTTGTACAAGTGGATATGAACTCACAACCATTTGGTATTTCACCATCTCTGCACAGTATCCTATTAACCTCACAATGTGGCTGTGCCGAATGTTTAAAGAATTTTTATCTAGGATTAGAATTGTAGGTCATTAGTGTAGATGATAGTATTAACATTACCACGGTCGAATCTAATTAGTAATAGTGAACATGGTTAAAAAATAATTTTTATATATGAAGACCCTTTAAACATGCATTCTCTACAATCACAATTATAAACTAACATTCTACGATGTTAGAAAATTTACTGAATGATCCTCCGAGGGTGATATCCTAATATCCTAATCCATATATATAGTTTAAGCCCTTGATCCATGAATAAATAAATGTTTTATTGATTCTTCAGATATATTGAAGAATAAGAACAAAGTCGACTAAAGAACACCTCCTCTGTGAAAAAGCATACCTCTGGTTGGGATTGGCTTGTGTAGAGAAGCCCAAGTCATGAAACTTACCTTCACGCGAATGAGTTTAATGTATGAAAAGAATGCAAAGTCACAGTCCTCAGTGGAATAAATTTTGTGTACAGACCTTTAGTAGTAAAGTTTCCATCCAAATTATCCCACTCTCTATTACGGAGGTTCACCATTCTCACATTATGTTTAATTTCCAACAAATCAGGCCTTTCTTCCTGATCAAGCACTCTCGAGAAAGTGAAATTCATGTCACCATCTTTAATATCAACCACTGTTGCATTCTTCTGCGTACTTCCTTTGTATAGTTGATAGGTGTTTAATTTGTATATTTTTAGTGTTAAATCTATACTAATTTTTGATATAATTATTGTTTTGTATCTTGTTATTTTGATTGTTTTTTTTTTTATTTGTTTTCAATAGGTTGATCATCCAAGAAGAATGAAAATGATTATAAAATAACTAAAAGAGTATTACTCTAACTATCAAAGTGTCTAGAGCTATTAGAAGTGGAATAAATATAATAATAGGAGTAAAGAATGCTGAAAAAATAAAAACCACTAAAAGGGAAGGATATGAGACTCAAAATTCAAGAGTTCTTATACTCGTTTTAAGAAAGCGAAAAGATGAAGTCAACACAAACATAATGAAGTCACTTTAAGGTCGGATGCGGAATTTATGGACAATATAGCATAAGAAACAAAAAAATCAGAACAAAAGTCGTCAATGTTAAGCAAATTTCGACCATGACAACTCTTGAGCTTTTCTTAGGAAAAACGATATCGATTTTTGGTCCTAGAGTCACCAATGTCGTGGGAACGGGCTATGACAACTCTTGGAGTTTTCCAGACAGTTTTGAGATAGTTTTGGTCTTTAGAGTCATCGGGGTCGTGGAAGAGGACCATGATGGATGTGGAAAACTCATTGGACACATGTTTCAAAGCTGTTCAATTATCGTAACGGTTTTTCTTCTACTTTCTTATATGTACATCATGAGTGTTTCAGTATGAATTCTAAGTTTCGACTTGAATGAATATATAAATCTATTTTAAGTTCTTCACATGATTATCGTTTGTTTTTATAGTAAATAAAGTTGATGTTGATTGATTGATTGTTTAGGTGGCCAACTAAATTGATTTAATATATTGCTAGTAAGAGTCAGAAGATAAGTCTAATAACTTGTATATAAGTAGTGAAATGACGTGTGTACTAAGTACACCATAATATTTTCGATATTAACCTATAAAGACTCACCTTATATAATCTTATCGAAACAATAATGACTAAAAGATGGGCTATTTAACCGATGATACCCCGCAAATGAACAACACCTAAGTTTGGTATCCAATATTTCAAATATTAAGGGATGATACCTAAACTGTTAGTTGACTGTTAGAGTCTCTGTTTGACTAATTTTTATTTTATTTTTTCAAAATTTTATTTGAAAAAGTATGGTTCACCTGACTCTTCATGGTTGCCTGTAATAAAATAAAATTTCTCGGCAAAGAAGAAAAATGGATTGAAAAAAATAAAAAATACAAAAAATCACTAGCCAAGGAGGCTAGAAAAACAAATTGAAACCCAACACAGCTGAGACACTATAGCCGAAAAGAAGAAAAAGAAATCCAAAGCCAATGACTAAATCATTGAAGGTTTATAAAGAACTGATCCCAACCCACAATTATATTAGATATGTTAATTCCTTTGAAGCAATCCAGGCTTTTAGACCAATTGAGAGCATCAACTTGAATGTCTCGAATGATTTCATTAAATTTGAAAGTTTTGCCGGAGAAAGCAATGGCGTTGCAAGCTTCCCATAAACTCCATGGAATGGCCGCCAGAAGACGTTTCCAGAGCTGATACTGTTAGAAAACCTAGATGCATGTTCTAATCACAATATAAGAACATACAAATTAAAGCGGAAGCAAAAGAAGGGATTATAAATACCTCCAGCCATTGCTATTAAAATCCTTAAGTTTTCCCTAATTTTGGTTGTTATGAACTTCGGTGTCAAACCCTCCTTCTCAATAGTAGATGGTGTATGCAGAATTGATAATAGTTTTGGTGACCTTTTTGTTCTATTTTCTATCCTCTGTAAAACTAACCCTAGCCATTATAGAGTAGTTGCAGATAGATATATAGTGGGTGGTTTTCCTAAAGGTTGGAGAGAGTAGTGGGGTCTAATGGGGCTAATGGATCACATATCCTTTTTCCCCTTATTTTAGCCCATATGGGAAAAAGGCTAACATTCTCCCACTTGATCCATTTCACGAAAGACTCCATATACGGATCATAGCGATTAATCCTCTTTAGAGCAAGAATTGTTCTTCCATGTATCACAATATACTTAGTCTTTCACCACTCATACTTAACTTAACGAATAAACCATATGTCTACTCCAGGTCTAACTGTAATGACATTTCTCAACAAAATAACTGAAGTAAGTACGTACATAAATTCCAAATGAGAAATAATCCAACTAAAATAAAAGCTTCAGAAAACCATAAAGAATGTACTACATTATAGGACCAAGTCCCATCCTTAATACATGATCCTTGAATTCTTTAATATGCATGCCTTTAGTCAAGGGATCAACTATCATCAATTCAGTGCTAATGTGTCCAATGATCACTCTTTTCTTGTACACGTTCTTTTACGGCTAGATACTTTATGTCGATGTGTTTACTTCGAATTCCTCTCTAATTATTCTTAGCCATAAAACAACAACTGAATTGTCATAATACATTCTTAATGGTCGGCTAATAGAGTCAACAACTCTTAGCCCAGATATGAAGCCTTTCAGCCATACACCATGTGAGGCATTCTCAAAACAAGAAACGAACTTAGCCTACTACTTCAAGACTATTTGTTCGTTTATATATAAGCATGTTATCCTTAGTACCCTTAAGGTATCTCAATACCTTATTCGCAGCCTTACAGTGATCGATTCCTGGGTTACTCTGATGTCTTCCTAATACTCCAACGGCATATGAAATGTCAGGTCTAGTATAGACATGAATATACATAATGCTACCAACAATTGAAGCATATGGAACATTTTTCATTTGTTCCCTTTCAATGTCATTCCTGGGGCATTGGTCCAAACTGAACCAATCATCTTTTACAATGGGCTACACTTAAGGTATATACATTGATCGAACATAAGAAAACAAATCTTGCTCCCACTGACTCTTAAGGTATATACATTGATCCATAAATCTGAATCTGTAGAATATATGACTTGTGAAAATAACATAAGATCATTATCGGCTCAAATATTACAATCCGAATCTCGCAGATACACTAAATAGTCACTAGAAATAATTGACAATCAACTTGTCACTTGAAACAGTAGGTGGAAGTTGATCATTATCTTTTTCAGAAACATTATCCTGAAATGATCACTCCCACTAATCAAGTCATTCTCAAGAAAAATTTAGCATTTCTTGATTCCACAATTCTAGTGCTATGAAGAAATCTACTATAGTACTCTCCACCTCTATTTGATCTCACAATCTTAATGTGCTTACCACATTGTTTCTCTACTTTAACCTTAAACAATTTAAAGGCATCCAAAACTTCGTCTTTAGAACGAAACAAGTAAAGATACATATATTGTGAATAATCATTTATGAAGGTGATAAAGTATTTCGGATTATTAGCGTTCATGTCCGGACAACAAAAGTCCGTGTGTATGATCTCTAATAGGTTTGAACTTCTCTTGGCACCAATTTTGTGTTTGTTAGTTTGCTTTCCCTTAATGCAATCAACACAAATATCAAAATCGGTAAAGTCTAAAGTACTAATTACCCTATTCTTTACCAATATCTTAACTCTCTCAATGGAGATATGTCTCAATCGCCGGTGCCATAAAATAGAGGAGTCCTCATTCATAATACATCTTTTTAACACAGTATTAACATGCATAGAACTTTGAGTGATATCATTTTGCAAATAAAGACGATAGACAAATTGCCATAACCAATAACTTCAGAATTTCTGAGAATACTGAAACCAGAATCTGAAAAATTAAAGGAAATTCATAAAGGTACAAGTCTTGAAACTGAAATCAAGTTTCTAGTGAAACCTGGTACATAAAATGTCTTTTCTAAAAGCAAAATAAAACCACTACTTAAAATTAAACTGCATGTCCCAACAAATTCCACATGTGAACTCATCTGAGTGCCTGAATAGATGTAATGTTCACTGTTCGTTGGTTTCCTTAGGTTTGTCATACCCTGCAAGGTATTCGAAACATGGATTGTAGTACTAGAGTCAATCCACCATGTATTATGATTAATATTAACCATATTAAATTCATAAACAAAAACACTAGAAAATTACCTTTCTTCTCAAGCCAAGTCTTAAACTTAATGCAGTCCTTCTTCATGTGTCCCTTCTTTTTATAAAAGAAACACGGAGACTCCTTCTTTATGCCTTGGTTAACTGAAAGCTTTCCTCTTTCCTTATTGTGATCCCTTTTCTTCTTTGAAGAAGAAGCAATAGTAAGGTTCACCTTTTCGCCCTCTTCCATCCTGAATCTCCCCTCCTCTTGAACACACATGGTCATAAGTTCATTAATTGACCATTTATCCTTATGTGTGTTATAAGATATCTTAAAGGGGCCATATTGTGGAGGAAGAGTGCACAAAATGAAATGAACTAGGAAAGAATCATACATGGTAACTTCCAAATCCTTAAGTTGGTCCGCAATATCCCTCATGCTCATGATATAATCACGCACATTCTTAAACCCATTGTGCCTCATGGATGAAAACTTCATAATTAAGGTGCTAGCAAGAGCTTTGTCAGAACTTACAAATTGTTCATCAATGGCTTTAAGGAGATCTTTAACCTTAGTATGCTTATCGACAGAACCCCGAATACTAGCACAAATTTTGGTCTTTATGAACATAACTGAGAGACGATTAGATCGATCCCATTTTTCATAAAGATCAACTGCATCTAGAGTACTAGTCTCAGTTATGCTAGGTGGTTCGTCTTTCCGAATAGCATAGTCGATATCCATCCACCCCAATTGTAAAAGAACTCTTTCTTTCCACACCTTATAGTTATCACCCTTTAATTCAGGAATGTCACAATTGACATCAAAAATGTTTCCAGTTAAAATTGCTGCAAAGAAAAATATATTCATGCTTATAAATAAAAATTTGAGACTTAAACTTAATCATGATTTACCAATGCAAGTCATGTATAAAAATATGAATCTAGTGACATAAAACTTGCTTGTGGGCTAAAGTCCTACTCAAATTAGATTCATAACTACATGATGAAACTATTAAACCATATTTATTCCTTAATTCCTGTGGGTAGATTAAGGAACATAATTCAATATTCACCCCAATTAATCATACAAATATAATAAAATTTCCTGTGGGCATATTTCATCATATTACGTATGATTAATTACAAAATTTATGTCTAGTTTCCACATGTGATTTCTTAAGAAATTTTTAAATAACTAAAGATGATGTGGCTACTCTCTAATTATTAAAATTATTAAATCACTTGACATAATCTTTGTTTATGTACAATCCTAATGGTCATAATATATATATAATTAATCATTTTATAACCATTGCACATGTCAACAAATATATTGGAACAAAATTAATATGATTAAACATATTCTTTAGCACTATATTTGTTTTGCAGTATATTATATATAGCTAAATGGTTTCTTAAAGATTTTTGAAGCAATATTCTAGTATTGAATGCATATGCAGTGTAAACAGCTCTTTTGTACCAATTCAGAAATGTTCTTGTTGGCATTTCAAGTTCTCTTGGTGACATTAGACCTCTTAATATCTGAACAACGTATCCCCAAGAAACCGAAATTGACCATGTGTGTTTCTTGGAGTAACAGATAGATTGTTGCATTATACTAGACGAATCAAACTATGTGCATTCTTGAATACAATAAACGACAAAAACCCAGGCAACTAAAATGTTGCATTGCTATTCACATATGTATTAGTAAGACAACTATCAAAATCAAATACGAATTTTCCTGAATCACAAAGACCTTCGTCCTCAACCTGCCTTTGCAGTGATTATCACCAACTCATTAAGCATACTGGCAGGAAATTATTTTTCAAACTGAAGTAGGAAATGAAATTTTAAATTATATTCTCTATGAAAAACCCATCAGTTAAAGCTGTCTGGATACTATTGGAGCTAAGTGATAAAAGTACCATTGATGTCGATGTCATGAACAACAAACTTTTGTATTAAGTTATGAAGTTAGTTACTAGACTTATGATACACTATAGTATAGCATGAAGTACGCATACAAATTTAATTCAAACTCCATTACAAGGGAAAGAAAATGAATGACACTGATGGCCAAAACCAGCAAAGCTCCTATCTAGGAAATGCCATGGAAGTTTGCAATGGGGTGACACAAAGAACCAGTAGGACAAACTCCACAATGACATTGTCGAGATGTTACTTGGACTACTTCCCATAACAGATATCTTCTAGTGCCAAATGGTTAGTAAGACATGGTATACGACTTTACACTCCGTATCATTTCATTTGACATCAAATCAGTTATTTGAGCGATGCCCATGGTTTTTACTTGCCAATGCTGAGAATAGTTATGTATATGATATGAAACTTGGTGGTTGGAAACCCATACAGTTAAAACTACCAAAGGAAAGATGCGTTGTTCCTATTGCTGGATCAGGTGGACTTGAGTGTTTTGTATCTAAAATTGACAGTTCATCATAAATGTGCAACCCTTGTACTGGTATGATATGCACGCTATTTTTTTTTTAATTCAACCACTATTGACTCAACCAAGGGAATAGCGATGCATTACTCATCATCAGGATCACAATACAACCACTATTTGTTCTGGGACACAGACACAGACTAGACACGGTTAAACTCAAAAGTAAGGGATACCCGTAATGACTAAACATGCTTTAATTTTTATGAAAACAAATTAATTCTATAACAAGCAAGGAAGAGGTGATTACAGGCTCTGATACAAAATGTTAGAAAACCTAGATGCATATTCTAATCACAATATAAGAACATACAAATTAAAGCGGAAGCAAAAGAAGGGATTATAAATACCTCCAGCCATTGCTATTAAAATCCTTAAGTTTGCCCTAATTTTGGTTGTTATGAACTTCGGTGCCAAACCCTCCTTCTCAATAGTTGGTGTATGCAGAATTGAGAATAGTTTTGGTGACCTTTTTGTTCTATTTTCTATACTCTGTAAAACTAACCCTAACCATCATAGAGTAGTTGCGGATAGATATATAGTGGGTGGTTTTCCTAAAGGTGGGAGAGAGTAGTGGGGGCTAATGGATCACATATCCTTTTTCCCCTTATTTTAGCCCATATGGGAAAAAGGCTAACAGATACCCCTGAGGCGAAAGAGGAACACTTTTCCAACCCATTATAACCTCTCTAACTATATTGAGCATAATAGAAGATCCCCCACTGCATTGATGAAGAAATTCCAGACACGAGAGGCTAAGGGGCACTGTAATAGCAAATGATCTTCAGTTCTTCAACCCTTCCACAAAGATAACACTTGTTTGGGGAATCCAGGGCAGAATGTTTATGGTGCAGATTACTCAAAGTTGGCAACTTTGCAAAAGAAAAAAGCCTACCCTATGAGGCCAAGCTCTGGACCAGACCTTAGAACTCCGAAAAGGAATGATAAGAGTATCACCTTGCCAGTAATTTGAATACGCCGCCTTTACTGAATAGATTCCCTTCTTATCACCAAGCCAAATAAGTTGGTCCTCCTGATCTGGAACTAGCACAATAGAATCGAGCAGAGGAATAAGAAGATAGAGTTCAGCAATCTCCGTGTTATAGTCTTCTTCTGTGTTGCAGACCTAAATCCCAATTTAACCCAGTATCACCGGAGAGATGAGTCTCAGAAATAGACTTTTTCTTAGTACTAGAAAGATTGTAGAGACTGAGACAAAGAAAAGATAAGGGACCTTGAACACACCACTTATCTTCCCACAACCTGATTGGTTGCCTGCAAAATCAAAAGCTCGTATGGCTCTTCCTGCTGGAAAACAACTGCTATACATGCTGATATGGTCTCTCAATACTCATCTCTAGTAGTTCAAAATGATTAATGAAGCTTTTTATGGTTTGACGTTTGGTGTGGAAATAAATATATCAAATCTATTATTCCATCTCTTTACAATCTCATTAGGAGTAAAAAAGGCATATTCTCATCTCTTGGCATTGGAATTTTCATTTCAAGAGGGCGCTCTCTGACCCTGAGTCTGAGTAGTTGATATATCTGCTAAATATTATTGGTATAAAACCTCTCCAACTATGTAATCATAATGATTGATGGAAATGGACTCTCTCTCTCTCTCTAATACAAGTACTTTCTCTACTAGTTCTCTATATACTGCCTACATCAAGCTCCTGATTACCCATTATTTCTTCATAAAGCCATATGGAATAACAAAGTTCCCACAAAAAATATTTTTTTTTTTATCTGGACTGCTGTCTGCTGCTCATAATAGAATTATAACAGCTGATAAGTTTATCGATAGGGGTTATTATCATGTTAACAAGTGTTTGTTATGTGTGAACGCTGGAGAATGTCAAACAATTGTTTTTAAATGCTTTGTTTCAAGAAGAATCTTCGATCCCATGGCATCTCTGGTTCATGGCGTTCGATCATATTCAGCTTGATGCAATCTTGGTCCCCTCTTAAAGCACCTACATATGCAAAAAAAAGAATGGTCAGTGATTCCTGCGGCAGCCCTTTGGATTATCTGAAATGGAATGAACTTCCAAATGTTTGAAGAAAAATTCAAGAATATAAAACAACTAGATCAGAATTCAAGAGATCTATTGCTACCAAGGGCATCATTGTTTATGTTTGGAACCGATCAAAATCGCAGCGGAATTATCGTTTTAAAAAATTTTCATCAAAACCCAACATACAACTCATAGATGTTAGTAATTAACAAAAAAAGGGTTAAAGAGATTTGTGTACCTTAGCTCGCTAACTCCGAAATCAAATCCAAAAACAGCAGATTCACGGGAAAATTTCTTCTCTAAGCTTTGTCTTCAAAACACCAAGATCTGTTACTCCGTGAACGTGTAGGAAGAATAAAAGTTGTTGTAGCTTTTGTTTATGAACACCCACATTTCAATTTATGACCACCAACGACTTAGATTAGTTGGACAAATTAAAACATTGTGTAGATTCTTGAACAAAGGCTCATGTTGCTTGATCTAGAAGAAGAAGCACTCGATGCTTTTGATGGAGAAAAGCTCTGTAGCTTTGTTAGAGAAAAGGAAATAATAAAAAATTTGTTTTGTCTCCACGAAAAGAAGACAAGTTTTTGTTTCCGGGCTTTCTCACAAAAAATTTAATTGTAAAGGGACGGGAGAATAAAATAAGCTTAGTTTCTCTTAGCCAGGTGTTTCTAGTTTTGATAGCTTGCTCTCTTTATATAGTTTTTCCATTTGTTCTCAAATACCTTTTCCAAATACAATTAGATCTTTTGATTACAAACAATTTTAGCTTTCATTAACCGTACATAATTCTACGTGTCTCATATGACATGAAATAAAATTATAGAATTATAAATCATTCCACCTAAGATTTGTAATTGACAAACACTCTAAAATTACTTGTTTTAATAAAAGTAAAACTCTTCCTCTATTTTCTTACTGTAAGTCCCTCCGTTAATACTAGTATTCATAGAATCTCATAGGTGCATAACAATTAGGCGTCAGCTCCTATGCAAAATTTATATTTTAGTCCTTGAAGATTATTTTATATTTTTCGTATTATTATTTTAATAATCACTTAAACAATTTAAGCGATCACTGATCAGTCTAGAATAATAATTCCCGCACAATAATCCAAGGGAATACTCACTCGATTCAGATACCTTATTGAATATTTATATGTATGTATGTATATATGTATGTATGTATGTATGTATATATGTATGTATGTATGTATGTATGTATGTATGTATGTATGTATGTATGTTGTGCACTCATAGCGATCCATCTTACCCAGTTATTGGATCTAAATGACCTCACTGCTTAGTAAGACAAGATAACCGGAAATACACGTAGAATATATACATATTCTCAGGATTGAGAACTTACGTAAAATAGTAGCTTAGATCTATTCACTTCGTTAATAAATAATGAATGAATAGAAATAACCGACCGGTTTGATATAATCTTATTACATCAACCTATTAGATTTTAGAAGTTTCTACTTCTATGATTGAGATTTATCATAATACATAAGTAATTATCATAGCAATTTATAATTTGACCAATGAATTTAATGCACATAAATTACGAATCAAAATGTCACAAATATATTATACCTCCTACTGTATAAATTACAACTAATATATTTGACCATATCTCACAAAGCATGTTTTAATTTAAACTACGATATCAAATTTATTGTTCTAGGGCATAACCCCAACAGTTTAAACCAAGTTTTAGACGGATTCTAACAATGGATTCTTAATTGGATATAATTTTTCTTTTTAATTGCTCTTTACTCCTTGTAAGTAGCTACCCTTTAATTTCTCTTCTTACTCTAATAAAATTCTCTGTTTTATCAAAAAAAAAGAAAAAAAGTGGTTGTATTTTCTTTTATATATAAAAAAAAACGTTGAAACTTAATTAATTCAAATCTGTAATTTGTTTGTATTATGTGCTTGTAGGTGTGTGACTAAATGATTTGCACTATTACAGTTTATTCAAACATTAATTATTTTTTTCTTTATAGTAACTACGAGGGAGCAATTTATTAATAAAAAGAAACCACATAGAAATAATAAAATAGGGGCAAAAACCTACTCGGGAGCAAATTGAACCAACTGATAAAATCTTATTGTTTAAAACAAGTCTTAGAGGAATTTTTAACAATGTAATTTTTCAATAGTTTGTTGTTTTTCTTTTTTATTGCTCCTACTCCTTGTGACTTGTGAGTAGCTATCCCGTAATTTCTTTTCTTTCTCTAATAAAAATTTATGTTTCATAAAAAAGTGATTCAAGTTTTATATATTTTTTTTTCCAATTAATGAAATCAAATATGTAATTTGTTTGTGTTCTATGTTTGTAGGTGTGCGACTGATTGATTTGCACTATTTATATTTATTTAAAAAAAGATCCTTTTTAGTAGACTCTGAGGGAACAATTTATTAATAAAAATAAATCAAAACAGAAAAATAGGAGCAAAAACCTAATTTATAAGGGATTTTTTTTTTTTGGCAAACTATGAAAAGGCTTTACTAGAAAACAAGAACTAGAGGGGGGCAGGAACCTGACCTCTAGGAAGAAGAAAGGAAATAAAACAAATTACCGAAACCTATAGGTAGACAGAGTATTTTTGTCGATGCACATTGCAGTTCTAATAAAGATAGGAGGATTACTCCAAAAGTAATCTTCTCCGGAAGAAAGCACTCGATTTTGCCAATAGATCAGCCACAGAGTTTCCCTCTCTATAAATATAAGATTAACGAAAATCAAAGACTTGGAGTGTTGCAAGATTAAAAAGGCAACTCCTATGGTATACCGGTATCTTATATTCTCTTCATCCAACAAAAAGTCGGCCTTTAAAATAAAATATCCGAAAATAAGTGATAATTTGCATTTTTATATACTATTTTCCAAATAAATCGTTAATATTAAATATTTATATTAAAATTTTCTCTAAAGCTATAAAGAATTTGATAGTCATGTTTATATGCTTAGGTCTTTTGAAAAAAATTCCATTCCAAATGTGTAACATTTATAAATACCGTCCTTTTGATTTATGAGATATATAAATTTAAAATTTTAATACATAAGAGTTAATAAGAAAAAATATTAAGAAATTATTTTTTTATAGTATTTTCTATAAAAAATATATAAAGACAAAAAAACTGACTTTTTATAAGATGGAATAAGTATATCACTTCATAATATTGCAAATATATTCTTAGAGGGGAAGGACTCAAGGAAGTATTTTTCTATTCTTTAAACGCTCACATCATTTTCGCAAACAAAGATGAAAACCTTAGTATGGCAAAAAGCATCAATAAAACCAACTTTATGGTGTTCAAAATTCGTCACCCACCTTAGTTAACAAGGATGCACTTGGTAGATCTTTCCATGAGATACTACTACTTTCGGTGAAAATTAGATTAAATCTATGAACCAATTGATTAGACGATTGTTTCAAAATTAGCCTCCACCAACCTGTTTATATTAAATTAGGTTATCATTATGACTTTAATCATCACTTAGCCAATCAACTGGGTGATTCACGGGGTGAATGAATCATCAATGTCGTAGAATAGCATAGAGAATCTATAGAGAAAGAGAGTGATTTGTCTTCCAACTTGCTTGCCCATCAAAAGTGATGGAAATTTAGTTGGTTTCCAATGAAGTCACTACATTCTACAAGCAATGTGGACGGATGTATCTAGAAAAAAGTAACTAAAAGAAATCGATAAGGACTAACCACATATATGTTTGAACTTTGTTACATCAACCAATTATAGACCACTTAGGAAGAAAATAAGTAGCACCAGCACCAGCACCGGCACCGGCACCGGCACCGGCACCGGCACCGGCACGAATGAATATAGCTAACTATAAAGCACCAATACATGATTCGAAGTTTAGAAACCAAGTTTGAAATTATTTTTCAAAGTGCTACTCTCTTTGATTATCTGGGACCTTCCTACAATTGAGCAGCACCATTCATCACTTGACACTTGTGTCTCGGTAATAGGATGTTGGTCCAAAGATGGTTCTAATTCTAGGTATAGTAGACCATATAGTCACTCTCAGACATTGAATAGTCAATAATCTAAATCAAAGTTGCCAAAGTTTTACTGGTATAGTTCCATTGCTCGTGGGGGTGGGGGGAAATGTTTATATCGTCTGTATATGTGGCACGTGTTTGGTGTACTTGATACATGCCAATATTATGGTTCTAGCTCAAATTCACAAAGTTCGAGTGGCACTAAAGTCTAAAGTCACGTACAATGTAAACAGATTTGATTGATTATGGGAATGACATCGACAACATGGCTAAGATATTACAAGTATACCACACTAACTCATTGACCATCTTACTGCAAACCGTTGGCTCCGGTGGAAAATAACATCTACAATATGAGTTTAAAATTTATTAATATTAAAATCAAAATTTTTAAGAATAATAGTAGAAAATGTGTATTAACAGGAAAAAAATAAGTTAGCCCCAATACTGGACAATTATTGGCAGGGTTTACATACTCAAGGAAGGCTTCGATGCTATTACTACTCATGAGTCATGAATGATATAAAACAACTGTTGACTTTCACGAAAATCCTCATTTTTGGTGAGACTAATGTTTGATAAATCATCGTTCTATATTCTATAAAATAAACAAGACATTTCATAATCTAAAACAAACATCCTCAACAAAAACTAGATTATCATGTTCATACTCACACGAACGGCGAACTCATAAAAAATTTAAATAAATAAATAAACTTATTTCATGTCAAATTGCAACTTCATTGTTTATGTCAATTTTCCCATTGACATTAACAACCAATGATTTGAAGATTGCATATCTAACTTAAGATTTTAATTCATGATCTGATACATAGAATCATTTTAAGAAATAACAATTTGATAAACATTTTTACAATTCCAAGACGGATAAGTTAATAATATGATCAAAAGTACAATTTTAACTACATCTCTTCAAAGTAAGAAATTTTATATGAATCTATTACTCTTTGGATCATCCATCATACATACCTAATAATATATTTTCTTCTAATCTTCTTAATCTTCTTCTCTCCTCACTCTTTCTAATTTTTTCCGACCCCTTCTTCGTTGAATGCTCTCTTCTATTTATAGATATAGTAGCGGGTCCCATTTGTCCCGATACTACTAACGTTCTTCTTATTATAATAGTGATCGGGATGCTTATAAGATTGACAGGTCATGCTTTCTCTTTGGTGCGCTCGTTGCATGGTTTACACGTGGTCTTCATTCCTTGAAATCTTTGGTGCGTTCGTTGCATGATTTACACGTGCTCTTCATTCCTTAAATATCAACTTCGTCCCGAACATATGTGTCAGTAAAGCAATTATTACCTTACTTTTCCGCTCCATGCTCATCATTATTCTTCCTTTCCCGTTTTATATATATTTAATGTTGTTTGTTTCGAACAGTGTGATATTACTTTCCCGATCGTACGTGTCAATCGGGCAGAGATTTACCCAGCCTGTCACTTCTGTGCAGTTCCACTACTTTAATATGGCTTTGATTGTATACTTCTCGTCCTTCTTTATTTCACTGTTTCTTTCTTAACCGTCTTACACTGTTGCTTCTATTTTATTTCCTAACACTCATCACTTACTTATAAACAGCTCATCATTCACGTACAAAGAAAGAACCTCCCTCTTTCCTTTTTGTTTTACACGTACGTACTTAGTACTATGATCGATCAGTCAGTACCAGTTCAACTCTTTATATCTCTAATTTCTCTCCCACTCTGTAGTATATGTACTCTGCATATACATATATAATCCACATTTGTCACCCTCACTCATCCAAGTAATACTACACCCAAAAAAAGTAAAGCATAGAGATAAGGGAGGGAGATGGGTGAAGAGAGAGTAGTAGTAGCCAAGTCAAGTAGGTTTAAAAGGGTATGTGTATTTTGTGGGAGTAGTACTGGTAAAAAGAATTGTTATAAAGATGCTGCTCTTGAATTAGCACAAGAATTGGTAAGCAACTTATTTTTATCCGTTCATTATTTAGAGATTTGCTAATGAATTAATATTAGTCAATTTTTGCATGAGAAAAGGTCTCAAGGAAATTGGATCTTGTTTATGGAGGTGGAAGTAATGGGTTAATGGGTTTGGTTTCTCAAGCTGTTCATCATGGTGGTGGACACGTGTTAGGGTACTGAAACAAGTTTAAATCCTCTTTCTTTCTTTCTTTCATTCTTTTTATTGTTGCCATTTTGATATGTATGATTCTGTGTTCAATTTTGATTCAGGATCATTCCAAAGACTCTTATATGCAAAGAGGTACGTAATTTACTAATTACTAGCAATAATTTGACAGATGAGGATTAATTAATTGGTTAGACTGACATGTAAATACCATAATGAGCAGATAATTGGAGAAACAGTTGGGGAAGTAAGTGCAGTAGCAGATATGCACCAAAGAAAAGCTGAAATGGCTCGTCACTCTGACTGCTTCATTGCCCTACCAGGTTCTTATTGTTTGATTGACAATTCACTAAGGAAAAAAATTTACATTGAGAAGTAATCATTTACTATTGTTGTAAGTAACTGACTCACATATTTTTAACTAATAGGTGGGTATGGAACCTTAGAAGAGTTACTGGAGGTTATCTCCTGGTCTCAGCTTGGTATACATGATAAATAATTCAATCAAAAGCTCCAATCATTAATATGTCATTTTTTGCTTATAAAGTTTTTACCATCCGAATATACTTCTTCTATTTCCAAGAAAAATAATACTTCTATTTTTTCGATTTAGCTTATGTTAAACAAGGGAATAAAGATATCATATTTTTCAAGACGGAGGTAGTATTTCATTTTTTCGATTTAATTTATATTAAACAAAAGAATAAAGATATCATATTTTTTCAAGACGGATGTAGTATTTGACGGAGTAGAAAATTATTACTCTTCTTTATCTTTATCTTTATCTTTATCTTTATCTTTATTTTTTTTATACTCGTTTAAATAAACGTCCCATGAAGTCAACATCGACAGAAACCAAACAGGAGGATGACCTTTTAACAATGAAGTCTTTAGAAATCTTTTACCCATTGGGGCAAGAGAATACGCAATACAGTTGTGCAGTTTCCTTTATTTGTAATAATATATACAGTACCAACACGCAATTCAATTTAATCAATATCCACTTGCAGGTGGGATTGCTAAACGTTGATGGCTACTATAATTACCTACTTACATTTATAGATAAGGCCGTCGGCGACGGCTTCATTAAACCGTCTCAACGTAGCATCATAGTATCAGCTCCTAATGCCCATGATTTAATGCTGAAACTCGAGGTTTCTTACTTTCTTTTTCTTTCTTTTTGTGTTGTCAAAAACACTATTATAGTTACAGTGATACCTAATAACATTGTTTTCTTGGTATCATTTGGTGGCGGAAATAGGATTACGTACCTATGCATGATGATGGAATGATAGCTCAGGCAAGGTGGAATGTTTGAGTTAACCAGTAAGTAGAGAAATCGACTCCTTGGTGAAAGTTAAGGTGGCTCTCTAGTTCACCAGTTTGATATTTCTAAGTCTTAGCTGATTTTGTCATGTTTCGAACAAGGACAACTTTGGGTATAGTGAGATCGCCATGCGCGGTGTGTGGGTTGTGGTGGGGGGCAACAATTTGCCAACTGTTGAAATGTGAGGGTGATGCCGAACAGAAAATGGCGCTATGAAAAGTCCCGGGGATCTGAACATGGAATAATACACTATTGTACATCATGTTTAGGGGGTCATTTTTGACCTGTGATTTTTTGTTTTATACCATTCATTAACGTGACTAATTTAAGTCCTACTCCTTTTATATGGGGCCTATTGAATTTTGTGTCCATCTATATGGAAAAGGGATAAGTGGTGTTAAAGAACGATAAAACTACTAAACTATGACCGTTGTAATTAAAACTGAAAGCATTCTTATTATTGAATGAGAGAAAAAGCTCTCAGAATAGTTGTTACAGAGAACAGTACAAAAGTATGACTGCCAAACATTCTACACCAGCTTTTATAGCTTCACGTGTGTGATTGTAGTGCCAGCCTGTGAGTGTTAGTCTGCATCATAAGCGTGACAGTCACATGTGTGAGTATACACAATTCCAGCACACATGTGACAGTTAATTCAGTTGAGCTTCATTACTCACAGGCTAAACCGTCATTACCCCCCTTCAAGCTCATGTTGTTGGAAACTACATTGAGCTTGGTTCTGAGCAAACTAAATCTTGGACTTGATAGACTTTTCGTAAAGATATCTGCTAGTTGATCAAGAGTATGGATATAGTGCACTCCTAGGTTCCTGGATTGAACAAGTTCCCTGACAAAATGATAATCTAGATGAACATGTTTCATTTTTGAATGTAATACTGGGTTAGATGCCAAGTTGATTGAGCTTATATTATCACAGCCTAATCTTGGTATTCCTGTGGGTTCAAAGTGAAGATCTTTGAGCAAATAGCATATCCAAACCACCTCAGCAGCTGTGTGTGCAAGAGTCCCGTACTCTTCTTCAGTACTTGATCTAGAAACAGTAGTTTGCTTCTTAGAGGACCAAGAAATGAGATTGGAACCCAAGAACAGACAGTATCCTCCTGTTGATCTTCTGTCATCAACATTTCCTGCCCAGTCTGCATCTCCAAAGCCCAGTAATGTTGTAGAACCTCTTGTGAAATGCAACCCATATGAAATGGTGCCCTTTAGATATCTCAGGATCCTCTTTGTAGCCAGTAGATGTGGTGCTCTTGGTTGATACATAAATTGGCACACCATGTTTACAGCAAATGTGATATCTGGTCTGGTCCAGGTCAAGTATTGCAATGCTCCAACTAGAGACCTATAATCTGTCGGATCAGTCAGTAGCTCCCCATTGGTTTTGCTCAACACTTGTGTGGTTTCCATTGGAGTTGCACATGGCTTGCACCCCTCCATCTGGAATTTTGTTAACAAATCCACTGCATATTTTGTCTGACACAAAAATAAAGAGTCACTTGATCTGGTAACTTCCAGTCCTAAGAAATAATGCAAGTGTCCCAAATCTTTAATTGGGAAGTCTTTTTGGAGAATACTTATCACAGACTTAATAAATGATGGAGATGACCCAGTTAGAATAATATGATCCACATAGATTAAAGCAACTGTGATTGTTGAGCCAGCCTTGTGCACAAACAGAGAAGTATCAGCAGTTGAATTAACAAACTGTAAGCTAGTCAGAGCTGAGTGTAGCTTAGCATACCAGGCTCTTGGTGCCTGTTTCAGACCATAGATTTCCTTGTGTAGTAAACACACATGATTTGGTCTGGCTTGATCAATGAATCCTGGTGGCTGTGACATGTACACCTTTTCTTGCAACTCTCCATGCAAGAATGCATTACTAACATCCAATTGATGCACATGCTATCCAAATTGAACTGCAAGAGAAATAATAACTCTAATTGTAGTTGGCTTTGCCACTGGGCTAAAGGTTTCTCAAAGTCAATTCCTTGTTGTTGATGAAAACCTTTTGCAACCATTCTTGCTTTATATCTGGCTATTGAACCATCTGAATTGTGCTTGATTCTAAATACCCATTTGCAGCCAACTATGTTGATAATTCCCTGTGGATCTACTAATGAACAAGTTCTTGCCTCTATAAGAGCTTGATATTCTGCAGTTGAAGCATTTCTCCACTCTTTGCTCTTATGTGCTGCACTGATACTAGTTGGAATATCTGGAACAATACTCAGTAAAGCAACATCCATAGGATATGTTGTTGAATGGTAAGATTTGGGTTTGGTTATTCCATATTTTCTTCTTGTGAGCATTGGATGATCATTGGAAGTGATTGTTTTAGGCTTTGTTGTGATGTCAGATGTTGGCACTTGTTGAACAGGTTCATGTTGAGGAACTGGTGTTACTGATACTGGATTAGGATCAATGGTAGTTCTTTGTGATTGGGTTGCATTTTCTTTAAATAGAAAGCAACATTCATTGAATGATACATGTCTTGATATGTAAATGGTTCCAGTGTTGGGATCAAAACACCTGTAACCCTTATGTTGTAGACAGTAGCCTAGAAAAACACATCTTTTGCTCCTTGGTTCTAGCCTATTAGAAGTGTAAGGCTTGAGCCAAGGATAACAGGCACAACCAAATACCTTCAGAAAAGTATAATCTGGTGA